>CH003110.1:407106-430482 GCA_000149265.1 Ciona savignyi
ACCCTAAATACCAGCAAATACAACCTTAAATACCAGCAAATACACCTTAAATACCCGCAAATACACCTTAAATACCAGCAAATTTACCTTAAATACCAGCAAATACACCTTAAATACCCGCAAATACCCCTTAAATACCAGCAAATACACCTTAAATACCAGCAAATACAACTTAAATACCCGCAAATACAACTTAAATACCAGCAAATACACCTTAAATACCAGCAAATTTACCTTAAATACCAGCAAATATACCCTAAATACCAGCAAATACACCTTAAATACCAGCAAATACACCTTAAATACCCGCAAATACACCTTAAATACCAGCAAATTTACCTTAAATACCAGCAAATACACCTTAAATACCAGAAAATACACCTTAAATACCCGCAAATACACCTTAAATACCAGCAAATACAACTTAAATACCAGCAAATTTAAATACCATCAAATTCACCTTAAATACCAGCAGATACACATTAAATACCAGCAAATACACCTTAAATACCAGCAAATACACCTTAAATATCAGCAAATACAACTTAAATACCCGCAAATACACCTTAAATACCAGCAAATTTACCTTAAATACCAGCAAATATACCTTAAATACCAGCAAATACACCTTAAATACCAGCAAATACACCTTAAATACCCGCAAATACACCTTAAATACCAGCAAATACACCTTAAATACCAGCAAATTTACCTTAAATACCAGCAAATATACCCTAAATACCAGCAAATACACCTTAAATACCAGCAAATACACCTTACATACCCGCAAATACACCTTAAATACCAGCAAATTTACCTTAAATACCAGCAAATACACCTTAAATACCAGAAAATACACCTTAAATACCCGCAAATACACCTTAAATACCAGCAAATACAACTTAAATACCAGCAAATTTAAACACCATCAAATTCACCTTAAATACCAGCAGATACACATTAAATACCAGCAAATACACCTTAAATACCAGCAAATACACCTTAAATACCAGCAAATACACCTTAAATATCAGCTAATACAACTTAAATACCCGCAAATACACCTTAAATACCAGCAAATTTACCTTAAATGACCAGCAAATACACTTTAAATACCAGCAAATACAACTTAAATACCAGCAAATACACCTTAAATGACCAGCAAATACACCTTAAATACCAGCAAATACACCTTAAAGACCAGCAAATACACCTTAAATACCAGCAAATACACCTTAAATATCAGCAAAAACAACTTAAATGACCCGCAAATACACCTTAAATACCAGCAAATTGACCTTATATACCAGCAAATAGACCCTAAAGACCAGCAAATACACCTTAAATACCAGCAAATACACCTTAAAGACCCGCAAATACACCTGAAATGACCAGCAAATTGACCTTAAATACCAGCAAATACACCTTAAATACCCGCAAAGACGCCTTAAATACCAGCAAATACACCTTAAATACCTGCAAATACACCTGAAATACCAGAAAATACAGCTTAAATGCCAGCAAATACACTTTAAATACCCGCAAAGACGACTTAAATACCAGCAAATACGCCCTAAATACCAGCAAATACAACTTAAATACCAGCAAATATGCCTTAAATACCTGCAAATACCCCTTAAATACGAGCAAATACAACTTAAATGCCAGAAAATATACCTTAAATACCAGAAAATACCCTTAAATACCAGCAAAGGTTTTATATTGTTTAAAATAATTGGATTTTACATTGAATACTATTTGAAACCACATTAGCACGTGATTTAGTTGAAATCTATTGAAATTGTTTCGTTTCAATCTGATGTTTCTGCAGGGGAAGAGGAAAAATCTCAGTTTGAAGAAGGTTTGTAAAATTGGATATACTTATAACCTTTATTGAATGGTACAATATTTATAATTGTAAAGTGGCCTAACCAGATACATACAGATGTACATTTAATAGCATTATTAATTAAAAAATTATGTTTAAAATCATTCCATTGCAGCCAGTCGAGTAGTGGAAAATTACATTTTGACTGAAGAAGATCAGTGCAACTTCCTTGAAAACGGGTTAAAGTTTTCTAAAAATGATATAGACACCATTACAAGTGTGTTTAGAAAAAGATTTATTTTAATTACTTGTAAATATATTAAGGATAGGGTATTCATGTTATCTACCAGGAAATGCGAAATCGCAGGATAATGACACTGGTTATCATTAGACTGCCGCATATCCACTGCTGGGTTAGCTATTACTGTGTTTGTTTTGTATAAAATTGAGATGATTAAATATAGGCAGAACCCAATAGTTTACTGGGTTTAGGTCATTCCCACTAAATACGTTGCCCAAGGACACAAAAAGCTAAGACAAGCTTTGAACCTTCAACCCTTTCCCAGAAGGCAACACATTAATCCACCATACTATTTCGCTAGACAAAACATATAGAATAAAGGGAACTACTTATCCATTACCGGGTATTGTTGAATATAGCCATGCTGTAGTGTTAACACTCAAACTATCATTATCAAAAGTAACGTTTTGCTTTTTATTTGGGTCTTTGGGCATAGCACTTAGAAAAGGTTGCTTAAAACAATCGGCAAAATAGGTTAAATATAAAATTAAGTGATGTCAATCACATGCATAGCATACTGCGTACTATTCTGACTTTTGACACATAAAGTTGACGATTTCTGTTTCTCTTCATAAACGAACAAAAAGGATCCCTAAAATAAATGTCTTTTAATTACAGGTTATAAACAATATGAAAGAGTTATCAAAGCCATTTCAATATGGCATGAACGAAATCCCGAAAATGGCACTAAAGCACTATTGCAAGCCTGTTGGGAATGTGATTTAAAAGAACCAAGAGACCAACTCCAAAAATTAATAAACTAATTAGCAACATATAATAAAGGGTTTGTGGGTCACTAAATTTATATTTTTATCGCATTTTTTTACCACCATTTGTATAAAAATACTACATTGTTGTACAAGCTTAAAGAACTGAATTCTTATTTATCAAAAAATAACATTTATATTTAGTTTTGTTTCATCTTTCACCAAATGACAACTAATTTGTTTTCTTGTTAGTTTATTTTTCAATAAAAGAAGTGCATTTTCCATATATAATCAGTACTTTCTGTAAAGAATTATCATTTTTCACTTCACGAAATTTATTCTGTTGGAAAATTACTCTTCTTGCATTCTTCACAATTGCTATTTTTGTACATATGTATTCCTTTGTACTTTCTTGGATGTGCCTTGATCTGCAGGTCTTAAATAGATTTGCATCTGTTTATTAAATATTTATTTTTAAAAAATATTGTTTATTAAAAAATAACCATACATGCTATTTAGCTTTAATTAAAACTTGCACTTTATTTTTACTGTTGAAAATGTATAATAATCATTTTTTATATTTCAGAAAATTAGTTGTTTAGATTGTTTTAATAATTTGATTGCTGTTTAAACATTTGTCAACAAATTGAACTAAAGGCATGGCATGTAAGTTATTTTAAATTAGTAATAAGTTTTACCTCTCATACCCTTTAAGCATTTATATCAGTAATAATAATGCTTTTTGGTAATAATGCTGTTTATTTGTTAGATTTCATTTCATTTATTTTGATTTGGAATGGGCAACGCATACTTGTCAGATTTTTTCTTCATTAAAAAAGAGATGACCTAACTAATATCTAAAACAAAAGAAAACTAAAGTAATTACTCTTTTGTGTTTTTACAGTTTTATAGAAAACTATATTTTAAATTCTCATCCTCAATCATATTTGTATAGATGTTCCTATGATAAACTCGGATAATCATATTCACTAAGGTCGGTATGACATGAGAAATCATCAGATTACCTCGCGGAAACTGCCTGGTTACTGGAGCTATTGATGATATGTGTAATTGCTACATTCCTTCAATTTTATTAAAATCCACCACACCAAGTTTTAGGAAAAGCTGTTAAGTGTCTTACCCAACGACACAACCGACTAGCCAGTGACCAGTTTCGAACCTGCAAACTTTCGACTGAAAACTGATGCTCTAACCCACTGAACTCTTCTCCTGGATACTTATTTAATTAGTTAGGTGTCACCAGTTAAACATTTACCTGGTTATTCTACATATAAAATTTCACATGAAGACAATAAGTTAAACAATATGTTAATGACTATTTTTGCCAGCTCATCAACTAAGTGATGACACCGCAGATTCATTGGAACCGCAGGCACGGGAGCAAACAGCTCGTGTAATTGGTAATGTGACATACGTCCTGTGCCTTAACTAATACATATCATTAAGTATTATTCAATGTTATGTAATTAAAAACAATTAGTCCAGTTAAATGGATTGGTTGTTTGACTAAACTCCTTGGTATATTAGTAAATTGACTGTCAAAAGGTTGCAGGTTTGAAACTGGTCCCTAGTTAGTTGGCTGTCTTCTTGTGTAAGACATTTAGCCTGAACCCTGTTTGTTAAAGGGTTACGCTAAAATTAAAGAAATGTCTCAATTACATTCAACACACTGGAATAACACAGGATAAAATTCATAATTATACACATGAATGGGAAAACCAAGTGGATAAACACACTGGAGCTATTGCAGTGTTTTGTGTATGAATCACACATTCTTTTAATTTGGTAGAACCCACAAATCCACTGGATTCAGGCAATAAGTGACTTTACCAAGAATATAACAGTCTAGCTAGCGACCTCGAACCTGCAAACTACACTGATGATCTCAATTTTTGTAAAAACACTTGCCTTCATATATACATACAATTATTAGACTTAGTGCAGTAAAGTAACCTAAGCTAGATATAATAAATTAACAATAGATGGTATTAATCATGTACATGATTTTTAATCAATTGACTAGGACCAAAACTTGTGGATTAAAGCAGTATAAAACAAGATTTCTTGGTTGAATTGATGATTTTTAGTTTGTTGCATAATTTGAAACATTGACATTATATTTTTGTTACCAGGAAGAAATTCCAGAGAAATATTCGAAGAAGGTGTGTATTGTATGACATTGTTAAACCTTATTACTGCTATTACCTTTATTTGCATATTTAATATTTGCAATCATAGGAAAAGTCAACGTATATTTTTTCATTACACAATAATAAAGAATGTTATAACACTGGTAAACATTATGTCAAGATTATATAGTATTTTCTAAAGCTATTACATATTGTTGAATATTCTTGAATATTCTATGTTAGTTGATAGGATGGTTTCTTAGACAACCATACAAGCTCACCAACTACAAGTCTACAACTATTGCTCTTTGTAGTATATTCTTTGTGCAGTAGACAGCTTTGAGATACACGCATGAATACAGCTAGTAGTTTTGTGTTTTAAAATTAATAAAAAAATCATTCAAATCAAAATTCATTTGGTCTCCAGCCAGCAGAATATTGGAAAATGAGATTATCAGAGAAGAGGATCAACACAAGTTCTTTCGATATGGATTGAAGTTTTCAGTCAATGAAATAGATGAAATTAGTGGTGCGTTTAATTTTTTTTAATATTAATATTACTGTCACATTTTATTTGTGGTTTCTGATTTATTTGTCTGGCCCAGCGGTTAGGTGCATCGATTTTCAGGTGCGAAACTGGTTGCTTGCTCGTCGGTTGTGTCCTTGGGCAAGGCACTTTACGGAAAATGCCTGAACCCGCTGCAATAACTCCGGTAACCCATCGGTGGGCGGGAGATGATCTGACGATTGTCTGTGAGTTAACCTCCTTGGTTTTCCCATTCACGGGGATAAACATGAATATCCTATCCTCTCCTTTATTAAGTTAAATATTCAGCATATTCTTATTAAAATAGAATGCAAATGTTTGCCCACATAACAATAGGAAAATACAACCATTAACAAGTCTGCAGTCAATTTACCAAAGCTATTAAAGTTGGATGCAAGAAACAATAAAACTTTATTGTTCAATCGATTTATGATGCTGGGCAGAGCAATGTCCACTAAGTGCCTACCAAAGTCACCCTGACTAGTTAAATTAAGCTTTTGATCCCACATTTTTTGGCCAAAAGTAATATGCTTTAAAATGGTCAGAGAAAACATGATCATCTTTTTATTATTAAAAGGATATATGAAGCATGAAAGAGTCATCAAAGCAATTGCAAAATGGCGCGATCACCATCCTGAAAATGTTATTGACGGTCTAATAAAGGCTTGTAAAGATATAAAAAATGAGGCACTGGCAGACAAAATCAGGCATTTGCAAATGTAACAACCAATTATCTACATGGTATATGTAATTCCACATTCTGTATACAACCCAATTGTTTTGCTTTGCTATTTTCCTTTATTGAAGATTTTTTAGCATCTGGGTTGTTTTTAATTGGTACTCTAATTATTTTTAAAATCAATCTTTATGATTATCTTTAAGGTATTTGTTTACATTTATCTGTGAAAAACATAAATGCATAAACTATATTGTCTAATACCATCTAAATAATTATTTTGGGCAAATAACTTCTACTAAACTTAAATAAAATTTTAAAGTTTGTTTTGGGGATTTTGATAGATTTGGTAAAGGAGAGGAAATTATGACAGTTTGTTGGAACAAATCTTGTGTTAAAAAAATAAAGCAACATTTTAAAGGCTATTTTTAGGTAGGGTAGTGTGAATTATTATGATAACAGATTATTGCTTTATTCCCCTAAATGGAGAGAGTAAAGTTTAATTGAAGATTTTTGATTATTAAATTTTTCTAAAAATATTGGGCTGCAATATAGTAATTTGAATGGAAGTAAATGGAATAAAATTAAGGTTTTCTGTTCCTGTGTTGTTATTTGATTTGCCATTATTTAATACCTGGGCAAAAAAATGAATAAAATGAAAAGTGAAGTTTAAGCCATAAAGTAAGCACCAGAGAATATAGGGATAAAGTTAGTATCATTTTCCCAAAGACTGTAATGGGTACTTTTCAACTGGCAATTTTCTCTGGTATAGTTAGTTCTACTTGGGAGATAATTGTGTGTAAAGTAGACATCTAGACAAAGCTTTTAATCTACTCCAAGACTTCAGATATTTGTAATTCTTATTCAACATCAATCACCCCAAGCAAGTTCGATTTTCAAACAATGCAATATCTTATGAAATCGCTGCAAAATCGAAATTTACAGATTCTTAGTACATTTCATTAGATAACGTTATTTAAATAACGAAAAAATTTTACCGACAAGATGGTAGAAACTGGTACATTATTGAACTAAACTGAAGTAAAAATGTATTGTGTCATTTTTGTGCACTGAATTGTAAAAAAGTTTATATAAGCGTGGTCATTTTAAATGCATTATTATTTGTATTAATCTTTTATTTATGGAATGAAACACAAACCATTATTTCATTGCAGACATACATTTTTCTATGTGTTATTTTAAAACATGTTTAATGATATCAGTAATGCAGCAAACTTTTCTTGTGGGCGCGAGGTGATCTGATAATTGCCCGTGTGATCTGATAATTACCCCCCTTGGTTTCCCATAAGACGTTAAAAACCAAAACGTTTTTTTTTAATAAATTAGCTTTTGGGGGCATAGCGCTTGAACGGCTGCTCTAATTTTGATCACATTCAGTGAAATGTTAGACCATTAGACACTCTGTGCCAATTAAAAAATAGAAAACATTTACTTAAGGTAATTTCCTTGAAAACGAAGATATGTTCTTGAGTTACGATTGTAACAGACATGCCATATCGCACTGACATCTCTAATAAGCAGTCTACAAATCAGATTAAAAATTTAAGAATTGTTTTATAACATAAGTCACTTATAAAAACAGAAACTTATGTACTAAACCCAGGGAATTTCCTGAAACCATTAAAAAATAAATCGGGCTGTTTTGGGAATTTAGCCTTATTTCACTACAGCGCTTGAAAAGAACCTTTAATTTAAAATATTTGTGGTGAAATGTTCGTAAATTTTAGACGTTTATCTTTTATTTAACTGCACATAGAAAATAAGTTTGGTTGGTTAACTATGGGACCCATGCGTTTATGCTTGCAGAAACAAACTATATACTCGGTGTATAAAATACAAATTGTGGTTCATAGGGACCCTGTAGCATGAATATATGGCATACAACATGTGTTTTACAAATAGTGGTGGTTAAACACGTGGTTGACACTTTCTAGTTTTATTCGTAATCAATTTCATCAGATGTTCAACTTAGCCAAACCGTGTTGACCACTCGTAAATCTTACCCTTTCATTGGCTTGATGGGAATGATAAATGCTAATGAACATAACAGGATGTACTATAGGGTAACAGGCAATCTATCTTGTTGTTTCTATTGTATGTTAGAATAACTTCGTTATGTTATACAATTAAATATTTTCAGTTACCGCTTCAATAAAGAATCTGTCTAGCTGTACAATGGGAAAATGACAAATGGAAACTTTGAGCTTCAATACAGAGCTCGATGTGTTTATAGTGGAAGCATTCCAAGTGTTTGTGACGTTGGGTTTGTTGTCTCTGATACAAAGGTATAACTAACACTATGCTACGCACATTAATCCATGAACTACAGAGTGTCAGTTTCTTGCTAATCACTAATATATGTAATGCACTTTTTGATGATAGGCTATGCCACATTTTTCTGCGAACATAAACAAATGGGTCACCTAGTTACCATCCGTTCTTGTTATCTGTATTAAACAAAAGAACTATATTAGCCAAAACAAGGATGTCGACTAATTCTATCCTACCGACAATGGAAATGCCAAAAACAGGCATTCATGTTATATTCTTCGGCATTTCTTTGAATTATTCCAAATTTAGAACTGCTAACTGAAAACGGTCACTTATTTTAAGGCTGTTTTTTTGTCAATGATTTTAGACCGAAACGATCAAGCGCAAGGATATTATCGATTCGGAACAATATCTTTAGATAAGATAGACACTTAAACCAGATATGCCAAAGCCTATAATTTATGGTTTTACCCAGGTGGAATTCCCTAGAATCCTAAAGTACTATTGACTGACTCTTTTGGAAACATTTAATTTTCTAGGGGTCATAACGCCTAACCTAATTACCCAAATTTGAATTAGTGTGTGATGTCCACACCAAAAAGTAGTTAAAAAAAGGAAAAGTATAATTTTTTTTAGTTTACTACCTTAATGTTACGTATATAGTCCCGAAAAAAATGAATGGGGTGTGGGGCCAGGAATTTTCAACGCTCTAACTTGGCCGGGACCAAGTCCCAGGATCCGCTGTCTTATATACCTAGTACATAAATCTCCGCTCCGACTCCATATGTAGCCACATGGCGTGGAACTAAACTAGACTGACAGCGGAACCTCCACCAAACAGACAAACAGGAAAACTCCACTCGTAGATATATTCTTTATTAAGTTATGTCTGTGTCTCTGTATTTGTGTGTAATCGCTCAACGCTTTATAAAGCAAATAATGACGTAGATGGAAAACAACTGCTTTAGGTGTCAATGACGTCATGAGGTGATAAGTGTCAATTACGTCATAAGGTAGTGACAAAACGAACACAGTTGGCGTCGATTAAATGAAATAAATGCAGTTTTTGCAAATATAATGTCAATATGCTAAAACACCTTGCTTTCCCCACATTTAGGAGATGAGCTTCAATGGTCAGAATTAGAATCTGTAACACAATCTGAAAATCGTTCCCAAAACTTAAGGCCTAGAGTAGGCCTTAAAAGCAATAATAAGAACATATTTAAGCAAGGATTAATATGGTTAGTGGCTATGCTGTAGGCCGAATGTTAAACCAAGCATTATTCAAGAAAAGACGATACAAAAAGTATAGAAAACGTTCTGACAATGCCGATTGTCAGTAATAAGAGTGTTACCAAGGACTCTGCAGGTTACTTGTGTATTTGGCATTGCCTGCTTTAAAGAGTAATAAGACTGATTGTCATTTTCATTGATCCATTCAAGGTGAAAAATGGTTATACAAGAGAGCCAGCTCTTGTATTTAAGTTAAGGGCGAAACAGAAATACAACTTAATAAAGAATATATAGTTCCACGCCCATGTGGCTACATATGAAGTCGGAGCTGAGATTTATGTACTAGGTATATAAGACAGCGGATCCTGGGACTTGGTCCCGGCCAAGTTAGAGCGTTGAAAATCCCTGGCCTCACACCCATTTATTTTTTTCGGGATATATACGTAAATTAAGGTAGTAAATAAAAAAAAAATTATTTTCCTTTTTTAATACTTTTTGGTGTGGAATCACACACTAATTCAAATTTGGGTAATTAGGTTAGGCGTTATGACCCCTAGAAAATTAAATGTTTCCAAAAGAGTCAGTCAATAGTACTTTAGGATTCTAGGGAATTCCACCTGGGTAAAACCATAAATTATAGGCTTTGGCATATCTGGTTTAAGTGTCTATCTTATCTAAAGATATTGTTCCGAATCGATAATATCCTTGCGCTTGATCGTTTCGGTCTAAAATCATTGACAAAAAAACAGCCTTAAAATAAGTGACCGTTTTCAGTTAGCAGTTCTAAATTTGGAATAATTCAAAGAAATGCCGAAGAATATAACATGAATGCCTGTTTTTGGCATTTCCATTGTCGGTAGGATAGAATTAATCGACATCCTTGTTTTGGCTAATATAGTTCTTTTGCTTAATACAGATAACAAGAACGGATGGTAACTAGGTGACCCATTTGTTTATGTTCGCAGAAAAATGTGGCATATCATCAAAAAGTGCATTACATATATTAGTGATTAGCAAGAAACTGACACTCTGTAGTTCATGGATTAATGTGCGTAGCATAGTGTTAGTTATACCTTTGTATCAGAGACAACAAACCCAACGTCACAAACACTTGGAATGCTTCCACCATAAACACATCGAGCTCTGTATTGAAGCTCAAAGTTTCCATTTGTCATTTTCCTATTGTACAGCTAGACAGATTCTTTATTGAAGCGGTAACTGAAAATATTTAATTGTATAACATAACGAAGTTATTCTAACATACAATAGAAACAACAAGATAGATTGCCTGTTACCCTATAGTACATCCTGTTATGTTCATTAGCATTTATCATTCCCATCAAGCCAATGAAAGGGTAAGATTTACGAGTGGTCAACACGGTTTGGCTAAGTTGAACATCTGATGAAATTGATTACGAATAAAACTAGAAAGTGTCAACCACGTGTTTAGCCACCACTATTTGTAAAACACATGTTGTATGCCATATATTCATGCTACAGGGTCCCTAACCACAATTTGTATTTTATACACCGAGTATATAGTTTGTTTCTGCAAGCATAAACGCATGGGTCCCATAGTTAACCAACCAAACTTATTTTCTATGTGCAGTTAAATAAAAGATAAACGTCTAAAATTTACGAACATTTCACCACAAATATTTTAAATTAAAGCTTCTTTTCAAGCGCTGTAGTGAAATAAGGCTAAATTCCCAAAACAGCCCGATTTATTTTTTAATGGTTTCAGGAAATTCCCTGGGTTTAGTACATAAGTTTCTGTTTTTATAAGTGACTTATGTTATAAAACAATTCTTAAAGTTTTAATCTGATTTGTAGACTGCTTATTAGAGATGTCAGTGCGATATGGCATGTCTGTTACAATCGTAACTCAAGAACATATCTTCGTTTTCAAGGAAATTACCATAAGTAAATGTTTTCTATTTTTTAATTGGCAAATAGTGTCTAATGGTCTAACACTTAACTGAATGTGATCAAAATTAGAGCAGCCGTTCAAGCGCTATGCCCCCAAAAGCTAATTTATTAGAAAAAAACGTTTTGGTTTTTAACGTCTTATGGGAAACCAAGGGGGGTAATTATCAGATCACACGGGCAATTATCAGATCACCTCGCGCCCACAAGAAAAGTTTGCTGCATTACTGATATCATTAAACATGTTTTAAAATAACACATAGAAAGATGTATGTCTGCAATGAAATAATGGTTTGTGTTTCATTCCATAAATAAAAGATTAATACAAATAATAATGCATTTAAAATGACCACGCTTATATAAACTTTTTTGCAATTCAGTGCACAAAAATGACACAATACATTTCTACTTCAGTTTAGTTCAATAATGTACCAGTTTCTACCATCTTGTCGTTAACATTTTTTCGTTATTTAAATAACTTTATCTAATGAAATGTACTAAGAATCTGTAAATTTCGATTTTGCAGTGATTTTATAAGATATTGCATTGTTTGAAAATCCTGTTCACCACTTAAACCAGTCAAGTTCGAACTTGCTTGGGGTGATTGATGTTGAATAAGAATTACAAATATCTGAAGTCTTGGAGTAGATTAAAAGCTTTGTCTAGATGTCTACTTTACACACAATTATCTCCTAAGTAGAACTAACTATACCGGAGAAAATTGCCAGTTAAAAAGTACCCATTACAGTTTTTGGGAAAATGATACTAACTTTATCCCTATATTCTCTGGTGCTTACTTTATGGCTTAAACTTCACTTTTCATTTTATTCATTTTTTTGCCCAAGTATTAAATAATGGCAAATCAAATAACAACACAGGAACAGAAAACCTTAATTTTATTCCATTTACTTCCATTCAAATTACCATATTGCAGCCCAATATAGAAAAATTTAATAATAAAAAATCTTCAATTAAACTTTACTCTCTCCATTTAGGGGAATAAAGCAATAATCTGTTATCATAATAATTCACACTACCCTACCTAAAAATAGCCTTTAAAATGTTGCTTTTTTTAACACAAGATTTGTTTCAACAAACTGTCATAATTTCCTCTCCTTTACCAAATCTATCAAAATCCCCAAAACAAACTTTAAAATTTTATTTAAGTTTAGTAGAAGTTATTTGCCCAAAATAATTATTTAGATGGTATTAGACAATATAGTTTATGCATTTATGTTTTTCCCAGATAAATGTAAACAAATACCTTAAAGATAATCATAAAGATTGATTTTAAAAATAATTAGAGTACCAATTAAAAACAACCCAGATGCTAAAAAATCTTCAATAAAGGAAAATAGCAAAGCAAAACAATTGGGTTGTATACAGAATGTGCAATTACATATACCATGTAGATAATTGGTTGTTACATTTGCAAATGCCTGATTTTGTCTGCCAGTGCCTCATTTTTTATATCTTTACAAGCCTTTATTAGACCGTCAATAACATTTTCAGGATGGTGATCGCGCCATTTTGCAATTGCTTTGATGACTCTTTCATGCTTCATATATCCTTTTAATAATAAAAAGATGATTATGTTTTCTCTGACCATTTTAAAGCATATTACTTTCGGCCAAAAAATACGGGATCAAAAGCTTAATTTAACTAGTCAGGGTGACTTTGGGTAGGCACTTAGTGGACATTGCTCTGCCCAGCATCATAAATCGATTGAACAATAAAGTTTTATTGTTTCTTGCATCCAACTTTAATAGCTTCGGTAAATTGACTGCAGACTCGTAAAATGTCGCATTTTCCTATTGTTATGTAGGCAAACATTAGCATTCTATTTTAATAAGAATATGCTGAATAAAATTAACTTAATAAAGGATAGGATATTCATGTTTATCCCCATGAATGGAAAAACCAAGGAGGTTAACTCACAGACAATCGTCAGATCATCTCCCGCCCACCAATGGGTTACAGGAGCTATTGCAGTGGGTTCTGGCATAGTCCGTAAAGTGCCTTGCGAAAAGCGATGCACCTAACCGCTGGGCCGGACAAATAAATCAGAAACCACAAATAAAATGTGACAGTAATATTAATATTAAAAAAAATTAAACGCACCACTAATTTCATCTATTTCATTGACTGAAAACTTCAATCCGTTTCGAAAGAACTTGTGTTGATCCTGTTCTGTGATAATCTCATTTTCCAATATTCTGCTGGCTGGAGACCAAATTAGATTTTGATTTGAATGATTTTTTTATTAATTTTAAAACACAAAACTACTAGCTGTATTCATGCATGTATCTCAAAGCAGTCTACTGCACAAAGAATATACTACAAAGAGCACTAGTTGTAGTTGGTGAGCTTGTATGGTTGTCTAAGAAACCATCCTATCAAATAACATAGAATATTCAAAATTTATCTCTGTAAACTGAAAAATAAAACACACTTGTTGGGCAAGACAAAGTGTTGCTTAGATACATTGGATTCAATTAAAAACAATTAACAAAACAATATGTAATAGCTTTAGAAAATACTATATAATCTTGACATAATGTTTACCAGTGTTATAACATTCTTTATTATTGTATAATGAAAAAATATGCGTCGACTTTTCCTATGATTGCAAATATTAATTATGCAAATAGAGGTAATAGCAGTAATAAGGTCTAACAATGTCATACAATACACACCTTCTTCAAATATTTCTCTGGAATTTCTTCCTGGTAACAAAAATATAATGTCAATGTTTCAAATTATGCAACAAACTAAAAATCATCAATTCAACCAAGAAATCTTGTTTTATACTGCTTTAATCCACAAGTTTTGGTCCTAGTCAATTGATTAAAAATCATGTACATGATTAATACCACCCATTGTTAATTTATTATAACTAGCTTAGGTTACTTTACTGCACTAAGTGTAATAATTGTATGTATATATGAAGGCAAGTGTTTTTACAAAAATTGAGATCATCAGTGTAGTTTGCAGGTTGAGGTCGCTAGCTAGACGGTTATATTCTTGGTAAAGTCACTTATTGCCTGAATCCAGTGGATTTGTGGGTTCTACCAAATTAAAAGAATGTGTGATTCATACACAAAACACTGCAATAGCTCCAGTGTGTTTATCCACTTGGTTTTCCCATTCATGTGTATAATTATGAATTTTATCCTGTGTTATTCCAGTGTGTTGAATGTAATTGAGACATTTCTTTAATTTTAGCGTAACCCTTTAACAAACAGGGTTCATGCTAAATGTCTTACACAAGAAGACAGCCCAACTAACTAGGGGACCAGTTTCAAACCTGCAACCTTTTGACAGTCAATTTACTAATATACCAAGGAGTTTAGTCAAACAACCCAATCAATTTAACTAGACAAATTGTTTTTAATTACATAACATTGAATAATACTTAATGATATGTATTAGTTAAGGCACAGGACGTATGTCACATTACCAATTACACGAGCTGTTTGCTCCCGTGCCTGCGGTTCCAATGAATCTGCGGTGTCATCACTTAGTTGATGAGCTGGCAAAAATAGTCATTAACATATTGTTTAACTTATTGTCTTCATGTGAAATTTTATATGTAGAATAACCAGGTAAATGTTTAACTGGTGACACCTAACTAATTAAATAAGTATCCAGGAGAAGAGTTCAGTGGGTTAGAGCATCAGTTTTCAGTCGAAAGTTTGCAGGTTCGAAACTGGTCACTGGCTAGTCGGTTGTGTCATTGGGTAAGGCACTTAACAGCTTTTCCTAAAACTTGGTGTGATGGATTTTAATAAAATTGAAGGAATGTAGCAATTACACATATCATCAATAGCTCCGGTAACCAGGCAGTTTCCGCGAGGTAATCTGATGATTTCTCATGTCCTACCGACCTTTGTGAATTGGTTATCCGAGTTTATCATAGGAACATCTATACAAATATGATTGAGGATGAGAATTTAAAATAGAGTTTTCTATAAAACTGTTAAAACACAATAGAGTAATTCCTTTAGTTTTCTTTTGTTTTAGATATTAGTTAGGTTATCTCTTTTTTAATGAAGAAAAAATCTGACAAGTATGCGTTGCCCATTCCAAATCAAAATATATGAAATGAAATCTAACAAATAAACAGCATTATTACCAAAAAGCAATATTATTACTGATATAAATGCTTAAGGGGTATGAGAGTGGTAAAACTTACTAATTTAAAAATAACTTACATGCCATGCCTTTAGTTCAATTTGTTGACAAATGTTTAAACAGCAATCAAATTATTAAAACAATCTAAACAACTAATTTCTAAAATCTAAACAACTAATTTCTAAAATATAAAAAATGATTATTATACATTTTCAACACTGATGCAATAAAAATAAAAAACAAGTTTTAATTAGAGCTGAATAACATGTACTGTTGATATTAAAGCTATTACAATGTATTTTATTTTTTAATGAATAATATTTTTTTTAAATAAATATTTAATAAACAGATGCAAATCCATTAAAGACCTGCAGATCAAGGCACATTCAAGAAAGTACAAAGGAATACATATGTACAAAAATAGCAATTGTGAAGAATGCAAGAAGAGTAATTTTCCAACAGAATAAATTTCGTGAAGTGAAAAATGATAATTCTTTACAGAAAGTACTGATTATATATGGAAAATGCACTTTTTTTATTGAAAAATAAACTAACAAGAAAACAAATTAGTTGTCATTTGGTGAAAGATGAAACAAAACTAAATATAAATGTTATTTTTTGATAAATAAGAATTCAGTTCTTTAAGCTTGTACAACAATGTAGTATTTTTATACAAATGGTGGTAAAAATATAAATTTAGTGACCCACAAACCCTTTATTATATGTTGCAAATTAGTTTATTAATTTTTGGAGTTGGTCTCTTGGTTCTTTTAAATCACATTCCCAACAGGCTTGCAATAGTGCTTTAGTGCCATTTTCGGGATTTCGTTCATGCCATATTGAAATGGCTTTGATAACTCTTTCATATTGTTTATAACCTGTAATTAAAAGACATTTATTTTAGGGATCCTTTTTGTTCGTTTATGAAGAGAAACAGAAATCGTCAACTTTATGTGTCAAAAGTCAGAATAGTACGCAGTATGCTATGCATGTGATTGACATCACTTAATTTTATATTTAACCTATTGTGCCGATTGTTTTAAGCAACCTTTTCTAAGTGCTATGCCCAAAGACACAAATAAAAAGCAAAACGTTACTTTTAATAACGATAGTTTGAGTCTTAACACACTACAAATCAGCTATATCAAACAATATTCAGTCAAGGATAAGTAGAGCCCTCCATTTCATATGGTTTGTCTAGCATAATAGTAAGGTGGATCAATGTGTTGCCTCCTGGCAAAGGGTTGAAGGTTCAAAGCCTGTCTTAGCTATTTGTGTCCTTGGGCAACGTATTTAGTGGGAATGACCTAAACCCAGTAAACTATTGGGTTCTGCCTATATTTAATCATCTCAATTTTATACAAAACAAACACAGTAATAGCTAGCCCCGCTGTGGACATGCGGCAGTCTAACGATTGCCAGTGTGATTATTCTCCTGCGATTTCACATTTGCTGGTGGATGAATACCCTATCCTTAATATATTTACAAGAAATTAAAATAAATCTTTTTCTAAACACACTTGTAATGGTGTCTATATCATTTTTAGAAAACTTTAACCCGTTTTCAAGGAAGTTGCACTGATCTTCTTCAGTCAAAATGTAATTTTCCACTACTCGACTGGCTGCAATGGAATGATTTTAAACACAATTTTTTCAATTAAAAATGCGCTTAAATGTACACCTGAATGCATCTGGTTAGGCCTATTTACAATTATAAATATTGTACCATTCAATAAAGGTTATAAGTATATCCAATTTTACAAACCTTCTTCAAACTGAGATTTTTCCTCTTCCCCTGCAGAAACATCGGATTGAAACGAAACAATTTTAATAGATTTCAACTAAATCACGTGCTAATGTGGTTTCAAATAGTATTCAATGTAAAATCCAATTATTTTAAACAATATAAAACCTTTGCTGGTATTTAAGGGTATTTTCTAGTATTTAAGGTATATTTTCTGGCATTTAAGTTGTATTTGCTCGTATTTAAGGGGTATTTGCAGGTATTTAAGGCATATTTGCTGGTATTTAAGTTGTATTTGCTGGTATTTAAGGTGAATTTGCTGGTATTTAAGGTGAATTTGCTGGTATTTAAGGTGTATTTGGTGGTATTTAAGTTGTATTTGCTGGTATTTAAGGTGTATTTGCTGGTATTTAAGTCGTGTTTGCGGGTATTTAAAGTGTTTTCCTGGTATTTAAGCTGTATTTTCTGGTATTTAAGGTGTATTTGCTGGTATTTAAAGTGTATTTGCTGGTATTTAAGGTGTATTTGCTGGTATTTAAGGTGAATTTGCTGGTATTTAAAGTGTATTTGCTGGTATTTAAGGTGTATTTTCGGGTATTTAAGTTGTATTTGCTGGTATTTAAGGTTAATTTGTTTGAAAGCAATTTTTACAGGGAAAAACTGAGTAAATTTATCTGAGGCCCATCTTTCACATTTCTACAAAAGTTCTTTTTTCCCTTGTGTGCAAAATTTAATCTACAGGATATTTATTTCTTATTTTTTTAAATAAAAAATATGAGTTATCACTCAAGTCGGATTACCTTACAACTAAAAAAAACTTTTCCACATGAATAACCGTCAGATTACTTCAGACCAACTGATGTGTTTGTTACTGGAGCTATGATTAAGGCATTCTTTTATTTAAAAGGGAGGCGATGTTTGATATGTGCCTTGTCCAAGGACACAACTAAGTAGTTAGCAACCATTTCCGATCCCATTTAATTTTGGTAAATGGATGATATACTAAACCTCCAAGCAATTTGGATGAATAGGTTTATGCTTTTTGTACAGTTATCTGGTAAGATGATAATACCATGTCCATCCATACAGAGGCACCAAACAGAATGTAACATTGTGCATATAATAATAAAGACATGAGTGAATATGTTTCATACTCAGCAGTTTAACTACTAATAAAATATTTGTGCGTTTTCTCCTTGGTTAGGAACACAATGGGTACCATGTTAATTTCTGCCAGGTAAGTTGTCATAATTATACAGCTATAATATATATATATAAATATGTTTTAAGTATCTAAGCCAGATGAAAATAGTCTGTACTTGTTTTGGTAAGAATCAAACTTGATACTTCTTGCATCACAATAGGGGATGTTTCTTGTGTTGTTCCTGAAATTGTAATGTTTAAGATGTTATTATAGATTTCCCAAAAGGTGACTAACTAACACACCAATCTATTTAGCCGAAAGACTCAAGAAAATAATCTCTATTGATATTTCAGTGTATTCATATACGTTAGATTTCTATTTTAGTTTTTAGTCCATTGGATAAACAAAAAAACTTGATGACTGCAACAGTTGGATCATTGACCAGGATAGGATAGGATATACATGTTTATCCCTGTGAATGAAAAAAAACAAGGGGGATGAAAAAAAACAAGGGGGTTAACACACGGGCAATCGTCAGATCACCACGCGCCCACCTCCGGGTTACCGGAGATATTGCAGTGTGTTGTATATGATAGACACGTTCCTTTAATTTGGTAAAACCCATTAATATGCTGGGTTCGTTTAAGCAATGTGTAAAGTGCTTTTGCTCAAGAACACAACGGACTAGCTAGCGACCAGTTTCAAACCAGAAATTTCTTTAGTTGAAAGGCGTCACACTAAAACCGCTAAGACTAACCGGTTGTACATGTTTACTGAAACCAAAAAATTAACTGAAATGATTCTAAATTTTTGTAACTAGTATCCAGGCGAAAACTGTGTTTCGGAATATTTTGTCTAGGCTATCTGGAAATGAATTCATCTCAAATAAAATAAGAGACATTAAAAAATTTTACTGCAGTAACATACTTTTTGCAACCAGTAATTATGCAAAGATTTGTGATTTAGCACATTCTATCTAGCCTTTCTTGGAAGTTAATTCAACTAAAATAGAATAAGAAACATTTATAAAATTAAACCTGTTCTTTGATCCATGATTTGTCGGTTTAAATGTATCGGTTCCGCTTGAATGAATGGAGGTTCTGCTTCAGAATTCAACTGCTGGTGTTTGTCTGGTAACAATAACTCTTTATTTCATCGCAATTGTAAACTGGACATTTTATTACAAAATAAAATATAATTTGCACAATCACCATAAGTTTAACTGTGTCAAAAATTGGAATTTTTATTTCTTAAAACAAACAAAATTTGCAGTTTATCAGTTTATTCCACAAATCTTGTGATATATATTAAAAGAAATTGTTTCATGCCAGAATGAAATTAATAGATTGTGTCCTTGTATAAGTTGCTGGCTTAAAAAAGTTACTTTATATTTGACTAAGCAAACATATAACCTTGATATAATTTACATACCCAACAAACTGCAATAGACCAACTTATAAATATTTTTTTCTTTAATTTTGTTTTCATAAACTGTGGTTAAAATATGAGTTTTCAATCCCTAATTTAAATTAATAAATAAGTTGTCTCTGAATAAGGAAACAAAGTAAAGAGGTTTTCTATAGTATAATTAAACCACAATAAATAACCAATTCTTCAACTCATTTTTTCGTCTTGCCGTTTGGTCTAGCGGTTAAGTGCGTCGCATTTCAATCGAAAGGTTGTAGGTGCGAAACTGGTCGCTAGCTAGTCGGCTGTGTCCTTGGGCAAGGCACTTTACAGACATTGCCTGAACCCAGTGGATTAATGGGTTCTACCAAATTGAAGGAACGTGTCTATCATATACAACATACTGCAATAGCTCCGATAACCCAACGGTGGGCGCGAGGTGATCTAGATTGCCTGTGTGTTAACCCCCTTGGTTTTCCAATTCACGGGATAAACATGAATAACCTTATTTATCCTATCATTTAATGGATATTGTTAAAAAAACAAAAAATGCTAGAAAACACTTTATACATTCTCGTACATTGTTAAATTATAAAACAGTATTCATTATCTTAATGTGTTATACCAAAGTTATACTACATACCCAAAGAGTTGTTGTTGACTGCACAAAAAGCAACAACTTTATCCAAACTATATAAATCACCTAACCAAATAATTTTCTATATTCCTGAAACAGAATTGCATAAAAGATTTTCAACAAATTGTGGTAAAAAAATTGAATTAGTAAACTTAAAACTACCAAATTCGAATTAAAACTGAATATGGAAATATAAGTTCAAAAATAGAAAAAATTAAAAAAATATTTTTGACACATTTCAATACAAAATTAGAACATATTTAGTATAATTTATGCTACATCACTGTAGGTAAATTGGTTTACAATTTTAATAGAAAAAAGTATTCATCTAGAAGACAAAGCCAAAATGTTAATTCTTCATATTCTTCTAGAATTTTCTTCTATTAAATTTCCTTTATATCAAAAAAATAACCAACATTCATAAAATTGTGTTGTAGCTACAACCAAAATCTTTATACATTATGATGTGTTTTGCATATATCTGTAACTCTGCATATAATATTTCTGATTGTATGTAATATTTCTCATAAGTTATATTTTACTATTGCTGGTATAACTACTGCAAAAATAAAATGAAATAGCTAGAAGAAATATACAACTCAATTAAAAGTCACGTCAAATTACATTTTAATATAGTTGTTTCATACCGATATGAAGCTCAAGTATATAGTTAATCTTATTTGATAGCCATCCAATTGACACGCCTGTTTAACAATACAACTTTCCTTGCAGCATTTAATACGCTAATCTTTATCCACAGTATATGACAACTAATATATGTTTAAACATCAAAGTAAAAATTTAAAATTTTGTTTTTATAGGTTTATTGATTATTAAATTGAGAAGAGTTCGTAGGCAATGGTAAAGAGTTTTCTTGAAGATTTGTTAAAAGTTTCTTGAGTTGTTCGGCTACTTTATTGTTGTTGATCTTTATACATGCGTCTATTAGTTCTTCGATGGGGTTCTCAGGATGGTAATCGTGCCATTTTGCAAGTGCTTTGAAAACTCTTTCATGCTTGCCATAATCTTTTAATAATGGTAATATAATTATGTCTTGTTTGACCAGTTGAGATTTTTGAAACATATCTGACTTTCAGCAGAAACATTAAGCTTCCAAAAGCTGTTGTTAGCTAGTCCAGTGGTTAAGGGTGCATTGTTTAAACTCAGTGGTTTAAATGGGTTGAACAAAGGCTATATCCATGTTTCTCAAATTTAAAACACTGCAAAAGCTTCTACTGTGGACATGTAATATTGACGAGCATTTTATAAATTGAAAGATTTTTGTGGTCACACAGACAAGTCAGTTATAGGACGTTCTTGAAATGTGTTATAATTCAAACAAACCATTGGTGATACATATATACCAGTGATTCTCAAACTTTTTAGAGTTGGGACCCACTATTAATTACCACAATTTATGGCGACCCACTTAACTTTATATATAGTTGTTGTAACATGTTTGAGAGACGAAAGGTTCAATGACCTGAGGTCAGGTGAAGATTACACCACGATTCAAGATTGTGTGATGTCACAATTATGATAATTCCCCCTTGATTTTTGTATAGGAAATAGCCAGTATAGTTAATCAGAGCTTTCTATAACTTTTCACGACCCACCAAGATTCCTTACGCGACCCACCGGACCAATAGTTTGAGAAACGCTGACATATACGAATGGGTTCAATACCAAGCCCAGCATAAAATATTATTTCAAGGAAGTTTTTACTTAATCTGCAATTCAGTGGACATGATATAATTCATATAATTTAAAAAATTACGTTTATAGTCTTAAAAATACGCTAGAATAGTAAAATCTGGTAAGAGAAGTACATATTACATTATCAATTTGAAAGCTTGGCTGTGGAGACCTTTTGTTTTGTTAAGATTATCCTACAATTCCATGCATTAAGCTGTAATTAATAATGGAACTAAGTTACATTCCGAAACTTCCCAATATGAGAAGTACAATTTTGACTTTATTTTAAAATATTTACAAACAGAACATGTCTACATACTCGTCTTTTTAAAATGTTAACCTTTAAATGTTAACTTTACCTTTAATTTCATCCATATCCTCATTTGAAAACATTAACCCATGTCGAAAAAATTTGTGTTGATCTTGTGGATTGATAAATTTACGTTCTAATATTCGACTTGCTGCAAATAGAAAAGCATTTTAGCCGATTTTAAATACAGTAAAAGCTATTTTATAATCAATAACAATTAAAATTAATTGAATCGCTAATAATCTTATATCCCTTTAACCTTGGATTGCTAAACATAAGCTAAATTAAATAGGTATTGACTCTGATTCTATATGTTATCATTACTTGACCAAATGGCTTGGTGGACTAGTGCTTTGCCTTTTATCTAAATAGTTGGAATTCAAAACTGGTTGCATGGTGGTTGTGTACTTGGACAAGGGACTTACCAGACAATACTTAAAGGGCTCATCAGAAATGGCAAGGAATGTCTCAATTTTACAAAACTCACTAGAATAGAACAGATAATCGGTCGGTGGGTGCAGGGTAATTTTGATGATTTACAGTGCTTTTTCAATCCCATTAAAGTGGATAGACAAAATTATTCTAACCTATATGACTAAATCTATCAAAGCAAACTAGTCTATGTAGAATAACTCTTCCGACCGG
>CH003110.1:432501-530724 GCA_000149265.1 Ciona savignyi
ATTCTAATTATTAGATTACTCTCTCGCACACATCCGCGTTACTAGGGCTAATACAGTATAATATGCAGTATAAGAGTGGATAGGATTGGTTAGGATATTCATGTTTATCCCTGTGAATGAAAAGCGCCAGATGCTTGAACACACAAGCAAATGTCAGATTATCTATTAATCCACTCGGTTTTGGCGATGTTTGCTAAGTGCCTTGCCCAAGGAAACAACCGACTAGATAATGACGAGTTTTAAAACTGCAGCCCATTAGCTAAAATGCAAAACACTAACCGACCAAAAGCTAATCGGTCTGATTGAGTAATTCAGGTTATTCCTACTTGTCAGATTAACAAAGAATAGAATATTGTCTTCTTTTCTTTTTAAATAAAAAAGCAATGGCTGGTATCATAATGCCTGTGAGGTTACGCACTCGTATTGTATAATATATACATATATATATATATCTAAACTAGGTGAAAATCTCGGTACGTGTTCTGGTATGAGTCGGCAAACTGGTTCCTTCTTGCATACAATAGTGGGTGTTTCTTGTGTTGTTCTAAAATTGTGTAATTAGTTAGGATAGAATATTCATGTTTATCCCTGTGAATGGGAAAATGCAATATGCGTTAAACACACGAGTAATTATCAAACTACCTCACGCCCACCATAGTGTAACCTGAAGTTTTTTCATAAAACTAATCTCTCTTAATATTCCAGCATATTCATATGGGTTAGATTACTCTTTAGATTTTGAGTGCAATAGTTGTTGGTTAAACAAAAACCTTTATGACCGTAACAGTTGGAAATTTAACTTTTATTAACATGACTTGAGTAATCAGTAATCCGGGAACAACTTGTGTTGTACCAAATTTTATCTAGCCTGTCCTGAAATGAATTTCTCTCACATAGAATTAAAGACATTTAAAAAATTAATAAATGACAGTAACCAGACTTCAGAAACAAGCTATCGGGCGGTAAATTGTGTTTTGATGGATTTGGGATTTTTGTCCGGCCCGTTGGTCTAACGGTAATCAATCAAAAGGTTGCAGGTGCGAAACTGGTCGCTAGCAAGTCGTCTGTGTGCCTTGGGCAAGGCACTTTACGGACATTGCATGAACCCAGTGGATGAATGGGTTCTACCAAATTGAAGGAACGTGTCTATCATACACAACACACTGCAATAGCTCCGGTAACCCGACGATGGGTTTTGCCCGTGTGTTAACCGCCTTGGTTTTCCCATTCACTGGGATAAACATGAATATCCTATCCTATCAGCCTTTCTTGGAAGTTAAATTATCTCAAATTGAATTAGGGAAATTTATAAAATTTAAACCTGTTCTTTGATACATGATTCGTCGGTTTAAATGTATTGGTTCCGCTTGAATGATTGGAAGTTTCACTTCAGCTGTCAACTGCTGGTGTTTGTCTGGTAACAATAAATTATTTTATGACAAATTGAGTTTACATTTTTCATACAAATTGAGTTTACAATTTACAAAGTTGACATTTTATTACTTCATAAAATCTAATTTGCCCTCACAAGTTGCCTTGAGTTTACTGTGTCAAAAATTGGTGTTTATTTTCTGGACAGTAAAACACAAATGTACTAAGTTTTTTTTTTTTAAAAACTGTCTAAAAAACTTTTATGGTTCTTTTCACATTGATAAATTATAACACTAGTTAGTATATTGATATATTATAACAAATTTATACTACATACCATATGTAAATAGTCGATGACTTCAGAAAAATCAAATATTTTATCCCAACAACATAAATCACTTAATCGACTAATTTCCTATATTCCTGAAATAAAATTACATGAAACATTTTGCGGTAAAAACTCGATTAGTTTGCAGTAAAAACTGGATTAGTAAACTGTAAATCTAACAAATACAAAGTAAGAGTAAATATGGTTACAAAAAATAGAGAAGGACAGTTTTTGATATGTTTCAACAATTAAAAAACAACAAAAATTAAGAATATCATCATACAATCTTGTCCAAAAAATAATGTATTTTGCATAGATGCCTAATACAGTAATACGAAATGCAAATTTTCTAATTTCTTTTAGAATTTTCTTCTATTAAATTTCCTATGTATTTAAGGAACACAATTTCTAACGGTCGTAAATTGTGTTGTAGCTACAAACTGATACTTTTGTACATAATAATGTGTTTGGCATATAATTGTAAGGTTATATGTAATATTTCTTGTATGCCATATTTTACTCATACTGGTATAACTACCGCAAAAGGAAAATAAAATAGACGAAAGAATTATACAATGCAAAATTGCTGAAGGACAGGTTAAAAGTAATAAAATACATTGCAACACAATTGAAAATCATGTCAAATTACATTTTAATATCGTTGTTTTATACAGATATGAAGCTCAAGTGTATAGGATAGGATAGGATATTCATCTTTATCCCTGTGAATGGGAAAACCAAGGGGGTTAACACACGGGCAATTGTCAGATCACCTCGCGCTCATCGTCGGGTTACCGCAGCTATTGCAGTGTGTTGTATAATTGAGACATTGGTTAATTTTGGTTAAAGGACACAATCGACTAGCTAGCTACCATTTTCGCACCTGCAACTTTTCGGCTGAAAGGTGCCGCACTTTACCTCCAGACTAACCGGTCAGACAAGTTGATCTAGGTTGAACCAGACAATGAACAGAAGGCAATTTGCCTATGTTACCATGCATGTTGCAATGTAAAATTAAATACATAATTCTTCATCTACAAGTACATGACAAACGCTAAAATGTGTTTAAAAAACTGAAATTAAAAAGTAAGAATTTTGGTATTATCTTAGATATAAATCATGCAACAGAGACTGGAGAGGATGGTGGTAATTAGTTTTCTTGATCATCCGATAAGAGTTTCTTAAGTTCGTTAGCTACTTTGTTTTTTTTGATACTTATACATGCGTCTATTAGTTCTTTAATGGGCTTTTCATAATGTTGATCGTGCCATTTTGCAAGTGCTTTGATAACTTTTTCATGCTCGTCATACCCTTTTAATAATGGTAATATAATTATGTCTAGTTTGATCGGTTAGGATTTTTAAAGCATATCTGAAAAGTTTAGAAAAAGCTGTCATTATCTAGTCCAGTGATTTCTTATATTCCAAACACTGCAGAAGCTTTAACTGTGGACATTTAATAATAGCCTTTTTATAAGGAAAATGTGATCCCTGTTTTTTTGTTGGCCAAACAGCATCGATTAGCTATAGGGGTGGTTTTTCCAACCTTTGTTTTAATACAAACAAGTCTTTGTCTTAAATGGTCAATACATATAAGGTCGATACATTGTCTTAGGTTCAGATCTATAATGAGCCACAGATGGATATGTGATAAGATATTCATTAATTGTGTGTTGCTATTAAACAAAAGATGTTGGAATTGAAATAAAATTCAACTTAATTATAGCTGCAAAGTGTTTTACATTTTAATATTGTTGTTTTATACAGATATGAAGCTCAAGTGTATAGTATAGGATTGGGTATTCGTGTTTATCCCCGTAAATGGGAAAACAAAGGTGGTTAACACACGGGCAATAGTCAGATCACCTCGCGCCCATCCTCGGGTTACCGGAGCTATTGCAGTGTGTTTTATAATTGAGACATTCGTTAATTTTGGTAAAACCCATTAATTCGCTGGATTTAGGCAATGTCCGTTAAGTGCCCTGCCCAAGGACACAACCGACTAACTAGCGACCATTTTCGCACCTGCAACCTTTCGGCTGAAAGGTGCCGCACTAAACCACCAAATTAACCGGTCGGACAAGTTCATCTTGGTTGAACCAGACAATTAACATAAGGCAATTTGCCTATGTAACGATGCATGTTGCAAGGTAAAATTAAATACACGATTATTTATCCACAAGAACATGACAAACGTTAAAATGTGTTTAAAAAACTCAAATTAAAAAGTAAGAATTTTGGTGTTATCATAGATGTCAATCATCCAAGATTGACTGTATGGGATGGTGGTAATAAGTTTTTTTGATCATCCGATAAGAGTTCCTTGAGTTGTTCAGCTACTTTATTGTTTTTGATACGTATACATATGTCTATTAGTTCTTCGATGGGGTTCTCATGATGTTCATCGTGCCATTTTGCAAGTGCTTTGATAACTCTTTCATGCTTGTCATACCCTTTTAAGAATGGTAAAACGATTATGTCTAGTTGGACCGGTTAGAATTTTTAAAGCATATCTGAAAAGATTAGAAAAAGCTGTCATTAGCTAGTCCAGTGGTTTCTCTAAACACTGCCAAAGCTTTAACTGTGGGCATTAAATATTGACTAGCTTTTTATAATGAAAAGATAGCCTTTTTATTATAAAAATGTGATCTGTTTTTTTTGTTGGCCACACAGTCGATTAGCTATAGGGCGTTTTTTTTTCAACCTTTATTTTAATTCAAAAAAGTATTTGTCTTCATTGGTTGATACTTTCATGCCATTGCCTTAAATGGTCACCACATTCAAGGTCGATACATTGCCTTAAGTGATTGAAACAATTTAGAAAAACAGGACAGTATATGAGCAGAAATTCAACAGTAGAAACCACATAATAAGATGCAATGCCAGAGCACAGGAAAAATGATGGCAATTATGAGATATTCTGATTAATTCATTCTCTCATGTAATCGCATGGTAATCTAACGATTGCCTGTATAGAACACCTGTTGCATTTCCCATTCACAAACATAAATCATGCATAGTTATTCCTGTTAGCTAATATTTAGCTTGTAGAAGTGATATTGTATAATGAGCCACAGATAGATATGTGATATTCATAAATTGATTCGTGTGTGTTGCTCTAAAAATCAAACAAAAGATGTTGGAAATGAAATGAAATTAGCCATATCTTAGCATAAGGCACATGGTGGATATTTCCTGACACCGGTACGCAAAAAATAACCTAGTCAGTCCTGCCAGTTAGTCTGGCGGTTAAGTTTGTCGCCTTTCAATCGAAAGGTTGCAGGTGCGAAACTGGTCGCTATCTGGTTGGTTGTGTCCTTGGGAAAGGCACTTTACGGACATTGCCTGAACCCAGCAAATTAATGGGTTCTACCAAATTAAAGGAACGTGTCTATCATGTACAACACACTGCAATAGCTCCGGTAACCCGACGGTGGGCGCGAGGTGATGATTACCCGTATGTTCATCCCCTTGGTTTTCCCATTCATGAGGATAAACATGATTATCCTACCATATTCTATCCTATCCTAGACCACATGGTTATGTAACCGAATATTTAAAGTGACCAATACATATACCAATTCAAAACAAAAACAGTCTTTGGGTCTATGATGGGTTTAAAACTTTGCCCGGTAAAAAATAAAAAGTGCAGAAAGTTTTTACTTAATCTGCATTGCTGTGGACATGATATAATTAATACGAAATAAGATGTTTATAGTCTTAGAAAAAAAATGGAATACTAGAATGTTAATTTTTATAATTTCATTTTAATTATGAAAGCTTAGCTGTAAAGGCAAGCGGTTTTAATAAGACTATCCCACAACTCCATGCATTACACTCTAATTGATTTTAGTTAAGCAAATTAGAATGATAAACTGTAAGGCTATATGTAAATTGAATTACATTCCGAAATGTCTCAATATAAAAAGTACAATTTAGACTTCATGGCTTTTGCTTCTAGACTATCATACAACTCCATGCATTATGCTTTAAAAATGTTTTCAAACATACTATTAATTTCATCTATTTCCTTATCTGAAAACTTTAACCCTTGTCCAAAAAAATTGTGTTGATCTTGTGGACTGACAAATTCACCCTCCAGGATTCGACTTGCTGCAAATAGAAAAGCATTTTTCAGCTGATTTAAAATGCAATAAAGCTATTTCAGAAATAGAAAATAGAAATACAAACCGAAAATATAAAATTGTATATTGTCCAACCGCTTAGTCTGGCAGTTTAGTGCGATGGCTTTTAACCGAAAGATTGCAGGTTCGACACTGCTCGCTAGCTAGATGGTTGTGTCCTTTATTCAAGTGACTTAACGGACATTGACTGAACCCAGCAGATTATTGAGTTCTACTAAATTGAAGGAACATGTAAATCATACACAAAACACTGAAATAGCTCTGGAAACCAGATAGTGGGCGCGAAGTGATATGACGATTGCACATGTGTTAAACCCTTTGGTTGTTCCACCCACACCGATAAATATGAGTTTCTTACCTTCATTAAATAACTCTTGCTTTTTGTTTCCTGTTAAAATGAATAATACATTAGGTTAATTTTACTTATCAAAATAACAATTTTTCTAAAAAGTATGTTATAAATTAATCAACGCACACTGTAACAGCACCAGCAACTAAATTATAGCTACAAAGTGTTTTACAGTGTAGATAAAGGCAGTATTTTCTCTCAACAACAATGTCTGACCGAATAGCTAGTTGGTTTGGTACATCATCAGCCAAAGGGATGCAGGATCAAAACTGGTTATGAGCTAGTCTGTTGTATACTTGGGAGAGGCACTTAGCAGACATCGTCTAAACCTAGTAAATTAAAGATTTTTACTAAAACTAAAAAAATGTCTCAAACACACACAACCAACTATAATAGCTACATAAAAACAACGATGGTTACACGATAATTTGAAACAAAAATCATATAATTCCAATGTGATAACAATACTATTCACGGGAATAAACATGAATATCCTATCTTATCCTATAATAAAATTAAAGTGTTTTAATATCAAACTGATTATTTTTCACTCTCTTAATCATTTTCGCAGTGTATGGAATCAATAAAAGCAGATAGCTATTGAGGCATGCCCCTAAGATGGTTATAAAGCAGACATTGCTTGATACTCTATCAAAAGACATATTTGTTTACCTGGATCACTTTTCTTAAGCAGAGGTTCATGATTGCGGGAAGGGTCATTAGAATCTTTTTCAACTGTTGAATTATGAAAGATTATCACATAAATTAAAAGCCTGGCGTATTTATTTTTACTATACTGCTATAAGACATATTTAACTTTTAATTTCCCTAAAACAAGATTGTTGCTATTCGAAAGATAAAATTATGAAAGTAAAGTGATTCTAGTTACCACAAAAAATAAATCTATTTTCACAAATCACATTTGTACCAAGTAGTTAAATTTAAAAACAGTTTTCCCCATTTGTTGCATTGGCCATAATATTGATTATCCTTGTAATATCCATGAAATTATCACCTGGGGAATTCCCATGCATACCCGGTAAATTACAACTGTTTTTACTCATAATTTTATTATTAAACTAGAGGTAGGATAGGATAGAATATTCATGTTTATCCCCTTCAATGGGAAAACCGAGGGTTTAACACACAGGCAATGGTCAGATCACCTCGTGCCCACTGTCGCGGAAAATTTAAAAGTTAATATCAATGTGTGAATTTATTTGTATCAAGTAATAGTACTGTATTAGAAACACTATTTTATACCACATTAAACAAGTAAAATATTTGAAAATGTAGAAGTAAAATAAATACCACAATTTTCCATCTGCTGGTTTCCACTATGTTTCTTATCATTTAGTTTTCTGCACATGCACACAATAACCATTATTAAGATAACAATAAAGGCCACAAGAAAGATAATGATGGGAATGTTTGTATTACAGTTTGGAACTTCCTCAGTTATGGGTCTTGGTGTCCCTGTAAATTAAACCAAAATTATTAATGCAAATTTTTGTCAATTTTAACGGATGCAAATCCTAAATCCTAAATTTGAAATGTAAATCCTAAACCGTATCCTCATTTTGAAATATGAGTAACCTATTTAACTTTCCTGCATTGGCACTTAGGATAGGATATAATTATGTCTATCTCCGTGTATGGGAAAACGCAAAGGGTGTTAACACATTGGTAATCAGCATGTCACCTCGCGCCCACCGTTGGATTTTTGGTCAAGTCACATAATAGACATTACATGAGACCAATGAATCATAAGTTGTTTCAATAATATGCATCATTGTTTCACTAATATAAAATCGTAATAGAAAAACTTAATACCGTTAGTGTTAGGGAATCAGAAGGCAAAGTATTTCCAATTGCATGGTTTTACTAAATGATTAATTTGGTTTGGGCACAGGCCACGGTAGCAGCAAATGCTTACAACTCTATAAACAATATATTTTTAACACCATAACATCTTTTGTTTTAGTAATTACAACGAAAATGCATTAATGCAGACATGGTTAAATGCAATCGTGTGTGTTGTGAATGTTAAAACATTTCATATGAAAAAAATCATCCATTTTACCAGTTGTTTGGTCCGCATTACAAATTTGCATTAATATACATCCATCTTCACTTCGTGTGTAGCCATCTTTACAGCCGCACTAGAATAAAGTGTTTGTAATGAGGTCACTTAACATATTACAGTGGCAGGGCAACTTGTTACTTGAAATAAGGTAATCTTATGCTTATATAGGATAAAGTGGTCAAGTTTTATACTTGTAAATAAAAACACAACAGGCAGTTGCAGATATTGTGTATTGGGATATTGCAGTAAATTTATTGTATTATAAGACATTGATACTGTTTTATGTCATTAATGGACTTGATTCAACGCAATAACCATTTACAGGGTAAGGTAATTTACCTATATGACTAAGCTTCTTTCAATAGCATATTGTCACACATATCTATAAAAGCTATCTTTATCGAAATCAGTTCTGGCAAAATCTACCTTTTTGGCGAAAGGTTAGCAAGTTGGTCGCTAGCTGGTCGGTTGTGTTCTTGGTCAAGAAACTTTACGGACATTGCCTAAAACCCAGTGGATCAATAGGTTCTACCAAAAGTAAAGATTTTTCCTAACCATTTACAACAACAACAATTCAGTTGCTATGGTAACCTAACCTTTTTTGTCTTCGCCTTTTAAATGTGATACAGAAGAGAATTGTTGTGCGACCGGTTAGTCGGGCGGTTTAGTGCAAAGCCTTTCAATCGAAACGTTGCAGGTTCTGTTTTGGTCGCTAGCTAGTCGGTTGTGTCCTTGGAAAAGGCACTTAACGAAAAATTACCTAAACCCAGTCGATTAATGGGTTTTACCAAATTAAAGGAATGTGTAAATCATACAAATACTACCATAGCTCTGGTAACCCGACGGTGGACGCGAGGTGATCTGACAATTGTCTGTGTGTTAACCCCCTTTGTTTTTCCATTTACAGGCATAAACATAAATACTCTATTCTCCTATTTTAACATAAAGTTAGTCCTAAAAGTTGGGCTTAAAAGTTATGTTTAATAACTGTAATTGCCATCTTTAATTAAATTAAATTTAATATTTTAAGGATCGAATCTGCATAATATAGTGCATTTTACAAAGTGGTTACATTTGCTGTTATAAGGTTGATATATTAAAGCGTAAATAAAGTACAAAAGCAGGATTTTTACCAATGCCTGCTGGCTAGTAGTCCCAGCAAATAAGGTGACTTCATTTGGTCCATCGCATACTTTTTGGGGAACGCAATAAGAGTCCTTCGACCACCTGTAATTAACTTTTTAGCAAATTGCTCAACCTATATTATGCTCATCGGTCTGCAGGCATAAAAGATTGTGGAATCAAAACCAACTGCTGTCTAGATGATTATGTCCATGGAGCACTTAGTGGCCATCACCTCGACCTAGGATATAGGATAGGATATTCATCTTTATCCCCGTGAATGGGAAAACCAAGGGGGTTAACAGTTAACACACGGGCAATCGTCAGATCACCTCGTGCCCATCGTCGGGTTACCAGAGCCATTGCAGTGTGTTGTATATGATTTTCCTTCAATTTGGTAAAACCCATTAATCCGCTGGGTTCAGGCAATGTCCGTAAAGTGCCTTGCCCAAGGACACAACCGACTAGCTAGCGACCAGTTTCGCACCTTCAACCTTTCGATTAAAAGGCACTTAACCGTTCTAAAGACCAACGGGCCGGACAAAACCTACTACAATAATGGGTTGTTCTAAAGGTATAAGCATGTCTCCATCTAATATAACACACTGCATTAGATCAAGTACAATACTTTGAGTGAGAAATAATCTAAAAATAGCCAATGTTATTATCCCCTTTGCAGTTCACCCGCAAATACCCTATTCTGTGTCTCAAAACTCTTAATCCCAGCAAAAAAATTTCTTAATAAATTATTCTTACATTTAAAGAACACTGATTTAAACTTTGTACACAAATCAATAAACAGGAACATAATCTCTAGTTTTGAAAAGGAACTACCACTTACTCGGTTGAGTAATATCCTTCAGGGCATAGTACACATCGCGGCCATGTCTTCAAAGCACTTGCGCTCAATCCACATTTGTCCCAATCCGAATATTGAGAGTCGATCCTGTATCCAGGTGGACACCGATAACACTTGTTGCGGATTGAAGTACCATCATCGGTAGGGTAGTTGTATGTTGGAAAATTCGGTTGTTGCATTGTTTAAATGTTTACATTTTAATTCAGACCATTTATATCTACATGTACAAAGGAATTTACGCCATTATTTTTACTCTTACAGACAATTGTTCTTATTAATATTCCAAATTGCAACTTTGCAGGAGCTTTTAAATAGTCAGTTGTATCCACTTGGTGAATGTTGGTGGAAAGTTTAAACGTTTAATTCTAGATTTCTGTGTTTAATAACTCAATTGTATACAGAATATTTCTATAAATTTTCTTATTAGAATGTGCGTGTATATTGTATTTCAATAATTACCTATGTAATAGTGCTTGACAATATAAAATCCTTTTACCAAAGTCCTAACTTAGTTAAGTTTTGATGCATACTTATTACAAGGTAAAAAACAGAAAAAGAGAACAAAATGACAGTTATTAAAATGCATAGTAAAGTAATACTATACGTTTCATGTTTTATGCTAGGTAACATACAAAAGCCCTACCACTTTATCTTGTCCAAAAAGAAATCTACCTAAAAATTTTGTATTAACTAGTTTAGTACAACTAATTAAATTGTTTCAACATTATTTTCAATTGTCACTTTCGTTCGATATAAAGCGAAGGAAATAGTTTTGTTTACGGGGAATATTTTAAAGGTTAATAACCTAAACTGTGTTTTGAAAACATAAACATCTTATGTTTATCCTACCCAAACGTTAAAATTTTACATTTTATCTCATAGCTATTAAATAGTCAAACCTACGGTCGATATATATATTGAATAATATATTAAAATAACTTATGTTTATCCTACTCTACTTTAAACGTTTACATTTTAACTTATATTTATTAAACTTTTAAAGTTGCGGTCTATACATATAGCGAATTATATACAAAAACCGAAGTTTTAAAGTTGTTTAAGGAAAAAAGCATCCGACCATAATGAGCCTCTGTGTAAAGATTTCTTCGAAATATAGAACTATACAGCATACAACTATAAGTTTACGTTCACAAAACGGTCTGTCTATGTATTGTTAAAACCGACCTAATCCACAGATACCGGTATATAACAGAAATCGGACTGCCGTATTTACCATTCTAACGCTCCGGCTAAAAGTTCCGCTATGAACAAATGACATTCGCGGGGCGGGTAAAACCTGTTTGTTTACCAGAGCGTGTAGGCACAGAACGTGACCATGGAGAATATACGGATAGGCAAACAGTTTTGAAACGAATAAACGTGTTCATTATTTTCATTTAAAACATGCATATACATCCCAGTCTGGTTTTGTGACCTAAGTGTGCCTACGTAAGTTGATACGTGTCGTTGAAATTATTTAAACGAAAATCCTTTGCGAAATTTACGTTCGCTGTCGTAATCCGCGCTGTCGCAATATTTACCGACCGGGGTTCCCCAGGTATTTCAACTTCTCCCTCCTATGCGTTGCATTGTATAAACGTCGTATGAAGGCTATTGCTGTAAAGTAAAGTGATCGTGAAAATTACACATTTCCGTTGATTAGGTGGTCATGCCCAGTAGCCCACATCTACGAATAAATGGTACTTGATTTTAATGCGATGTGTTGCGTTTTCGTAAACTATATTTTTACACGCCATCCGGTTAATTTATAACACTGTGCGAATAAAAACGCACGGACTATTACAGTACTAGCAAACATGCCTATGCTTCCGTTATTAATAAACAGCTGTGTGATTGAACTAATCGATATGACAAATTTGCGGCTGTTAATTTCAATAAATTGTTGACAACTATTTTATCGAATCTTTTGTTTTCATAGAAGGCCTATATTTATATTAGTAGGTAATGTACAGATTGCTTAAATAAACTAATGCTACATATAAAATTACACTCAATGGGGGAAACTAAAAGGAGGAAAGGCGGGAAAGAGGTAAGGCGGGAAACTGCACACTAATATAAAGATTGGATCATGAGAGTTAGTTTTAAACATGTATGGTTGGGTTTAGTTCTGGTGTTAATATTAGTGTTTAGGCAAGGGTTTTAATTAGTTTCCGCAGTTTTAATGTGTAGTTTCCCCCCTTCTTTGCTTCCTGCTTTCCCTTCCTTAAGTGTCGCCCGACGGATTCACCATTGAGTTTATAACGCAGACTGAGTGTATCTAATCGTTCGTGTCACCTTTTGAGTAAGAGCAGACTGAATTGTGGTGCTTGTCTATGCTAAATCGCTGCATATACAACAAAATACAAGATTGCTATGAAGCATAAAGACTACGCTTATGGTAACCTTCTGGTAATAAGCATATAACAACTGTGTCTGCTACCATTTCGGAAAGAGGAACCGATTGCCTTATTGTTACCAAATGGGGAACTCCTCTTTTATTTCAATGTACTTTCAACTTTTTCTCTCTCTATGTGCGTATTGTAAACTAGTCAGGCAAGACTTATTAGTTAACTCAACCTTATCGTATCTATTACGCGAGCAATATGGGGCAAGTGGCAAGCTTAATATATGGTAATGACACGGGAAGGTATTCTAAACGAATATTAAATACTAAGCCACACTTTGTTGTATTTTGTATTTATAAAAAGTTGTTCTTAATATCTCCACATTATACTGCAATTTCAATTGTTTTGAAGAATATACAGTTGGCGTAAAGTAGCAATGATAAATACATCCGCTATTTACACATCACTTAACCGCCAGAACAACGACGCACTTAACCGCTAGACCAACAGGCCGGGGGTAAAGGTTATTGCCAATTCTTGAGTTGATTACTTGATTACCGTAGAGTCGATGTGCGGAAAAGGAAGACTACAAACTACAATGCCCAAATTACATGAAGTTTCATAAAAATCATGAGTAACTAGAAAGTGACAATCAAATGTCAACCACTATCATTTAAAAACCGACTTTAAAGCAAGCAGAAACGAATGGGTCTCTGTATTAACAAACCAAACTTGTTTACAATATTTAGTTAAAACTGTAGGCTAATGCGTTTAATAAACAATAAACTTACAATATTTGGAAATTTCCCAATAGGATATTTATGTTTATCCGCATGTGCATGGGAAAACCTAGGGGGTTAACACACGGTCAATCGTCAGATTATCTCGCACCCATCGTCAGGTTACCGGAGTTATTGCAGTGTGTTCATTGTGTTGTGGTAGGGATGCACAAACTAGAATATCTTGGTATTCTAGAATAGTTATTTCGAATCCAGAATATCGAATCCTATTCTATATTAAAAAGCAAACTCGAGTTAAAGTGGCAAGATTGTCAAAAATTTCTGCTGCCGCTGACTACCTCTACATACTTATATTCATAGGCGGCGACTTCAGTAAAATGTTACAGTTGCGCGAAATTTTATGACGTCACAATCGGCCCTATGCCTCGAACTAACTCGGATAGAACTATGATACTAACGATTTACAAAGTTTAAAGATTAAGCCAGGAGTTTAAGTGTTTAATCTAACTACTTCCACCGCTGAAATATTGCATGGTCGTTAATATGCAGCGCAGCGTCAAGAATACGGAAAGAATATACCAAATATTTATGTGTCTGCGAGGGCTGTGCAAGAACCCAGATTCTTATAACGGTTAACTGATCAAAGAAAAAAAGCGTTAACCCGTTAACCGATGTTTGCCTACTGTTCTCTCTAGCTACTACTTAGTAATGGAAAGAACATGGGTAAAAACGGGAGTGCTTCAGTGGTCATGTATTAGATCTAGGTCAACGTAACCCTAGGTCAAACCGCCGATCAAAGCAATAAACACCGCTGGAAAAGCGGCACTGCGGTTAGACGATTTAATGTGATAATTGTTTAAAAGCGCAGGGATTTTTTTGCGCAATTATAAAACAGACATTGCGGAGAATTTACAACGAAAGTCGGCGCCCATGCTTATAATATCCATTGTAATCAACGCTGCTGCAATATGTACAATGGAAATAAAAACGAACTCCATGCAATTATAGTTTCTTAAGGTGCAATGTATATTATTTCGAATCCAAATATTCGAAATAAACGTAATATTTGGATTCGAATCCCGTAGAATTCGATATTCTAGTTTGTGCATCCCTAGTGTGTATGATTCACATGCTCCTACAATTTGGTAAAACCCATTATTCCGCTAGGTTCAGGCAATGTCCGTAAAGTGCCTTGCCCAAGGACACAACCCACTAAGGAAAATGACACAGCCCACGAAGGAAAGGCGACACTTAACCGTTAAGTCGCCGAAACTTAACAGACTAACCGGCCGGACAGTAATTGCATCCATAGCTTCATCAGCTGTTTTCCCATTTAGACTACGAAGTACAGTAGTAATTTTTTAAACTATCAAACATATCATCCTGCACAATGTTTGCCTGAGCTGCAGTTTTCATATATTCATAATTTCTCTCCAGAATATGAATGAGGTCTTCCTAGTAATAAGGTGAGTGGTTAACAGAGCTGTGTATATCTATAGATTCTCATAACGATTAATAAAAAAAATTATCCGGTAGTGGCCCACACAAATCTCAATATTTTCAATTGGACATTGGAAGAGCAACATAAGAACAATGGTAAAACAATTGTTCACACGCAAATCAGTTTTTGGATTTTTTTATTAGTTGACTGATAACAAGTCGGTTAACTGCTGCGGTACCTGATTATAAAGTTATGTACAAAATGAAAATAACCATCTGCAAATTAACTTTGAAATTTAGCTTTCTTTTTTGTGCTGTTGCTGTTTTGCAGACCGCAGCAATTCACCATGCGAAGGGCACAATGAATCAATTGTTCGCGTAATGGATGGTTCTGTTGGGGTGTTTAGTCCGGTGCATTTAGTAGCATCAGTTAAAACCGGGTTGATGTGCTCCAATAAATAAAACTCTGTAAAACGAAATGTGGAATTATAAGATGTAAATGTGCTACGGCCTACAGTATAAAAACAACTCTTACCGCCACTTGACCCAGCAATTTGAAAACTTTCCATTGGTGACTCTGTTTCCCTAGATGTTGCTGGTTGCTTTTGTTGTTTAATGATAACAACAGTCCCGCAAACAACATACAGTATTAATTTTCCGGTAACAAACAATACATCAATGTATGCAGGCGTAGGATAGAAAGTATATCGTTGTCTACATTAGAGTGGGAATATGACACTAAATGAGCTAACAGTCAGTTTACCAGAACTATCACTGTGCTGTGTGCCTAGGCACTAAACAACTGTTAATTACCACTTTACCAGTATACTTGTAGAACCTATTAAACTACTGGTACCCGTATAGGCCTACTTGGTTCAAGCAATGTACGCTATAACTGCATTTTCCTATAAACATGCTACACTTAATAAACAATACAAACCGATAACGGTACTTACAATCGGTGACGTAATCTTGCAAAAATTCCTTATTTTTATAATGTTTCCACATGTCGCCGCACCGGATCCGCTCATTTTTATAGTTTCCGCTTTTATTCCTCTCTTGAAAATCGTTTCCTTAAACTTCTCCATCTCGTCTCTGATAATAAATGTCTAACACCAAGTTCAACAAACATTGTGTTTCAATTAACACATAAAATACATCCACATTAAACAATAAACTACAGGTACCGTACCTGGTGCTCCTATTTTGCCACCAATGTTAGTCCAGGTATTTTCTTGGAAGTAAACAAATAATTGTTATTATGCTATACTTAAATAAACCTTATTTACTTATTTTCTGTTTTTTTTTATCGAAATATGCTATAATACTTAAATAAACCTTATTTAATTATTTTCTGGTTTTGACCTTGATTTTTATTGAAATAATAAACTTAACAATGCCAAAACTTTATCTCTTTCATTTTCCTACATATTGCGTTTTGCGCTAAAGTTAAAAAAAATTGTTAAAAACTCTGAAACTTGACGCTATTGAGCCAAATCTCTCGATTTGCGTTTGTCTGGCGCGAGTGTTTGCATGACACGAAGCAAGGAGTCTTACGGCAAATGCGATGTATTGACGAGAAACGGTATATGTGTGTGGAGCCCTATACGCTTCAAAAACCTGCACAATCACCTGACCATACCTGCATACAAGTACACCGAGTTCGTGGTAGCCGTGTTGTTAACGAGACGGAACTTCTTCAGCATTGTGCGTAAAGGTTGGTGGAAAATGAGATCGGGGTACGATCATGACTGAAGCATTATTAGCTATTACATAAAGTATCGTCTACAGTGGCATATTTTCATGCCTGGTTATATTATTGCGTGTCGAGGATGCTTCATACTGACTATGTTTTCGACGAGTGCCATGCTTTCAAAAGATGCTTTCGTTTGATTTTTTGCTCTGTACATGGACCACCAATGTTTTTGCATAGAGAATAACCTGATAAGTATTTCATAGGCCCTAGAGCAACCCTTGTGCAGTTTATTTTACAGATACATCAACCACATTCCATTCTCCAGCAAACCCGACACCCGTTATTGAAAAATTGAGTTTTCCCGCCACCAATTGAAAGCCGTGAATTTCCTACAATAATTTATAGATCCTACGTGGGATTAGGTGTTTTCCAAATTTAAAAGTTTCGGGAAATGGAGCTATGTAGTTAATTCACGGCTGGGCATGTCTAATTAATCAGTTGAACTGTATGTATTGTGCTGTCTCAGCTTGTAAACTAAGAATAAAGAATATTTTTTTAAGAGTCGGATTATGAGTATTGGAGTTTTGGACTGTTAGTTGGGATCGCAATGACATATCTATTGCAAACAACAGCCGCAAATACGAACTAAATAAATAACCATGAACCCCATAGGTGTTAGGTAACCAACCATGTTACCCGATAGGGTTGTTTAGAAACTATAGATATTAAGTTTGGATTAATAACTAGACATTAAGTTTGGATTAATAACTAGATATTAAGTTTAGATTGGATTGGAATAGGACCCCTTTAGCTTTTGCTACAGAAACAAACGTTATGCACTTTGTATAAGATATACCAAGGGTGATGAGGTAGTCAGGGAACCCGAACGTTTCTGAATGCAGAAAAACATAATGCACACTCAAGGAGAATTTTAACAATAGTGGTGGTTCACACATGGTTGACACTCTCTAGTTATGTATTAAGATTGAGTTCATGCAGAAATAAATGTCTAACGTGCTTCCTCCTTTGATATTTCGTGAGGTTATAAAGTCGTTTTGGTTGAAAAACTTTGTTGTCGTATCGCGGTAAAAAGGTGGTGACGTCACGATTCAGCTGACTGCTTCTGCGGACTGAAAAAAAATAGTTGGTTGGTCAGTATTATCGTGCAATGAGATTTTACATTTTTATGTTCAGTTGAGAGGTATAGTTTTGTTAAAATGGCATCCAAGCGACTGCTGGCCAGGCTCCTTAGCGTAATAATTCTTCTTGCCATGTTTGTGCAAGTGATGCTGATGTATTTAAAGAGTGATATATATAATAGTGAGTTTTAATTTATTATTTATATTTGGTTATGTAGAAACTTGGTATGATGAGATTTACAGCTAATAGCTAAAGAGAACGGTTAGCACATGGTAAAAGTCACATGCGGCGTTTAAAAATTTACTTACCATATACTGGTATTGTTTTAATCCAACCTTCTTCCCAGCAAATTTTCGTGTTGGGTTGTTAAACTGATATTCACTAGTTTGCTAAAGACGCGAGTATGCTTCTGTTTGTTTCACTTATGCATCGTTATAAACTTATTATGCACTCGCTGGAGTGGGAATAAATATAATGAGGTCGCATTGGGAATTTATGAAATGACAGTGACCTACAGGAAAATGATCGTAACAAAATACAGAGTACTAAACATTTCGATGATTCTACTTACTTTGCTCACTTTCCACGTTCTTTTCTGCAAAAGTCCACGTTGTTGCCTTACTTTCTTGCAAAATCATTATTTTTCTGTACCATAAGTGTCCGCGACTAATTTAATACCCGTCAAGTCGCAAAATAACACGCATTTAAAGTCATTATCGTAAAGGTTAATCATATACCTATCGCTATACTTGTCGAACAGGTATGCTCTTAGTGCATAAAAGTAAGCTCGAATATTTTTAGACTTTATCGTGCATAAAACTAGAAATAAGGATGAAGGTCATATATGCCGGCTATGCCAAAACTGGAACTAAAACCATGACAGCAGTGTTTCGTGAGTTTGGATACAGCACATATGATTGGCTGGAAAACTCTTGGTACCTGGGAAAAGAATGGCGCAAACTTATAAAATATGGAGGAACAGCTGATGATTTAAAGAGAATGTACGACGGCGTTGATGCAGTCGCCGACAGTCCCTGTTATCTGTTTTGGGAGGAAATTTTAAAGGCTTACCCAGATGCCAAAGTAAGCTTAGCATTTACCACATGTGTTTAAAGAGGACACGATTATAATTGTTCTTTGTACAGATTGTGGTTTCCACCCGTGACGAGGATTCTTGGTACCGAAGCGCCCAAACTCAAATGGCTTCGTTTGATTCTGATCCTATTTATATACTGATGCAAGTTTTCTCGTACTCTGGATGGCAACACTTTTGCTTTGAAAATTCTGTTGGTAAGTAGCATACTTTTTAACATGACGTTCAATTTAAACCGATTCCGGACCACTTAATGTGACTACAGCATTGGTTGTTCTTTCCCACATTTTTATATAAAAACTCTTTTTAGCGCAAGTCATTTTTTCATCACGTCGTCGATGGCCTTGGTCCAAATATGACAAAAATGAGCTCGTGATGAAACGTTTATATAGAACCCACAACGCAAACATCATTCTTGTAAGTGATCTGCACCATACATTAAGTTTGCGTTAAGAACACTACATTAGGATAGGATATTCATGTTTATCCCCGTGAATGGGAAAACCAAGGGGGTTATCACACGGGCAATCGTCAGATCACCTCGCGCCCATCGTCGGGTTTCCGGAGTTATTGCAGTGTGTTATATATGATAGACACGTTCCTTCAATTTGGTAGAACCCATTAATCCGCTGGGTTCAGACAATGTCCGTAAAGTACCTTGCCCAAAGACACAACCGACTAGCAAGCGATCAATTTCGAACCTGCAACCTTTCGATTGAAAGGCAACGCACTTAACCGCTAGACCAACCGGCCGGACAACATTGCCCACATTTTAACAGAATGCACCAAAGGACAAGTTGCTTGTATACAACTTTAAAGACGGGTGGGCTCCGCTATGCGAATTCCTTGGCGAGGAGATTCCTGATAAACCGTTTCCTCACGCAAATGTGGGTGCTTCCCTTATAAACGATTACATGGGAAGCCATCCTATCATGATAAGGATGATTAGAGAAATGAAGTTTTCTCTTGGACTGTTGGCTTTACTTGGGGCCTACAGCGGGTATACAATTTTTGAAAACCCAGGTTTCGTAAAAAGTTGGATGAACTCGGCAATATCGTGGTTTAACATTTGGTAGATGTTTAATTTAATGTCGCTGTGGTTTAACATTAGTTGACAAAGATAAGTAGAAGTCAACGACATTTTATAAATTATGCTTCACTCTTGACAACTGGAAAATGTTTACGTTTCCGCAAGGACTGTCACAAACTGGATTAAAATTAATTCTTGCGTATGTTTTTGTATTGCGCAACCTGTCCTAATTTAAAACGTTGTGTTTTTTTGAATTACTGTGGCTATGTGACGCCACAATGCATGAGGTTATTGTTGTTCACTTTGGTGTTATTATGGGACGTTTAAGTTGGATTATTAGCATTAAAGAACGCGTTGTGTTGGTAAATTGAAATGGTGATTAATTCTGATCGCGCATATGACTTAGAGTTTAGTCAAATGACAATAGTCGCGTCAATTAGGAATCAAGACCTGAAACGCGACAGGGACAATAACGCAGATATGATGTGTTAATAATAATTTAGAATGCATTCAGTTGCCTTAAAGTTCTGTATTTTACCTACGCAGAATAATATGTGTGCGTCAGGTTCATGTTATTTAACATTCCTGAAAGATTTAACCAAACTGGTTTTGTTTCTGCAAGCAAACGCATGAATCTCACAGTTATGGAGAAAACCATAGGGTTTAGTACACATTTTTTTGTTTTTACATATTTTAATTATGTTATCTAACAATTCTTAAAGTTTTAATCCGATTTGATGACTCCTTGTTGAAGATGTTGGGGTGAAATGGGATGTCTGTCATAATCACGATTCAGGAACATATCTTCGTTTTAAGAAAAGAATCCTAAGTATTTTTTTTCTTTTTTTTTTAATTGGCACATAAGTGGCTAACGGTCCAAAATTACACCAAGTCTGAATAAAATTGGAGCAGTCGTTTAAGCGCTATGCTAAAAAAATCAAAATGTTTCAAAAAATAACTTTGGTTTTTAACGTCCCCGGGGCGGTGACCAGTCAACTGAACCCCTTACAACTGAACCCCTACAACTGAACCCTTGACAACTGAACCCCTACAATTAAGCCCCTTACAACTGAACTCCTTTTAACTAAACCCCTTTAAACTGAACCCCTTTACAACTAAACCCAGTTCAATTGAACCTCTTTACAACTGAACCACCTTTTCAGTTAAAAGGGTTATGTTAAAAGGGGTTCAGTTGTAAAGGGGTTCAGTTGTAGGGGTTCAGTTGTAAGGGGTTCAGTTGTAAGGGGTTCAGTTGTCATGGAACCCCCCGGGGCATTCCTCTGGTCTTATCACCCAAAAAAATTGGTTTCTGCATATCCAAACCATGTTGTCTAAAAAATCAAAAAAAATCAGTAGGATTTCATCACTCCTTTTGGTAAATGTCAGGAAGACATGGTATGCCTGTTACAATCATGATTTAAGAAGAAAATCTTATTTTTTAGAATATTTCATAGCTATATTTTAGCTCTTATAAGTGTTAAATCAGTGTCTAATGCACTTACATTCCTCCAAATCTGATTCAAATTGGACCAACTAATTAACACACAAAAACAACATGTGTCTCATTTTTGTAAATGGGACCAATAATAAATATATTTTAACGTTATAACAATAAAATAAGACTTTAATGCCAAAAATACGGGTTAATGTTTTGAACTAAATGTGATACATGTTATATATTGTAAACGTGAATTAGAAATTAATATGGGTCGAATAAGAGTTTTTATATTAGATTTGAAAAGTAGTGATTTAGCGTTACGTGATACAGTAATTAAAGTTTTGGATATGTTTAACCACATGTAATTCGGTATCGGAATTAGACCAATAACAATCGGCCAGGTCCACTAATTAACCCCTGTTCGGTAACTTTGATCAATTGTTGCCACTTGTTCTTTGCTGGGGTGAACATTGCAATGCGGCCTGGGCTTAAACTGTAAAAATGCACTGTAATTAGAAATGCTCTAACACTACTTAATGCTTACCTCCCGTATACTGCAATGTTTTTGTTTAGAAGGCAAGCGGAAGTTTCACCGAGTGGATACGGGACATCGGTAGTCAGCTTTGTCCAAACTCCCGTCGCTATGTTCATCGACTCAGCAGATGATAGTGGGGTGTTTCCGATGCCTAATCCACCTGGGTGATGGCTTAGTTAAACATTGCACTTTTAAGCAAACCTAAAGCTTACCGAAAGCAAATATTGTTTCATTCAAACAAACAGCTCCGCATAAAGCTCTGGCTTCGTTCATGTCGTTACCGGCTGTCCATTGATTGTTTGAAGCATTGTACAGGTCAACCACAACACAGGCTAATTTTCGTTGGATAAAACAACAAAATAACAAAAATACTCCCACATATACTTTACAAACTAAATAACATTTTGACAGTTCTCTATTTGAATCCAACATCAGGCTACCTTTATTATTAATAAGTAGCCTATCCGCATTGGATAATCCATCAATCGACTGTGCCGTGCATATTATCACAAACATATACTAGAGTGATACAAACTAACACCATTTTTACACATTTCATTGATTACTATATGTTTTTGAAAGCAAAGAATTAGGTTTCAACTTCCCAGGTTTTTCTTTTACATGGTTATTATTCTACATTTATTTTTCAACGATTAAAGATATCGATTTCTGCCACTAAAACAAAACTAATTCATATTCTTAATAGTAATATCCAATTCATATTTCAGCATATTGCTTATTAAAGCTGCTTGTACTTACATAGGCTAGTCATTATTATTTTGCATTACTTTCTGTTAGGTTCGTGGTACTGTATTAGAGCATGGTTATATCGGTGGGGCAATTACAAAGCCAACATAGTTAAAAAATGTGCTGCTTGAAGCGGCTTTAACCGCATTAAAACATATAACGCTACATAATAATTTAACCACTCTACGAAGTTTTGTAAGTTCTGAGGACCTGAAAGTTTTAAACCAATCAGACAACCTATAAAGCATAAAACACAATAAAAGATAATTAATTTGCAAATTAAACTAAACTAATTTAATGAGAATTCTAATATCAATAATTAAAATCTTGAAACCAACCTTCTGTCCTATTTTCACGCTGTCCAGCCAGTTGCAGATACCCACCCAAGAGATAAGATGTATCTAGATACAATAAAGTCTCCTTATAGATTAGGATAGCTTACTAAACTTTACCTTCAACCCCAACAGTTGTTGCGCTTGTTCGAAAAATGCTTGTGCTGTTCTGACCAACACATTTCCAACTGTTGTTGAGTATATTGTACATGTATGTGCAGATTGAAAATTGCTCGGAGCTTCTAGTAATCCCAGTTGTCTTTTTTCGGTGTTGTCCAAAGTTGTTATTTAATTGGGAAAGTAGGCCAAACACAAAGATCTTTCCTGTGGTAAGAGTAATAAATAATAGACAAAATATAAGCCTTAACACCTACCCTGTATAAAAGCAGCAAAACAATTATACAGACATTGTGGAATTGGTTGTAGTGTATGCCACACTGTTCCATCAAAACATTGCACACGAGTGTTTGAATGGGCTTGTCCACCAAACGAAAAACCTATTTGGGGAATGTGTGGTACCTCAAAACAATAAACCTTTCCATCGTGAGCTACGATAGTCGCACCTGGTTGGGTAACCCCTGTTACCTGCCAATTAGTAAATTGTCATTTTCTGTAGACATTCGGCCAATCTTGGTTTCAAATGACTCTTTTAGGGTTCATATTATATGTAGCAAATATCCGAAACTAGTCTGGTCATGTTGACGACCCAACCAATTGAAAACCTAGCCCGTTAAAAAATTGTAATAAAAATTCAAAAAGCATATTTTGTTTTAATAATTATTTATTATCCCTGGAACTTCAATAGAAATACAGCGCATGTGTAAATGCCAAAATCTCTTGCTAAATCCATATTTAAATAAAATACTATCTGGTCGGCCTTTCTTGGAAGATTACACTTAAATTGTAAAAGGCAACATTTATTCCACGTGTCTTGTAGCAAAAACACAACAAAAACTACTGCATTTGTATAAAAACCGCACTAAACGGTAAGAACAGCATAAGTTGTAATGGAAGCAGGAATTTGTGGATCTGTTTGTTTAATAGATTTGTCAATGATCTGTCTGGTACGTCCAAAAAGACTAGAGAATAAGAAAACGTAAAAAAACAGTACCTTCAGCTTTGTCCACAAGTTTTCTTTCAAGTTAAAACTAACAACATTCCTCCGGTCAAGCGGCACAAACATGATATCTGCAAAAAAATGAAAAACATAACTCACAATGTTAAATACTGATAGAGAATGTGTGGCAGTGTTTTCTTACTGACTGTGTGTCATTAAAATAAAGGCAAAGTTGTTGTGATTAATTATTGGTGTAACTAAAATCGGCTGCCAAATTATAACTGTTCGTTAATTAACAAACAAATTTAAGCAAACTTTTTTAATTTAAAATCATTTTAAGTTAAGTATCAATTTGTGATGGCTATGAATATATTATTGTGTTGACAGATTTCTGTAATCGCCCAAGAAAATATTTAAACAAACATCTTTGTTCATTTTTGGTATACCCAAACTATTTTTGTTGATACTGCTTTTTTTGGTAACTAATGTTTAAAAGTTCCTTTTTTGTGTGGTCAGTGTGTATTGGAGAGATAGGGAGAATCGAATGCCTTCTTTAGGCTGTATGTTATTCCATAGGTTTTTTATAGTATTAACAAAGATTTGGTATAATGTAAATACTCACTAAGTGTTCCAATTAATGACGGTAGACACCGATCAAACATCCCTTGGTTTAGTTTATATATATAACCCCGTTAAAAAAACACTAAACGCTTACTGTGCTGTTCTCCAAATCGTCGCTTCTCTTTTTCGTACATGTCGGGTTTGACGTGGAAATAAAAAGCATCTTCAACCAAATCCCTGCAATCCAGTGAAGCTCGGACTAAGCTCTGTTAGGAGGGTGTTATGTGCATTGTACAGGTGTAGTGTGAAATTAACAATTCGTTATCACAATGGTAAGTGTGCGTCACAATACTTCAATATAATAATGTAATGTGAGCGTAACCGTACTTTATTACCACATTGGTGTGTGTTTGTAATGATACTTTACTATAATAATCTCGATCACGTAATTTTGGCTACTTTACGACCTCTTTCCTGATGATCTTTGACAGATAATCTACTGCAACAAGTTGTAAACGAAGATGTTGAAACAATGTTGGAAAATGTTCCTTCCTTGTATCAAAGTCATGTTTCACCCACCGAATCAGGGCTTCGTAGAGAACCTCTTCTGACGAAACCTGAGTCAAATATTCATATTATTTCATTTTTTACCGGGTCAAGTTTTGAAACCACTGGACTTAATAGGCTCGTCATCAAGACCATTTTTGTATGAAATCGGTATATGTAACCGGATGCGTTCCCATTTGTCCATACGACCGTGCATACCAGTTAAGTTATTTTACCGAGTTTTCGAAATCATGATAGGCTTGTTGATAAAACCGTTTTATTTCATATAATGTGATATATGTATGCATCGATCGCGTTATAACCATTCGGTCAAATAACCTTATTAAGTAGTTGTCGCGCTTTACCGCACACTCTTCTTCAGGGCTCTATATCGCTTGGTCTTAATTAAATTTTGTTTGCACGTTACTGTTCTTCGCCTAGGTTTGTCGGCCTCGTCCGCTATAGTTATTAAATTATATTCTTTTCTTTTTTTAATGACGTGTTTTAACGACTGTTCGTTTTGCCGTCCTTTCCCGTTCCTCTGTTGAAATTTATATTCGTTTGTCATTTTTAAAAACTAGGGCAAAAAATGAATAAACTAAACTAAACTCCAACTAGAAACTCTAATCCGATACGACGATTTTTTTTTATAGTTATCGATTATTTATGAGTTCCCTTTGGGATTAATTTTACTCCGTTTTTTTTTGTATACCGCTGGTGAATAATTTTTTATAATTATTTATGAGTTCCCTTTGGGATTAATTTTATTCCGTTTTTCTGTATAACGCTGGTGACCGGCAAGCCTGGTCGCTGCGTCATTGGGTAGAAAGTATTATTAAATCAGGGTGAAACTTAAATAAACTGAGTAAAGGACAACAAACGCAAAATCCTGCAACAATATAAAAACAATTCTTTTTTCTTCTATTGTTGTTTAGAATACAGAAGTAGTTGTTCATACGTAGTTAGTGTCTAGTATTAGTATTTTTTAATCTTTATTAGAAGAATTTGCAAAGGTATAGTTAGTTGAAGAATTTGCTAAAATCGGTTTAATTTTATCATGGCAATTTATGCAGAAAAAACTACTCTTGGCTATTTAATGAAGTTTTGAAACTATGATAGTATTGTCATTAAAACCGTTTTTATTATTTTTGTTTGTATATAATTTGGTTTTGTATAACGGTGGCGTTAACGGTTCGTCCACAAAACTGTCTTTCTTGTTTAAGCTTGGCATCATACTTGTGTCAAAGCTACTGGATTATTCTATATGAATATATTTAAGGAGATAAAGATAATTACCGATATATCATCAGATGAAAGAAGAGAACCCAATTCATCAGCTTTAATGTCATAAAACTTTGTTTGGATGGAGATTTCATCGAAGTTTTCCAAGATATATTGGTTGCATTTCACCACTAATTCCTCAAGGGAATATAACTTCCCAAGTTGTCGGAAATGCAGACAATTTGAGACGCTGATTTCCTCCAAAAGATACTCGATAGTTAGTCCAATCAAATCTAAATAGTAAAATCGCGAAAATATGAAACATTTCAATTATTACAATTTTATTTAAAACAATACAGGTGTTAACGGACCAAGTACACCATAATGCATAGACGTGAAGTATAGTATATATCATTGGAGTTGTAGGATAGTCGTTTCGGTCAGTATAATTAGGTGGTTACAAAACCATAGCCGTCACTGTTGAAAAGATGGATTTTTGAAATCGACCAAGTGTAAAGTAATTTAAAAATATGTCCTGCCAACAGTGACGGCTATCGTTTATCATTGCATTTGTTGGTTGTTATCTAATATTTACCAACTATTAGCTTATTATTTCTATTTTTATCATCGCCAGTAGGTAAACAAACATTTATGATACAATCAGATACAAAGCATAGCCGTTTTAGTCGCAATCATTTCTATATTAGAAAGGGAAGTATTACCTTGTATTTGCATCAAGGAAGCAGCGTGTAGCACTTCTTCCACATTGTCAATGGATAGCGAAACATGGTTGGTGTAAATAAAATCAGTGACATCTTGCATCGCTTGCTTGCTTACACTCTTAATCTCAATCACCGCTTTGAACTCCTCAGACATCTAAACACATTTCAATTGCAGTAATTATTATTTGTGTATATTCTTATTATCCTATCCTAAAAAATTACAAAAAATGTTTAGGTAATTTGACGTTCGCTGGGTAGCTTGACCGTTTTTCTGGAATATAGATGGGAATCTTAAAGCTTATATAACAAAAACTGAATGTGTCTGTTGTGAATTAAACCATAATTAATTGTTTTAAAATAAGCTAAGAATGTAATCATTTGTACCTGGCTTTGAAACATGGTATCGAAATAAGTACTACTAGCAGCCAGGATACTTCGATGGACAATAAATTGTTTATCTTCTGCCATCAGTGTGATATCACAATACTTTGTATTCGTACGTCGCTGCCTGTAAATAAGGCTAATAGTATAATACAGTGTTTCTCAAATGGTGCGCCATATGGGTTAGCCAGGTGCGCCACACTTGCATTTACGACACAGTGTGCATAGATCATAAATTACTAAATGGTTAGTGTCTATTTCGTTTTTTTTTCATTGAAACATTAGTTCTACATTAACTTTCAAAAAGCAAGAGCGCTCAAGAAACAGTATTTTTGTTATGTGAAAAATTCGGTGATGGAATTATTTAAATTAAACTTTGAATTTTCCATATTTTTCCTAAATTATTTAAGCATTTAGCATAATATTTTGACTCCCCGTGCAAAGTGCGCCCGTTCGTTATTTAATTGGTCTCGGGTGCGCCACGAGGTCAAAAAGATCGAGAACCACTGGTATAATAGATAATCAAATCATTTATTGTAAAACTACATTTGTCCGGCCCGATGGTCTAGCGCAGGGGTGGGCAACCTTTCTCGGCCTGGGTGCCAAAATCGGCTAAAATTAATGGAAAAATCTTTCCGCGTGCCAACTAACAATTCGTGAGAACATATTTCTGTTTTTGAATGAAATGTGATGGGTCCTAAACCAAATGCTGGCTATTCAGTGTGGTGTGTGCTTAGTCTATGCACTGCACACACTATTTATTCTATGAAACTGCACACACTATTTGCGTGAAAACTAACTCTAAGCCTAAAACCCAACCCTAACGCTAATCTCTACCTGAACACCAATCCTAACCCAATCAGTCAACCATGGGGTTATTGTGCTTTGGTATTGATATAATACCGGTATTAAATTTGCGGTAGCCTACCTCTAAATACTACAGGATCGCTTGGATTGCATGAATCGCTTACTATACTTCGTAATTACAAAGCTATTATATTAATGTTAGGGTTGGGGTTAAAGTTAGTTCTGGGGTTGAGATTAGTGTTAGGGACAGGGTGAGAATTACTTTCCATAGCAATCTAAGTGCCTGGATATTGATCAAGGAGATGCGGTTTTAAAATCATCTTTGCCGATATACAGTTTGAAAAGAAGAGAATCGGCCTAAAAAAAGAAAAAAAGATTGAAAAAAATTACCCTAGAGTTCCGACAAGCGACTTAGTGACGTCACAAATGTCGATCAGCTGTAGCCTCAGTTTGATGTACATTAAGTGCTTACCGTTTACTCCTACTATAATAGGAGTTGTACTATTTCGTACTATAGTAGGAGTTCTGTACTTTTGAATTGCACTAATGTGACATCAAATAGCTTCTGGTGATGTCATAAAAGCCTATAGCCTGTAAGCTTTCATGACAAATTGTTTGTTAGTTGATTGGAAAAGAAGTTGCGTAAAAACTTAATTTTACACAGTTTTTTTTCAGAAGCGTCGTTTAAATTTTTTGGAAGGTGCTTAGCGGTCCCAGAAAATTGTCTCGCGGTCCCCAGTTTGAGAACCGCTGTTTTACAGTAATGACTTTTAGTTTTTATCTTTACTGCAAAATAAGCAAGCGCTGTACTATTACTGATAGAGCAAACCTTAGGCAGGTGAAAAAGTGTGTTCAACGATGAATATTTACTCTCATTAACGCAATTTGATAAACTTAACGATGAGCTTATGTGAAATAAGTTACCGATCTTTTTTTACTTGCCGAAATATGCATTTATGACCTTTACCGATACCGAATGACCTTACCGGTACATCGTACATCATGTTTGGTCTTATAAAACTTTGTATCTCAAATTGCTAACAAAAGTAAATTAGGACGCTAAGGGTAACTGATATTAACTACAAATTTCTATCACGTCCGATTCGTCTGTGCCCTGTGGCAGCAGGTTGCGAAATTTGCAAGCGGATTGTTGTACTCTTTGGTGTTTGTTGAGTAACAATAATAACACGGTAATAAATAATCAAATCTTCACAACTTACCGTAATAAACATTTTATGCACGTGGCCAAAGCTCAAATAATACAACAACTTTCAAGTTATTATCTTTAAAAGAAAAGAATCAATCTAATTTCCTTGAACCAGCGTGCCAGAAATACGAGCTCGCGTGCCAAGTTGGGCACGCGTGCCAGGGGTTGCCCATGCCTGGTCTAGCGGTTAAGTGCGTCGCCTTTCAATCGAAAGGTTGCAGGTGCGAAACTGGTCGCTAGCTAGTCGGTTGTGTCCTTGGGCAAGGCACTTTACGGACATTGCCTGAACCCAGCGGATTAATGGGTTCTACCAAATTGAAGGAACATGTCTATCACATACAACACACTGCAATAGCTCCGGTAACCCGACGATGGGCGCGAGGTGATCTGACGATTGCCCGTGTGATAACCCCTGGGGTTTTCCCATTCACGGGGATAAACATGAATATCCTATCCTATCCTATCCTACTTAGGTTCACTAACCTGTTTAAAGCCGCCATAATCTCTTCATTGTGGCTTTCTGCGCTTAATTGTTTCGCCATGTTTAAGTCATATACATGAAGATGTATACCTCTTAAAAACCGATTTGTTATAAACGCATTTCACAGAGACTTATCTTACCAGAATACACTGGACATAAATTAGTGTAGCTGGCTTTCGAGTATAGTCTAAACACTTGATAGCAAGCGGTGGTTATGGTTTTAAGGAGACCTTATGAATTCTAGTGAACACATAAAACAACATATCAAAATTGCACTAATTAAAGAATAATCGAAAGCATGAATTCGTAAATAAGACGCAACAGCTGAAATAGCGTTACTTAATAAAGGTGATTATATAAATGCTTTACCTTACACATTTCACAAACCATAGCACCGGAGCCATGAGATTATAAATTAATTCAAAGACAAACATACTGCTGCAGTGTTTGTATAGGCTGCAAACGTCTGCTCAGAACAAGTTCGACCCTCGATTTTGTGGTAGGACAAACTATTGAAAGATGTTTGGTTGTAAATACAAATTCTGGTAAACACGATAATTGTCAGTAAAACAATAGATTAACGCGTATTTTATTGTTTTATCAATATAATGTTTTGCAAAAAATATTTTACAGGGTAGTTTATTTGTACTAGGTTTTGTAAATGGCAATTGTACATCACAAATGCTAAATCATCACTACTCTGTACGGACAACAACATTTTAAAATGAACGTCCTGTCGCCATACAAATGTTTATAGTCACTGATGCCATCTAGTCGTAGAGAGTAACACATTTAGTTCTAGGGACTTAAAAAATAAACAAATTTTTTCGCCACTAATTTTTTCTCTGCAAGTAAATTTCTACACGACTGAATCTGAAGCAAAATTATGTAATGCTTTCCTCCCATATATATAGCTGACAAATATTAATCGGCTTTCTGCTTATAAATGTAAAATTTTCTGATGGTTGGTGGTTGCTGTCGTTAGGTTCAGCTTGATTGTTTGATCAAGTTCAACCTACGTTTATTAGAAATCATTAAGCTGGCTGCGCGCAAATATTGTTACTGAACAAATGTACACAATTTGCCATTTACAATATTGTATGACAAGAAAATTTAGGGGGACGGCGTTAATTATGCTTATACATATGTTCTCTGTGATACCGTCGCGCCACGCTCACTAATGTAATGAAACCAAACAAACTTAAATGGAGCCAAGTGGTTTATATTCATTGTATTGTAGAATATTCATGTGTATATAGGAAACAGTTAAAATGTGTTTTAAAAATAGTGGTGGTTGAGACGTAGTTAAACGCTGGTTGATGCTCTCTAGTTTTTATATCTTGAACCTTAAAAGGCCTCTAACCCCCAACTAAAGTGAGTAATAGTAGCCGTTCTTTTCCAACCATTTAAATTCGTTTAAGTCAAAATTATTTTAAAAAAACGGAATTTCTGTTAGATAGTATAAAATATCAAACAAGGTTGCAACGTGAGCATCATAAAAAATGTGTGAGCAGTAGCAATCCGACTTCTATGGTATGACCCAAATTCCAAACATTTATTTTAACGCTGTAAACTTATCCGACATTTCAGATTTCACCGAAGCTCTGTTTCTGTCATGAATTAACGATTTAGATCTAAACAACATGTACACAAAGTGTGGTAAAAAGCAGTGCTGAGTTTTCTTTCTAGCGCTTTAGTAACAATTTCCTGTTAAGAATTATGCTGCTTCTTAATTTGTAATTAGAACTACATTCTCAGTTTTGATGAGTTGAATATATTACAACGTACAACGTCGTGTTTTATTTAATGTTCCACACGATGATATTGGTATGTTAGTGCGTCGCTTTTCATAAAAAGGGAACCATATTTCAAACCAATCGGTAACATCATAGGTGATCGACAGCGGTACCAAATTTATGTCAGTAATTATTGAAGGTTTGTTATTGATTAATATTCCTGCGATTAGCGGAATTCTTTCCTACTATCCCCTAAACTTCGGACTCTGAATTCAATATTCATTTTGATGTTTATATTTCGCATCAAAATTTATTTATTTTTAATTCTTTTAAACAACCTATAATGGCTTCGTCCTTTTTAGTACAGAATTGGTAGGTGTACCGGTCGCGTTAACCACTTGGCGTATTCCTCATCAAAGTTTTATCAAACAGGATAAAGTAAATATCTATAATATATATAAATTTATTTTTCAAGGTAATATAATTTATATAAGTCTTTAATGCCGAAAATACGTCTTAATGTTTTAAATGGAAGGGAATACCTGTATGAGACATCCAGGATATGATGGTATATTTATCTCTATGAATGGGAAAACCAACACACGTACAATCGTCAAAGCACCTTATGCTCTCTGTCGAGTGGCCGGAGCAATTAGTTTTATACAATATCCGTTAAGTGCTTTAAGGACCCAACGGACTATATAGGGATGAGTTTCGAACCTCCAACCCTGAGGCTAATTCAATACCAACCAAGCTAATCTGTCAGAGTAAATTGGTCCGCCCGGTTGGTCTAGCGGTTAAGTGCGTCGCCTTTCAATCGAAAGGTTGCAGGTGCGACATTGATCGCTAGCTATAGTCGGTTGTGTCCTTAGGCAAGGCACTTAACGGACATTGCCTGAACCCAGCAGATTAATGGGTTCCACCAAATTAAAGGAACGTGTCTACCATATACAACACACTGCAATAGCTCCGGTAATCCGACGATGGGCGCGAGGGAATCTGATGATTGCCTGTGTGTTAAACCCCTTGGTTTTCCCATTCACGGGAATAAAGATGAATATCCTATCCTATCTTGGTAGGCGATCAATCAGGTATTCTCCCCTTTTCTTCAATGCATACTTACTTGACAAAAAGGGTCGTCAGTCAAAATTATGCCACAGAAAGTCTTATAATTTTTCACAATTTAAAATTGAAGCTTGGAACTGCAACCTAAACTCAGAACCTTTCAAACTTGTAGCTAAAAAAATTGAGCTGCTAAACAACCATACATCGGGAACGTTTTGCAAAAAAAAAGCTGTAGAAGATCCACAATCAACACATTTATTTTGCCAAGCATGGCTCTACTATTACTAACTTAACAGTTAAACAAGAATGCCGATGCCCAGACTAGAACACAGTGCTTCCAATCAAAAAACATTGGGGAATTACCAGGATTGTTACTCAGCAAAACACCCATTTATACGACCAAGAGAGGACCATATGTCATTTCCGGTCGCGCATAGAAATCTATTAATTGGTTATACGCCATCTATAGGGGTGTGACTAATGTATTTGATATATATTAGTTAAGCTGTAACAATTATAATACATTAACACAATAGAAGCCACATATGTTAACCGTTTAACAACAAAATTAATATGGGTAGTGGAGTTATATTAGGTTTGAAAAGTTATAATTTAGCGCTACGTGATACAGTAATTAAAGTTTTGGATATGTTTAACCACATGTAATTCAGTATCGGAATTAGACCAATAACATTAGGCCAGGTCCACCAATTAATCCCTGTTCGGTAACTTCAATTAACTGTTGCCACTTGTTCCATGCTGGGGTGAACATTGCAATGCGGCCTGGGCTTGAACTATTAAAATGCACTGTAATTAGAAATGCTCTAACATGACTTAATGCTTACCTCCCGTATACTGCAATGTTTTTGTTTAGAAGGCAAGCGGAAGTTTCACCGAGTGGATACGGGATATCGGTGGTCAGCTTTGTCCAAACTCCAGTAGTTATATTCATCGACTCAGCAGATGATAGTGGGGTGTTACCGATGCCTAATCCGCCTGGGTGATGGCTTAGTTAAACATTGCACTTTTAAGCAAAATTAAAGCTTACCGAACGCCAATATTGTTTCATTCAAACAAACAGCTCCGCATAAAGCTCTGGCTTCGTTCATGTCGTTACCGGCTGTCCATTGATTGTTTGAAGCATTGTACAGTTCAACCACAACACAAGCTAATTTTCATAGGATAGAACAAAATATAACAAAATTATTTCAAGGATCTGCATTAAATAATCCATCAACTAACTGTGTCGTGCACATAATCACATAAATATGTTATAATTTTACAAACTAACAACCATTTTACACATTGCATTGATTATGGGTCCCATTTGGAAAAATGGGACATGTTGTTTTTGTCCGTTTTTTTTTCTTTTGAAAAAATGGGACACATGTTGTTTTTGTCGGTTTTTTTATTTTATTTTTGTCAAAGGTTTGACTGGCATGGAATGTCGCCCCGACATCTACCAGAAGAAATAATGGAATCGTAATGAAACTTACATAGTAATAGTTAGTCCGGCCCGTTGGTCTAACGGTTAAGTGCGTCGCCTTTCAACCGAAAGGTTGCAGGTGCCAAACTGGTCGCTAGCTAGTCGGTTGTGTCCTTGGGCAAGGCACTTTACGGACATTGCCTAAACCCAGCGGATTAATGGGTTCTACCAAATTAAAGGAACGTGTCTATCATATACAACACACTGCCCGACGATGGGCGCAAGGTGATCTGACGATTGCCCGTGTGATAACCCCCTTGGTTTTCCCATTCACGGGGATAAAGATAAATATCCTATCCTATCCTCCTTACATAGTAATTTCTCATTTGCATTACGTTTACTTAGGTTCGAGGTATTAGAGCATGGTTATGTGTTTCCATTTACAATGTCAACAGAGTTTAACCTAGAGAGTGTCAATTATGTGTTTAACCACCACTATTTGTAAAACACATTTTCCACAATTTGTATTTTATACACCGAGTATCTAGTTTGTTTCTGCAAGCATAAACGCATGGGTCCCTGAAATAACAATCCTATCATTTTATCCATGTTTATTACATTATATATTTATTGTCTGATATGTGAGGTCCATGTTATCCAACATTCCTGAAAGTTTTAACCGGACTGTCATATTTTTCTTTCTGCAAGCATAAACGTATGGGTCACATTGTTACCAAACCAAACTTGTGTAGGGTGTGTGTCGGTAAAATAAAAATAATTTTTCCCCACAAATGATTTAAACTAAAGTCTCTTGTCATGTGCTGTAGCGAAATAAAACTAAATTCCAAAACAGCCCAATTTAGTTTTTAGGGTCTCGGAGAATTTCTCTGGGTTTAGTACATAAATGTTCGTTTTCCTATATCTGGGTCATGTTATCTAACAATTCTAAAAGTTTTAATACGATTTGACGACTCCTTGTTGAAGATGTCAGGACGACATGGCACGCCTGTCACAATCATGATTCTGGAACAAATCTCAATTGTTAGGATATTTTGTATGTATTTTAATTTTTTCATTGGTACAGCGACGGCTACGGCACTAACCTTCAATAAACTGATTGGAGCAGCTGTTCTGGCGCTATGCTTAAAAGAAGCTAGTTTTTTTTTGAAAAAATATCGTTTTTGTATTTAGAGTCTTAGGAGAATAATTACCATATAATTTATTATACAAAATATTTGTTTCTGCATATATTAACCATGTTGTCTAACAAATGACAAAGTCGCAATGAGTTTCCATAAGCCCCTTTGGTAGATGTTGTGACAACATGCTATGCCACAATCATAATGTAGAAACATATCTTCGTTTTTAAGGAAATTACCGTATACCAATTTTTTATTTTATTTAATTTGCACAGAAATGGCTAAAGGTCAAACATTTCACAAAATCTGAATAAAATTGGAGCAGTCGTTCAAGCGCTCTTCCCAAAAAAGCTATTTTTTTATATAAAAAAAATACTATTTGGGTTTTAACGTCACTGGGGAATTCCCCTTAATTTATCACATGGAAATTTGGTTTCTGCATATTTTTTCATTACAATTTAACTATTCTTGTTGGTAGATGTCAGGGTGACATAAAAAGCCTGCCAGACAAAAAAAAGAATAGAAAAAAACAATATGTGTCCCATTTTTCCTAATGGCACCCATACATAAATATGCTGCTTTATCTATGTGAATGCGGTTTTAAGCATTAAAACATTAAACGCTACATTTTAAGTTCACCATTTTACCACCAAATTTTATAATTGTTTTAACTTCTGAATACCTGAAAGTTTTAAATCAACTAGACAACCTTTTTCAGCCTAAAATACAATTAAAACTAACAGATTAGCAAAATACACTAAAATAAATTAATGCGAATTCTAATATTTAAATGTACCAAAAAAAACGTAGAAGACAGTCTAAAAATTGAAATCTTAAATATACCAAACCTTCTGTCCTATTTTCACCTTGTCCAGCCACTTGCCGATATCCACCCAGTAGATAAGATGTATCTAGATACAATAAAGTCTCATTGTTGATTAGGATAGCTTACTAAACTTTACCTTCAACCACGACAGCTGTTGCGCTTGTTCGAAAAATGCTTGTGCGGTTCTGACCAACACTTGTCCAACTGTTAGTGAGTGTATTGTACATGTATGTGCAGATTAGAAATTGATGGGAGCTCCCACCGACCACATATGGCCTTCTTTGTATGTTTCTTTGGAAGTTCTTATTTAATAAAACCAAATCCTGGTTAAGGCCAAACACAAAGATCTCCCCTGTGGTAAGCATATTAAATAATAAACAAAAAATAAATCTAACAACTAGACCTACCCTGTATACAAGTAGCGAAACAACTGTACAATAATTGTGGCATTGGTTGAAGTATATGCCAATTTGCTCCATCAAAACATTGCAGTGATTGCACACTAGTGCTTGAACGATCTCGTAAACCACCAAATCCAAGTGTTTGTGGGATGTTTGGTTTCTCAAAACAATAAACTTTTCCTTCGTGCATCACAGCAGTCGCCTGGGATTGGTTGACACCTCCTACCTGCCAATCATTAAATTGTCATTGTCCCATAGAAACAGTAGCCACTTTGCATGTGTAACATTTAAAGCAAATAAAAAAATATAAATTACAATGGCTTTCTTTGCTTTAATGATTACATCGTTTTCCTCGGAACTAAATCTGATTTACAGCGCAATACGCATTTCAATTGCTAAACCGACAATGACTATCTGACTTTCTCCACCTTTTACCATTAAAGGGTAAGGTTAATGAAATATATATATGTACATACATATATATATATCTTCCAATATATTACCTCCAGCTGTGTATACGTGTTTTCTTTTAAGTTCAAACTAACAACATTCTTCCCATCAAGCGGCACAAACATGATCTCTGCAAGAAAAATTAAAAATATAATTCACAATGTTGAATACTGATAGCGAATTTGTGACAGTGTTTTCTTACTGACCGTATACAATTAAAAGAAAGGCACATTTAACATTAGTTTAGGCCTTTTGTGTTGTTTAATAATAATTTTTAGTTTTTTTTTAACTTTTTTGTGTTCACGATGAAAACAACTGGACCTTCTATCAAAATTAGCAACAGAAAAGCATGGCAATATCAAATTATTTTTTAGTTTAGGTATGTGTATAGCCAGACCTTACTGCCAAATTTTAACTGTAAGCTAATGTTTTTGAATATTTATGATTTTCATGAGCATAAAATAATGAATGTCAGTATAAACCAATAAGAGTTGTTTCTCGTAAAATTTCTTGTTTAAAATTACGCCGGTAATTCAAAATCTTACAATTTAAGTACGCCTTAAATTAGGTATTAATTTGTAATGGTTAAAAATATACAAATGTGTTGTCCGATTTGTTTAGTCGCTCCAGAAATTACCGATTTATAAAACTTCTGGTGATTTTTTGGGATTCCAAGACTATATATCTCGATGGTCTTTTTTGAAACTAATATAAATGGGGAACCCAATTGGAAAATACTAAACACTTACGGTTCTGTAATTTAAACCGTCGCTTCTCCTTTTCGTACATGTCGGGTTTGACGTGGAAATAAAAAGCATCTTCAACCAAATCCCTGCAATCCAGTGAAGCTCGAACTAAGCTCTGTTGAGGAAGGTGTTATGTAAAGTTGAAGTGTGAAATTAACAACAATTCATTATTCCAATAGTAAGTGAGTGTCACAATACTTTATCATCACAAAGGATATTATGTTGGTTAACAGTAAACCCACAGACGAGACACACGCTTGTTAATTTTAATCCTTAATAACACCAATTTGTCTGATTAGTACTAATGCAAATAGATTATGATAGTATAATAGTTTTATAATAGACCATCATTTACCGGTGTTAGTTAAAATGTTTAATATAGCTTACTACTGGTTGTTAGTTTTTTTATATCATATTGTTAAACAAAAATGAAATAAAATATAGAGATTTATTTCTTAACATGTATAAAGCTTATAGTCTGCTACATATGTTCTTCTATTTTTAATCACGTAATTTTGGCTACTTTACGACCTCTTTCCTGATGATCTTTGACAGATAATCTACTGCAACAAGTTGTAAACGAAGATGTTGAAACAATGTTGGAAAATGTTCCTTCCTTGCATCAAGGTCATGTTTCACCCACCGAATCAGGGCTTCGTAGAGAACCTCCTCTGACGAAACCTGCAGCAAATATGTATATTAATATTTTTAACGGGGTACTGTATATTATTGTATTTTTAACGGTGTAATGTATATTATAATATTTTTAACGATGTAATGTATATTATTGTAAGTTTTAACGGTGTAATGCATATTATTATATTTTTAACGGTGTAATGTATAGGTAAAGGTTTGAGAAAGCAGCAAAGCCAAGCGAGGCTCTACCAAAATGCTCTCTAATAACATGAAATCATATTCAGTTTATATACCACACATAACAGGAAACACATGTTTGTACACGAGGTTGGACGGCGTTAAACAGAACTCGCGGGAAAACAATTCATCGACTGGACTGTAGAAAACAGGAAATTAATCGTAACTTCCCATGCACAAAATATGGACACATGGTATGGCCACCTAATTGTTAAAATATATAGAAATACAAATATAAACGTGTGGGATTCCACAATTATTGTATTTTTAACGGTGTAATGTATATTATTATAATTTTAACGGTGTAATGTATATTATTATAATTTTAACGGTGTAATGTATATTATTATAATTTTAACGGTGTAATGTATATTATAATATTTTTAACGGTGTAATGTATATTATTATAATTTTAACGGTGTAATGTATATTATTATAATTTTAACGGTGTAATGTATATTATTATAATTTTAACGGTGTAGTGTATATTATAATATTTTTAACAGTATAATGTATATTATTGTATTTTTAACGGTGTAATGCATATTATTGTATTTTTAACGGTGTAATGTATATTTTTACCGGTGAAATTATGGGTCCCATTTAAAAAACTGGGACACATTGTTTTTGTCCGTTTTTTTTTGATCTAATTTTGATTAAATGCGGTGAAATGTTAGACCATTAGACACTCTGTGCCAATTAAAAGAAAAGATATATTCCTGAATTATGTTTGTGACAGGCATGCCATATTGCACTGACATCTCCAAAAAGGAGTCGATAAATCAGATTAAAACTTTAAGAATTGTTACATAACATGACCCACACATGTAAAATCAGAAACTTGTCTAGTGGTTAAACATGTGGTTGACACTCTCTAAGTCTAGTGTATTTTATTGTATTTTTAACGGTGTAATGTATATTATTATATTTTTAACGGGGTACTGTATATTATTATATTTTTACGGGTTTTGAAATCACGTAGGGCATTTTGCCATGACTCTTTTTGTATATTATTTTATATATTCTTTGTATGGAATAGGTATATATCGGGCACGTTAACTATTCGGCCATACGACCGTGCATACCAGTTAAGTTTCGATATCATCAGTTATTTTCTTATTGCTAAAACAAGTTTATGCTATATAGGTATATTCATCAGCCGCATTGACCAATCGGCCATACAATATTATTATGTACTGGCGCGTTAAACCATTTGGAAACAATATTTTAGCTTGTCACCATATTTGTGTTTTAAACAAAGCTACTGGTTTATTCTATATTATTATATTTAAAGAGATAATCACCGATATATCATCAGAGGAAAGAAGAGAACCCAATTCATCAGCTTTAATGTCATAAAACTTTGTTTGGATTGAGATTTCATCGAAGTTTTCCAATAGACATTGGTTGCAGTTCACCACTAATTCCTCAAGAGAATATAACTTCCCAAGTTGTCGGAAATGCAGACAATTCGAAGGGCTGATTTCCTCCGAAAGGTATTCGATAGTTAGTCCAATCAAGTCTAAATAAAAAAACATGAAAAATTTATGGCATATTTATTGAAGATTTAATAAAACTGTTCAACTGCCTATTTAAAACATCCGTGGTTAACGGACTAACTAAAGAATAATGTATGCTAGTTTAGTTATTTTTTTGTTGTAGGCAAGTCTAAGAAAAAAGTATAGTCAAAATTGTACTTTTGATATTAAGACGTTTTGGAATGTAACTCAATTCCATTATTAATTTTAGCGTAATGCATAAAGTTGTAGGATAATCTTTTTATACATATATTTAGATGGTAACGATAACCGTAACTGTTAGCAAGACAGATTTTTAAAAAAGTGTAATGTAATATTAAAAATCTGTCCTGTCAACAGTGACGGCTATCGTTTATCATTGCATTTGTTGGTTGTTATCTAAATTTATGATACAATCAGATACAAAGCATAGCCGTTTTAGTCGCAATCATTTCTATATTAGAAAGGAATGTATTACCTTGTATTTGCATTAATGAAGCAGCGTGTAGCACTTCTTCCACATTATCAATGGATATGTAAACATGGTTGGTGTAAATAAAATCAATGACATCTTGCATCGCTTGCTTGCTTACACTCTTAATCTCAATCACCGCTTTGAACTCCTCAGACATCTAAACATATTTCAAGGGAAGACTTTAACTTACACTTACAGTAATAATTATTTGGGATCTTTTTGTTTGAAACCCGAAATGTTTCGCCAAAGATATATTGCGCTAATGTGTATCGCCAAATTCAACTCTCAAAATAACTAGTTTTTAAATCGTCTGATCCATTAGCTTGGTGGATTATAGGGAATCGCCTTTCAATGTCCGGCCCGTTGGTCTAACGGTTAAGTGCGTCGCCTTTCAATCCAAAGGTTGCAGGTGCGAACTGGTCGCTAGCTATTAGGTTGTGTCCTTGGGCAAGGCACTTTACGGACATTGCCTGAACCCAGCGGGTTAATGGGTTCTACCAAATTAAAGGAACGTGTCTATCATATACAACACACTGCAATAGCTCCGGTAACCCGACGATGGGCGCGAGGTGATCTGATGATTGCCCGTGTGTTAACCCCCTTGGTTTTCCCATTCACGGGGATAAAGATGAATTTCCCATCCTATCCTAACCAGTGGAAAAGTTGTTAGTTAGCAGTGGGTGCGAGCTGGTCGGTTGTGTTCTTGGCACTTAACAGACTTTACCTGCAACTTGCGGAATAATGGGTTGTACTGAGGTGGAACGTTTGAATCATAAACAACACACTGCCATAGTTTCGGTATTCCGTCGGTGGGCGCAAGGTGATCTGACAATTTCCCATTCGTCTGACTTTATGACATTCACGGGGATAAACGTACTTATCCTAATCTAAATAATTACGAAAAAAGTTAGGTAATTTGAGATTTATTTGGGTAGCTGTACCATTCCGCTGGGAACGGTAGCGCCTATCCTTTTGCAAGCATTTACAAGTTTCTCAAAATTATGTCTTCGCAAAAACCAAATGTATCTGCGGTGATATAAACCTAAACTACTTGTTGTAAAGTAAGTTAAATGTAATCATATCTACCCGACTGTGAAACATGGTATCGAAATACACACTACTAGCAGCCAGAATACTTCGATGTGCATTAAACTGTTTATCTTCTGCCATCAGTGTGACGTCACAATACTTGGCATTCGTGCGTCGCTGCCTGTAAATAAAAAAATCAAATCATCAATTAAAACTAAACAAGTTCAATAACCTGTTTAAAGCTGCCATAATCTCTTCATTGTGGCTTTCTGCACTTATTTCTTTCGTCATGTTTAAGTCAGATAGAGTACATGAAATCTTACTATTCTGAAAATACAAACGCGTTGTACAAAAAATTATCCTTCCAAATTCTAGTTGGCTTAAAGTAGAGCTGGAAGCTTTTGACTACAGTCTAAATGGTTGATAGCAAGGTGGTTATGGATTTCAAAAAACAATATATAATTCCTAATGAACTAGTACAAGTAGTAAAATATTTGGTGTATTAAAATAATAATCATAAGCACCAATTCGTAAATAAAACGCAACTGCCGAAACAGCGTTACCCAATAAACGTGATCATAAAATGCTTTACATCCTTCACAAGCTATAGCACCGGAGTCATGTGATAGTAAAACTGTTTAAAGAACAAACAAAGCAGTGTTTACATAGCCAAGCGTCCAAACAAAACCATACACAATTCTGCATGGGAAAAATGATTGATTATGTATGTTTGTGAAATCGTTGCCAACATCATAACTTTTACTAAAATGTTAAATTGACGTGTATTTTAGTGTGTGGTATTAATAAATGTTTTGCAAAATTATTTACAGACTAGTTGAATAATAATGCTTTAATATATTTCTTTATAATAAAATCTGTTAATGTACAACTAATGTTCTTTTTCTGGACACATTACACTGCCTTTGTCTTCCATTTTAAAGTGAACGTCCTGATGCCATATTAATGTTTATTGTCAAGGATGCCATTTAGTTATAAAGAGTAACAACAGGGAATAGAAAATGTAAACAAATGTTTTCGCCACTTGTTTTTTCTCTGCAAGTTCATTGCTACACAACTGAATCTGAAGCACAATCACTTAATACTATCCCGCATATATTTAAGTAACTCGCTTCTATGCGAATACAGACAAACGGCTTATATTTATCAAGCAAAAATATAAAAATAACGTCCCTGTAATGGTTTTATTGCGCAAATATGTGTCGCTGCATCGGGATTTTTTGCATTAAGCCAGAATCAAACTTTGAGGTATGACGTAATTGAAGAATGTGCGGTTGGTCAGCTGATTATAAAGTGTTCGTCACAAGTTACCTCAGGCATGGTCATGTGCGACGACGTAAGACGGGTGTGGTCGAGTGCTTGGTCTGACTGGACATGAGTGAGGCTTTACTATATAAATCAAAAGTGGATGAAAAATTACACAAAATTAACAACCTTATAAAAGCACGGACTGGGTTGTAACTTTGTTGACGCTCTCTAGTTTTTATAACTTATACCTCAAAAGCCAATCCCCCCCCCTAACTAATGTGAGTAATAGTAGCCGTTGTTTGCCAACATTTTGAATTTGTCAAAGTCAAAATTATTTAAATAAAATGAAATTTCTATAAATAATATAACATATCAAACAAAGCTAGAACGTAAGCATTATAAAAAATGTGCCAGCAATAGCTATCCGACTTCTTTGCCAACTTTACTATAAATTTGTGCATGTATTTTTGTTGTTGTGTATTTGTTTGCACAAACATGTAGTTGTATACTTGCAATTGACTTGTTTGGCGAAACTTTAAAAAGCGGACAAATTATTGACAAAGATCATTGACAAAAGATGATTTCTTTCACTTCTCCAGCAATAATGTTGTGGTCTGACGAAACGATGAAAATTTTCTACGATCACAGTCAAACTGATATAGTATATATCGATGCTACCGCTAGCATAATTACTTCAGAGAAGGGTAAACGTCCGTACTATGCCTACAAAATAGTTGTCCGCCACTTAATAAAAAGAAAATGTCCATTGGCTGTTGCAACTTACGTTGCAGAGCAACATAACATAGCTTCAATATGTAATTTTATGAACATATTTTGTTCAGCAGAAAATCGTGTTGTTGGTAAATCTCTAGCAAAACTTATTATTTGTGATGGTAGAATGGCTTTAATTGGGTCAATCCTTCGCTGTTATATAGATGACTCACTTGAAGCTTATTTAACACGGTATTTTTCTTTGGTGACAGGTAAAGCAACGGATATTACATTTTCTAAACAAAACTTACTTTTGTGTGGGTCCCACACGATGAAAAATATAAATCAACTTAGTGGGTTGGTAAGATTTCGGCGTCAAGAGACCATGTATATACCTAGTATATTTATGTGTGCCGATACTATTATAATGAATTGGTTGATGTAATGCTTTGGGGTTATTTTTGTTTTGGTTTTGTTTGTTATTATGGGTCCCATTTGAAAAATTGGGACACATATTGTTTTTGTCCGTTTTTTTCGTCAAACGCTTGAGGCATGGCATGTCGCCGCGACATCTACCAGAAGGGCTAATGGAATTGCAATGAGACTTTGCCATTGCCATTTGTTAGACAACATGATTTAAAGGAGCAGAAACCAAAATTTTAGGAGAGAGAGATAAACCCAGAGGATTCCCCTGGGACTTTAAAAACCAAAACGGTAATTGTTTAAAAAAATTTATCCTTTTGGGCATAGCGCTTAAACGGCAGCTCCAAATTTGAATCAGATTTGCAGAAATGTAAGTGCATTAGTAAGTGATTTACCACCTAAAAGAAATAAAAAAATTACTTAGGAAAATACCCTAAAAACTAAGATTTTGTTCTCAAATCATGATTGTGAAAAGCATGCCATGTCGCCCCGACATCTATTAAAAGAAGTAATAAAATCGCAATAAAATTTTGACATTTGTAAGACAACATGGTTGAGATATACAGAAACCAAATTTTGGGTAATGTAAGTGCATTAGTCTCTGATTTTACATTTAGAAGAAATAATAAAAGTACTTAGGGAAATACCCCAAAAAATAAGATATGTTCTCAAATCATGATTGTGACAAGCATGCCATATCGCCTCGACATCTACCAAAAGGAGTAATGAAATTGCAATGAAAAATTAACATTTGTAAGACAACATGGTCTAGATATGCAGAAACCAAAAAAATTGGGTAATGAAATTAGGGGAATTCCCCTGAGACGTAAAAAAACCAAAACGTTTTTTCTAATAAATTAGCTTTTGGGGGCATAGTACTACAGCTGCTCTTTTCAAGTCGACAAATCAGATAAAAATTTAAAAATTGTTACACAACATGACTTACTTATGTAAAAACAGAAACTTATCTACTAAACCCCGGGCAATTTCCTGAAACCATGAAAAACTAAATCGGGCTGTTTTGGGAATTTAGCTTTTGTAACATCCTGACAAGGTACTGGCTCCAAACACCTGTCTTAGTAAGAGGTTGCAGTATGCTTAGACGGCGTCTTTTATTCAGAGTTTAATATCGCGAATATCGCGTCATTGCCCAAAACTTGTGAATTTATTTGAATTTGAATGATGGCGGAAAAAAAAAGTCTTGAAATGACGGTTTTCTAAGGAAAAATATTTACCAAAATGTGACTAAACAGGAGCCAAAGCTCGTCATACACATCTTAACAATAACCAATAATTCCAAACATACAAAAACTACCAAAAGACCGATTGCCTCAAGATAATGATCAAGATAAGATAATGATTAGGCGGTAAAAAACGAGCGTTTTATAGTTCGGTGAAATTGATGAAAAAGGGGAATACAATAGCAATCTTATTCCCTCGTGAAATCGATATAATATAAACAATAATGGCGACGATAAATCTTACAACTTTATATTAGTACAGCGCTTGGAAAGAAGCTGTAATTGAAAACATTTGTGGTTAAATGTTCGTAAATTTAAGACGTTTATTCTTTATTTAATTAAACATGAAAAATAAGTTTGGTTGGTTAACTAAGGAACCCATGCGTTTATGCTTGCGGAAACAAACTACATACTCGGTGTATAAAATACAAATTATGGTTAGGGACCCTGTAGAATGAATATAGAGCATACAACATGTGTTTTACAAATAGTGGTGGTTAAACACATGATTGACACACTCTAGTAACTAGTTCATTTGTGTATGCGGTCATCTCACCCCATTGGCAAGGCACTAAAGGGACATTGCTTGAATCCAGCGAAATGATAGGTTCTACCTTTTTGGGTTAAATTGAAGGAACGTTTAAATCATGCACAAAACACTGCAATTGCTCCGATAACCGTCCTAGGTGATGTGCAATGAAGAGAACACTTAGTATGATGAACCGATACACATGCCTACTGTCAAATTGTATGTAGTTACCCAACATTAGGCTATACGATTGATAAAACTCAAAAATATAATCCTGCTTAACAACATAAACTTACAATGAAAAACAAGTTTCTAAATCGTAAACTAATTACAGTAGCTGCGAAAGGTATGTTAAAAATATCGCGTGGAGTAAGTGGTTCTTAACCCTCTTTTGTTGCATGCCTTCCTTCGTCTAATTTGATTTTCCATCCCTCCTCTACCGTATTAACTACCCACAATTCGAGTTACTACTGGACGAAATAAGGAAATACACATATTTAGTGATGCATATATTTGAACTGCATAATATATCTGCTAAACCACTTCAATGTTACGCATATAGGTCTATAGGTCTGCATGAAAGTAGGACTATGTAATAATAATACCAAATGCCATCAAACAAAAATGTCAAAAAACACTAAGTATAAAATGTACAAATTCCAAATCCTGGAATTTCCCTTTTAGAGAGGAATTCCCCCCGTTCGAGAACGGCTGTATAGTGTGGTTTGATTAAACAGATTTTCGCGATCTTTTGCAAGTAGTTGATTTCCGCTTCTTTGTGATGTCTCCAAACGTTACCTGCATCTTGTGCATGGACGGCCACAGAGCTTACTGCATTTTCTATGCTTACAGCGATTGTCACACTGCTTTGTACATTGTGGGCATTCCATTAAGCACAATCCATTACACATGTGTCCGTGGGTGGACCGGTTTCTTCAAACACTTCATCTGGCACTTCATGTGAAATCGGCCCTAACAAAATGGCATCAATAGAAACAACTGTTTCGCTGTAGGAAATAACTTACTTGAAGACAATTGTAAAGACGGTCCTTTGCACTTATGGCCACAGTCTAAGGTTTTGCCGCAGAGTTTCTTGCATAAGATTATGCTGCGATTTCTTGAAGCAATGCAACTTACATCCTTTTCATGCCCACAAGATAGATTCACTGTATTGAAATATAATAATTGGTATAGCATGGAGAAATCTACATTAGTGATTACAATAATACCAATGCCTAAGACATATAAGTTAACCATCTTGGTATTATAACAAATTGTTAAGCTTATTTTCTTATGACACTGTGTCATTTATGATGCCATAAATATACACTTTGACACCATTACATATAACTAAAAAGATATGTGAAAAGTTTCAAAAACATCCGAAGTTTTTAATACAATTCATAACAACAACCTTTAACTTTTACTAAGCAGACTTTAGTGCAGACATCATTCCAACACTTCTCCACACACTGATGTCCACATGCCAACGTTTTCTCACATCGTAATAAACATTTCACAGTGTTTACATCTTGCGAACACATCAGTCTTTGGTCGTGACCACATCTAAGTTTCTAATACATTAAAACAAAATAAATTTTATGTTTCTGTAAACTTTACTCCAACGCAATATTTATACAGGAGTTATATCAAATCAGTCCTTCTAATATGAATATGAAACATAACGGTATACTGCAATAGGCCTACCCAAAAGCATGTAGTCTATGGCAATACCAATTTAAAAAAATTTGGTATAACCATTTTTAATTTTATCTTCAGGAAAATACACATCCCTATAAATATGTTACATTGAAATCACTCAATCATGCGTATACACTGGGGAGTAATATTATAAATGAGGCTATTAGACATAACAATGCCAATTGTTATCGTTGTTGCGCAATATTTATAACTCGTGTAGGATTTGGGCCTTTGAAAGTTTTGGGAGTTTATCAAGTGACTGGTTGTAGTATTTTCCATATTTAAATTGACTTGGGCCATGTGTTTTAATATTAATTTATTCGTTTGGTATAGAAGTTAAGTTCATAAGTTAGCCTAATGTGTAAAATATTTAAAAACTGCAAATTCTAGTAATATCCTAACGTAAAAGTGGAATACAAATTTTGGAGTTGGAATAACGCGTAGATATTGCTGGAGATGCGCGTTTTTTGACGAGTCCTGTATTGTGCTACGTCTGGTCTAGTAGGCGCCACGAAAAGACGTAACATTATATTTAAGGAGCACTGAAGAAAAGTTTAGTATGATATTAAATTATTAAGTACCTTATTAACCAACACTTTGCAATCTGGGCACTCCTGGGAACATAGTCCTCCACATTGATGTCCACAACTTAGCTTCTTCTCACATACTGCTTTGCATTTGAAGAACATTGGGTTTATGTGACATTCAATCATTTGTTGGTGGCCACATATTGGCAACGTCTGTGCCATGCAAAAGGTTTTTTTTACCTCAGTGGTTCATAATATCCACCATTTTAAATTATTATTCAAATCTTTAAAACTTTCGTTTTACATGTACACAAACACAAACCTTTTCCACTTTGACAAGACAATTTCAGCAAGATTTCCCACACTTATCAGGACACTTGTGACCACATGCAAATGTCTTTTTACATGGCGGTTTGCACCAAAACCATATTGGGTTAACATAGCACTCCATCTCTTGTGTGTGCCCACATTTAGGAATGGTCTGTGAATTTGAAATTGTAGATTTTATAAATAATCAAAAGCAACTAGATAAGATCTTCATGTTTATCCCTGTGAATAGGAAAACCAAGTGGGTTCAGATCACCTCGCGCCCACCGTTGAGTTGTCGGGGGTATTGCAGTGTATTATGTAGGCTATGATTCACACGTTCCTTTAATTTAGTAGAACCCATTTAGCTGCTGGGTTTAGGCAATGTCCATAAAGTGCCTTGTCCAAGGAGTGACCAGTTTCGCACCTGCAACCTTTCGGCTGAAAGGCGACGCACTTAACCACTAGACCAGTGGTTCTTAAACTTTTTCAGTCGCGCCCCCCTTGAGATTTGTGATTCATGCGCACGCCTCACCTACTCAAAAATCAAATTTACGAAAAATAGAACAATAATTTTTTTGCCATTACTCTGCTTAGTGTAAAGGATGCAACTGTTTTTGGGAAACTAGTCGTTTAATTCGAGGCTTTGTTGAAGACAACGAACATCGAAGTTCTGCTTTGCATTCCAGTTTGTTACGACATTTTGTCTTTATACTCACAAGTGCCGAAAACCCACTTTCACTGTCAAGCTCGCGCCCCCCTAGAAAAGCTTTCACGACCCCCAAGGGGGGCGCGCCCCCCTTGTTTAAGAACCCCTGCACTAGACTAACCGGTCGGACTAAAACTGATTGTAAGAGACTATCTTAAACAAAATAACTAGGTGTATATTGCCAGAGTTTTGGGAAATTAAATTAAGTGTCAATTGTTTATTGTCAATGTTTAGCCTTTAAATATGATCAGTTCTTTTTTTCCTACTTAATAGCAAATGGGACACACAACCCAATAATAGGTTAAAAAGAATGCTTATTCTCATAAACTTGAAATATTCTCATAAACTTGGAATGTTCCGCAGTTGTTTAAACTGCAAACATTTTCCTAATGAGGTGAAGGTTAAATGAATGTTTGCACAATTACACATAGCTGAGAATTTGTATTTAAAACAAAGAAAGTTGACGTACAAATTGAACAGTGTTGGTTTGTTTAAATTGTCTTAATTTAATGGATTGAGTAAATAAAAAATATACTTTCACGAAAAGTGTAGAATATTCAAAATAAACAAATTAAAACATTATTATATATTCTTCATAATGTTATACTGTTACACAGAACAGCAAAAAATAGTATGGTCATATTGTATCCATTTCCGAGAAATATCCTAAGTAAATCTTCCTCAAAAGATCATTGCAAATCTTTGTGAGCTATATCTAAACTAATGCTTAATTTGTTAATGCAAAAATCGGATTGATGTTAATTACACCAAAAGATAAAAAAGCAAAAAATAAAAATGTTTGTCATAAAAAGAAGATTTATAACTAATGTGTTAAAATTGAGTCAAATTACCTTTATTACAACTTTTTTACATGGACCACAAGGTGACCCACATAAATTCATACATTGATGGCCGCAATCTAGAATAATAGGACACGGCATCTGACATTGGAAATCTTCTGGTTTAATTCCGCACTTCATCCGTTGCACATGTCCACATTCAGGCATTTTCTAAACATAAAGAAAGGGCTAGATACTGTGGATACATATGCATAATAATTAGCTTTAACAACAACAAAAACAACATGAACAAGCACTAAAAATCATTGAAAGACGGTTTCGTATCTGCTGTCATTTAAGATGCATTTTTTGGTAATTGCATTGAAAAAAGCACAGGTATGTATTAAAGACATCTGTAAAATGCATATTTATTTAAAAGTGTCGCCGTAATGTTACTTCAGAGTGTTCACAATGAATAAATCGAATTCTTACTTTGTCCATAAGCACAGGGCAGATCCCACAATAATCTCGACACTTCTTTAAACAGCGATGCAACAGCGGACACGACCTGGTGCAGGGTTTCATGCATTGGAACCTGCTGTGATCTCTGTCATCTGGGTGGCAAGTTCGTGTGCAACTGTGGCCACAATTCAATCGGTACAAGCATGCAACCCCACAACCCCCTGTTTTACACAAAGATATAAATATGACCACACACACAACTTTATCAAGGAACCTTCTGGAAACTTTTTAAAATCTTTTGCATATTCAGCCAACACACAAGTATCCGGGTGGTTCCTGCACTTTAATGTCAAACCACTACCGATCAGTTGGTCTTCTTCTAAACTTTTTACGATGGTGTCCCATACATCGCTCTCTTTTTGCAGTAACTAAAAAATAAATATAATTATTTCAAGCCTTTAATTAAGAAGTCATAAACCAACTTTCATATTCCCGATACAGAAAAGTCCTTTCTTGGCCCGCGAAAGTGCTACACACACGCGGTTGTGTATTTTGAGGAAGCCAATACTTCTCTGGGGAGAGAATGGTTATCAAATACCTGCAAATACATGGCGAAAACTTAAGTTACCGATTCATTGCTTCGCACAAGTGAAAGAAGTATGATGTGGTTCTCTTCTCCCTGGTAGTTATCCACAGCAGTCACATACACATCTTTCAGTTCAACTCCACGTTGGTTGATGATATTTTTTAGAGCGAGTAACTGTCCTGCACAAAATAAAATCATAAAAATTTTGAAACCAGGCGTGCTTGACAAATGTTGTTGATATGTGTAACAAGTAAGTTTATGCAAATTGTTCATGAAACTAACCATGGTAATAAGGCGGCATGAGATAATGCCTCAGGCCACTTTACAATGTACATGATTCATCCATGATAATAATGTATAAAGATAAAACCTTTCAAATATATTTTTCCATATATACACAAACATGTTATAAACCAATAATGACCTGTGTAAGTGGTGAGGATTGTTATCTGACTTGGCTTATATTGCTGCAGTAGAAGATACTTGCACAATGCTACTATAAACTCTGCTTCGTGTTGGTTTATCTGAGCAATAATATTAACAAATTACAGGTAAAAATAATAAACTAATCCATTAGATTTTGCGACTATATACTGCGGTATAAATTATGTAACTAGGTGGTTTGTGTGAAAAAGTACATATTTTAAAGTGGTCCAAATCATTAATTATAAAAGATATCACTTTCTGGTTTTAGGTTTTGAGTTGATTCCCGTTTTGTATTGTTGCCTACTAATCCTACTTTGGTTTTTCCATCGACGATCATATCCTCCTTGTGCTGATGAGATATGAAGAACACACTTTTATCCACCCCCCATATATCTTCATACCCCTTCACATTCTTGTTATCGGTCAGCGTCTCGTATATATGCGGTCGTATTAGATCAGCGATACGAGGTTTCATCCTGTGTTGACAGGTCAGTTTGGCGTATGGTAAGTTGTTCCTCACCTGATATGATAATTTATACTTATCACCACAAACAATGGTGTTAAAAGGTTGGACTGGAACTTTCTTTGTTGATTTAGCTACTAATGACTACAGATTAATGAAATGATCAATGGCAGAGTTGCGACCAAGTAATATAGTTTTATCATTATTTTACAAAAAGAAAATCCATGTCGATTCAGGAGAAATTGGATTTAAAGCTTACCAGTCTCTCAAACAGTGAAATGTCAAGGTTCATCTTGGTAGCAAGTTCGTACACATTTGGGGAAGGTTTGAGTTGTTGATGGTCCCCGATGAGAATGAGGTGTTCTGTGAATTTAGGCATCGAAGTGACGATATGTGCTTCCAATACTTCTGCAGCTTCTTCCACCACCACCACATTGATCTAATCAGTAACTTATTGATAATTTCATGGAAAAATCTTCTCGGTTATTTAGTTACCGGCAATCTATTTAGGACACTTCTACACCTTGCAGCCCCTGTAGTTGTCATGCCGATCACATCTGCCCTGCCCAGTATGGACAAGTCAACCTCATTTTGTAATTCTTCCAGCTTTCTAGTCAGCGCATTAAACCTCGTTGTTTCTGCTTGTATCCCATTTCTGTAGCTTGCTCTCCACATATCAACCCAAGCACTGTGCATTAATATTATGATAATCAGCACAATAATAATTTAGTGATATTATCTTTAGCTTTACTTTAGCAGTGCTACCAACTAAACATTATTCACAAAATCTTGTACACTGTGAGCCATAGCTACGGATAATGTTATCGATAATATCATATATATTCCTGTTACATATAGCATATATTTGAAGGTGTAATTGAGGCCTAACACTCATACCGATATAACCTCCATCTATTCTCTGCACTCAGTGTCATAATATCTTCAATCATCTCCACATCTTCTACAGACATCGCTGCTGTTTCGTACAACTCCTTTCTTAGCAAGGATGTCTTTGTTTTTCTTTCTTGTTTTGAGAGTTTAAACTCATTAATATGGTTACCTGCAGATACCACAATTGTAAAGATTCTCCATAAGACTAACTTTAAACAATTATTCATGTTGTTGTATCTTGGTGTAAGTTGTAGCAGATATTATTTTGCACAAGTCATCAACATTCTTTTGATTCCTTTCTTTCGTATTGTAATCGGCAAAGATGTTCTTTAGCCCCTTGATGAAGTCCACATACCCATGCACATTTACATCTTTTACCACTCCTGTGTAATGTAAATACCAATATTAACATTATTATATATAATGTCAATTATAATATATATTGACCACTGTCAATATATATTTTAGTATCAATCATTTAGAACTTCATGTTTTCAAACTTTTTTTTATAATACTGTAATGCAGTCCAGTATTCTGTCATTGTAATATCTCTAACCAACCAAAAATACTTTCAGAACAATGTCTAACTGCCCAAATAAATAAATTCATCATTTTAATATTGTTTGGCTTGGTTTATTTTTATTTCCAAAAAAAGAGGCAAAATAAACGGTCCTTAAAATTATTACAGACAAACATGTTTTTAGTAATATTTATAAATTGCTCAAGTTTTCCATTGACTGAATGAGGCTTTGTTCCAGTGCAATGCAGTCTTTACATAACTTATTAAGTCATAATCTCTTTTCTTTAAAATTATAAACGATTTAGGTTCAAAATTCTAGGTAAATTGTAAAATGTTACAAACCATTTTGCCAGCTTTTATCTGTTAGCCAATCTGAAATGATGTTGGCAAACTTTGGGTGATGAATGGAAACTGAAAGGGAAATAAAATATATTTTGTAAAAAGTTATTTAAAATACACAATAACAAAAAACCTCTGTCGTGTAGTTGGTTTGTCAGAACATACACAGCACATTTCACTTCTATCTCACTAAAGTTGTCCACCAGGTGTGCCACAGAGTCAGGGACCGATTGATCCTCCAGAAAAGAGCCCACAATTTCTATGAGGGAAAATATGAAGTATTTTAAAACCAAGTGTGAAATATTTAATTTAACCCAGCTGTACCTGGATTAATATAAGCTCTTTTACTGCTTTCTTCTTGGTTCATCAGCCAATCAGCAATAATGGGGTAATCCAAGCTTTCTGTTCAAAAATATGAAAATTGTTTGCAGAGATAAGTTGGAAGGTGATAATCTTGTAGTAAGTTGTGATGGTTATGTAGTGTGGTAGACTTGTAGTTTATTCTGTCACTTTAGGAAGAATACACCATAGTATTAGGATAGAAAAAATAGAAATGGCCGAATGACAACCATTAAAGTCGGTAAAACAGGGCAAATAAAATTAATTGGAAAAAAGTATGAAGGAAACATGCTAGAGGCAAAATAAGATGGAAATTGTTGACACATCACCAAAGTGGCCACAAACTTTTGTTCCCTTGTGCTTATAAAAAACTTGAAGAATAATGCCTTTATTGATTAGAATTTGGTGACACATTGTTAGCCAATATGTAACTATCTCATCCACAAGTATTGAAAATTAATGAAAGCTAATGAAGTTGATACCTGTAGCAGCAACAGCTTGTTTAATATGTCGCCAGCTGATGTTGTTTTGAAAGAATGGAACAGCCCACACAATAAGAACTTCTATTGAACATAATTTTGATATATTGAGTAAATTACTAAAATACGAGTATTTTTAAGTAGGGTACTAAAATTCAAGTATTTAAAGAATTGGTAAAGACAATTTGACTAGATTCAAATATTGGGTAATCAAAGCAACATATGTTCATAACGGATCTTCATTACATACTTAATTGCTGCATTGTCCGACCGGTTAGTCTGGCGGTTTAGTGCGACGACTTTCAACCGAAAGGTTGCATGTTCAAAACTGGTCACTGGCTAATCGGTTGTGTCCTTGGGCAAGGCACTTAACCGACATTGGCTTAAGCCATCAGATTAATGGGTTCTATCAACTGAAGAAACGTATCTATTATACACAACACACTGCAATAGCTAACCCGAAGGTGGGCACGAGGCGATCTGACGATTGTCCGTGTGTTAACCACCTTGGTTTTTTCCATTCACTGGGATAAACATGTATATCCTATATCCTATCCTATCAAATACCCTACAAACTTTGTTAACTTGTAACTTAAAAAATAGAGACAAATCACCTTGCACAATGTAACTGGCAGGTGTGAGATTTTGAGGTTCACTGAACCCCAACCATGTTAGCAATGCAATGTTGTAACTGCTGCTGAATTTTCCTGTGAATAACATTCTTTAATACCTCCATTTCTTAACATAAATATATCAATTACCCAAGCTGTAGTTCTTAACAAATTGTTGAAACAACCTTGGTAAAATAACCTTCTCCAACTGCACAAGACTGACAATGCATTGATTTGAAGCTTGTAACATCTCAGATGGTTTCATCAATGATAGTTTTGCCTCTTCTATATCAGCTGCAAATAGTAAAAGTCCATAACAAATCCTATTTCCGTCTATTGCTGGACTCATAATATAACAAACCACCTTTGGCTAATGATTTGAAATGGCATATATAAGCTAACTGATTAGTGGTTTCTATTGGAAGACATGCTTAGGATAGGATATATATAGGTAATTCATGTTTTATCCCATTGAATAGGAAAACCAAGGGGGTTAACACACGGACAATTGTCAGATCAACTTTGTGTGTTGTATATTGTATATGGTTGTATATGATAGACTCGTACCTTTAATTTGGTAGAACCCATTAATCCGCTGGGTTCAAGCAATGTCCGTAAAGTGCCTTGTTCAATGACACAGCCGACTAGCTAGCGACCAGTTTCGCACCTGCAACCTTTTGATTGAAAGGCACCGCACTGAACCGCTAGACCAAAGGGCTGGACTTACACACACTACTAATACTGTAAACTTTATCCAACTTTGAAACCACTGAATTTAAATGACAGTCAAATGACTTTACCAAATAGATAACACACGATAAATTACTATCAAGGATAACGATTGCAGATTGCTGCAAGCTGTGTTTAATAAATTTTAGGAAAATCTGTGGAAGTAACACCTTTAACCATCTGAAATGTTAGATTCAAATTATTCCTCCGCTTGTTGTTTAGTGTGTATTGTTCCAATTCCTTGCTTTTACAACGACCCCCCACCCTCACGATGCCAAATTTATTGAATTTCAATATTCCTTCCAAGAACTGATCCAAAGCGTGGTTAGTGTAGCAAACCACCAGAATTGGGTGTTTGGGGTCGAATATTGTTCTTGATATACAAAACATGAAGTGATTGGTTAAATAAGCAATAATGAATTCATTATCATAATACCTGGGTTCCTGGTTTGCTAATAAAAGTTGCATCACTTTAAGCCCAACATGAGTCTTCCCAGTTCCCGGCGGACCTTGTATCAATGCTACTTCATTTGTGAGTGCAGTTTGTAGAGCACGTAGCTGTGACTCCTCTAAACCAAATGATGAAGCACTTGGCCATTGTTCAAGGTCACAAACATTAATTCGAGGATGGTCTTTATTTTCTGTTTTTTGTGATAGTTAATGGTTAATAACAATATTAGAATTAATCATGGTTTTAAAAAAAATCTAAAACGTTTTTTAAATTAAAATACTCAAAATTCCTGACTAAACAAATTTGATAGCAACTATGTTGTGAGAAGTTATGACATTTGGCTGCAAATCTGCATTTAACCCTTAGACCACGACGGTTACAAATATGTATTTTTATATCTTCGAAAAGCATTTGAAACATAATAACCCACTTGAATTTTTTGAGTAATATTGCTCCAAGCATTTTTCTTCAAAATTTTTGTATCTAGTTTAACGTTTAGGTAAAACATCGCTTTTTTGTGTTCAGGGAAGTTAAAATTGTTACACCAGTTGCTGTGAGAATAAAACTAGCAGTAGCCATCTTTGTTTTGGCTTTTTCCATTCATTTTCGATCTTTCAACTATATGTGTATACATATGTGTATATGATGTTTGCTAATATTACTATTGATATTTATTCAGTTTTTTCGCCTTTGTTTTCTTTGTTATACAATTATTATTCGATATTTAGATGAAATATGGCAACTTCGCTGTAGTTTACCGCCTATCAGGCTGCCAGCATGATGAGAGCTGATTGATGAACTACCATACTTGTCAGACATGTGTGACGTCATCATGCTTAGTTGACGTCATTAAAAAAATAAAGATATCAATTTGTAGAAAATTATATACTGGACAACTTTGTAATAGATTATTTTTTCCTAAGTCCAATAGTATTCGCAGCAAATGGGGTCAAAGCAACCTTACTCAAAAGTGTCAAAAACGGCAAAAGTTTCGGCGTAGTGAAAGGGCTGCATTTAAGAAATTACCCGGTGTGCATATGCAGTTGGTATAATGTACTCTCAGAAAAATTTTCATCACCCTGACTTAAACAACTTGTCTCCTGGTAGGCTAACACAGGACAAATCTCTACATAGAACATGTCAAAACTTCTCACCTAGCACAGAGGTGAAATCATATCCCAAGGACAAGTTTCTCAAATACATCGGTGGCCTCATGTCCGGGAGGCAGTTCACAATGTATCGACTCAACGGCAAATCTCTTATCTCTGGATGGCACATTTTTGGGGTGTTACTCATACCAGTAATATGTAATTACTTTATCCGAACTGTTTGTCATATGGTACTTTAAAGCATTAAAAATGTTAGTATATCTTAAACTTACTACTTGCATGTTTAATTTCATTTGAGAGAATTTTTTTTAATATCTATGTGTAATTGTCACCAATGATACTTTTTGCAGCTGATAAGTTTTGTTGCTTAGATCAATGTATAACGAAAACAGTGTTTCCTTTACTTTTTTTAAGCTTTGTAATTTCAAAGGATCCGGACAAAGCTGAGTCAAAGGTTGTATTTATTGTTAAATGTCAATTTGTACTTTAAAATATTGTTATGAGGTTGAGGTCTATATTCGAATATTTAAACAAAATTTGTCATGATGTATGATGAATTTACATTTTACTCATATTTGGAAAAATACAAAGAGAGTTATGATATGGGTAATCGCCGGAATACCTTATGCTCACATTGTATAGGATTAAGACATTCCTGCCATTTTTGTTGTACAGGTTTTTGTACTTGCAAATTGCATTGCACAAGAGCAACCAACCAGCTAGGGTGCTTGCGAAAAGCTGAAGTTTTTAAACATGCAAACTAACGACTGTCAAATCTCCATAACAACTTATAACATGGCTAAAGCATAGAAATTATTAAATAGATCAGCATATACACATTTCCTACCTTGCAAGCCAGCTAGAACGTGATGGGACGCAGCAAAGAAAGCATTAGGTTCCACAAGGGTGTATTCTACTGACATATCAATGTAGGGAGCCTCTCCTAGGTTAATGACTTTCATTTTAATCTACCAGATTGCTCACATAGACCCAGTTTAAAAAATCTTTGAACACCCAGGAAACAAAGATTAATGTTAACACATTAAAACTTGATTTATTAAACAGCTGTCACAACAAATATTCAAAAAAAAAAAAATATGTCACAACAAAAATAAATATAATAATATACCATTAACCAGACTGTGGACAGAGAACTAAGTAGTTATAGAATAAATGTGCCTTCCCTTGCTACAAAATAAGAATAATAATGATGAAGGTTATCAGACATATTGATCTGTAATTATACATCAAGTCATACAGACTCGGAATAATACGCTAGACATGAGACACAACATACCATTATCATCACCCCCAACAAACTGTACCATCAGATCTCCCCTTCTCAGGTTATTTGTCTCTCTATCTGTCACCGTTCCAAACAAGAAATTTTCCTACAAATTTATTTAAGAGCTAAGAAAGTTGAGAAGACCTTTCCATAAAAATAGTAATATATTAACTTCTCCCTACATTTCCCACCCACTGCTTACAGATGAGCATTTTACTCAATTCTTTTTAAGTAACCCTCCAGGTTAAAAACGACATGCATGCTCCAAAATAAACAAAACCAATAATAAAAATTTCACATTCTTCACCTTGAAATCATCAGTGGATAAACATATAAGGTTTCCGAACATGAAGCGTTCAGAACTTTTCCAATCAATGTGTTGGAGAGATTCAATGTTGAAATGTACAACATACTGCATTCCTGGTTTAATAAATGTTAAAAGTAGCTATAAAAATAATATATAATTCTACCTTTATTGGTCGGTTTTGGAAACATAATGCGGGCATTACGATAAACCTTGATGTCATCCAATTTAGCGAGTTCATGATCTTTGGCATCAGTCCCTGTATAACACATGGCAATATATCCCAAAATATTGCATTGCAATTTACAAAATACCAAGTTTCTTATACTGGATAACAGCATTCCGGAATGGCCGAACAAAATCTTCTTTTAACAACCGAAACTGAACATCCAAATATTCTTCTACACTGAAAATCAAACAAACTTTAAAGCTCATTTGTATGTAAAATATATTAAGTATGGTTTACTTCACAAATAAAGTTTTTCTAGAGCCAATGTAATGTCAGAATCACTGACTTATCATTCCATAAGCCATCTAAGTAAAGCACACAGTACCGGTGGTAGCTTATTTAATGAAGCTATGATGCACGATGGCCTTTTTTGTCCCAATTATATATCAGGAAATATCAAGAGTTTTTACCTTGCATATGAGGCATCAATGCGATTTTTCCTTAAGAATGGTTTGTCGATTCTGGTGATGTCTTCTACAGTGGGAAAAACAGAGTGCGTTCGAAATGAATCTGGAGGTTCCGGTTCATATGCTTCATTGGTTATATGCAATTTTCTGAAGCTCTCACTAGTAGGTGGATGAAAAATCACTTAATTGGTAGACGATAGTTATTATTCAATATTCTAAAACAATTTTACTTGAACTTTTTTCCCTCAGGCATTTAAAAATTTAAGAAATGCTTTACATACCAATAACATAACAATATAATCACTGTGCCTCATTCTTTTGTAAAGAATTTTGCTACCAAGGTATTTTGTATAATATATTTTTCTTTTGTACCCACAGAGCTTGCTACATCATACCATAGCATCACAGAAAAATATTCAAAATGACATAAAATCATATTTTACCTATGCAAGTAAAATGCCAAAACAATACAATAAAAGTTTGATTCATCAAGCATCTGAACATCAGAACATTGAACATAAAGTTAACTGTCCGACTTATTAGCTTGGTTGGTCAGTATGTCGCCTTTCAGCCGAAGGATTGTGCTGGTCGCTAGCTAGTCGGTTGTATCTTGGGCAAGGCACTTAACTGATATTGCCTGAACCCAGTGGAATAATGGGTTCTACCAAATTAGAGGAACGTGTCTATCATACAGAACCCACTGCTATAGCTTCAGTAACCCGATGGTGAACGCAAGGTGATCTAAAGATTAAACGTGTGTAAATGCACCTTGTGTTTTCCCATTTACAAAATTAAACATTAATATTCTATCCCAAATTAAGCAAAATACACCGACCAAGTTCGGATAATTTCATCTTTTCTCTGCACCACATCCAAAAATCGAGTTTGTATATCATCCACACCTTCAATATTTAGCTGTTGGATAACTTGACCCAACACCAAAACCAGACTAGAAACCTGGGATAATGTAAGTTTGACCAAGTGCTATGGATTGAGTTTAATACATGACTATATGCAGTTGTATTTACCAAGTATTGCACATTGAGTTTAAAATCTGATTATATGTGGTTTTCTTGACTAAGTATTATATATTGAGTTTGATAACTGATAATATGCGGTTACATTTACCAAGTTTCATATATTGAGATTGGTAACTGATTATATGCGGTTTTATTTACCAAGTTTTATATATTGAGATTTTCATTGACCAAGTTTTATATATTGAGATTTGTACCTAATTATGTGCAGTTACATCTACCAAGTTTTATATAAAAAAGTTGATACCTCTTTGTTGGAATGACGAGGTATGTAATCCATGAAAGCATTTACCAGATGCAAGCAACTAGAAACTTGATTGGCAGCTCTTTTGGTGTTTTCTTCTGACCTAAGTGCGGTCAATTTGTTTATACTGTATATCCACACAATCAACTTGTAGTTTAAAAAGCCTCATTTTTCTAAGCAGTAATAAAAAAATATGTATACTGTTTATATATCAAACTGTTGGTTGCAGCTTCATAAACCAACCAGTTAAAGAATTCAATCATAAAAATTACAACTATATTACTCAACTTAAAGGTATGACTTATTTTTTAAATACTGTAGGTAACATCATAACACAAAATATCTGGAATTACCTCTTTGTCAAATTCTCAGTCAACAAACTAATTATTTTGTCACAAAAACTCGATCTGATTAACATCATCAACACATCGAGTAAACTTTGTCGCGCGCCATTAACTTGTACTAATCTTCCGCATGCCAGTAATATCTTTTCTTTCATTCCTGTGTGGGGTGAATAATATTGATTTCTTAAACAAAACTCTGATACACAAAATAATAGTTGTTACGGTCATTTTAGAGTCCAATCCCAAGTACCAATATTTCATGATTTCTGTGTGCTAAATGAAGCGTCACGGCGTCGCTGCCGATTTAAAGGGTCATAGTAATTTCGGCCTTTTCTGTTCTTTACTACGTGGAAGCCGGTTTATTCATTGAGCTGTTCTATATCGCACAAAAGCTAACCCAGAAATTGTGTCTATGTGTCTATCTATCTGTATTTCTATACTGTATTGTGAATAAGCTACCGTTAATTTGCTATCGCAATTACAAGACAGCACAGAAGTGTGTTTTTACGTCAAATATAGAAGACAGACCAATCACTGGTCAAGTACGTGGAGCAGCTCAAATTTGCCAACACAGGGTTGGCAACATAGGGTAGGGCTTCGCCCCTGTTGAATCCTACAATACTATTGTATTATAGCAAATTCATGTCTCTGTAATGAGTTTTAATGTACAAATTCTGTTTACCCCGATTTTAAACGACCTGTAAACACGCTTTCAACGCAATTCTCATGAGCCATAATGCTTCTTGCCATGTACTGTGTGATTATTTTGTGATATATAAATACTGTATGTGAAATAATTAAGAATTAGAAACCATCTGTGACGTTGTCGGATTGCGAAGGAGTCATAAATAAGTACAGGTAGCAGCAAAGGAATCAACTAATTTATGTAAAACCCCACATAAATGCCAAGTTACTAGGTTGGCACACAACCTTGACATTGTGCAGAATTTTCTGGTTGTACAATAAAAACAGGTCAATAACTAGTCAATTCATGGGAATAGTCTAGTCTTAGTATATTAATCGGTTAACTTTAAATTGGAAGAAATATCTCAATCATATACTATACTCTGCAATAACCATGTAATAACGCCCGTTTGTCTTTCACATAAATAAATATCCTATAATGTAGATATCTGTTAAGATAGAAATGACATATGTCTAATAATGCATTTATATTTAGAAACACAAAATCACAACAATTCTTACCATCACTCAGTTGCATTGAGAGATAATCTTGAAAGCCAGATGTTTTTGTAGAAATCCATATGACAGCTTCATTCAGAGCACCTTTATCTTCATGCATAACTTCACTCAGTTTTATATCAAGCTTTCTTAGCCCCGTAATTCCACTAGGGAAATAAATCGTTGGTTTATTTATAATTTGATACAGTTATGAATAAATAAACAATGTCAGTCTAATATGCGGCTTTAAAAATAGTCACTAGGTAATCAGTTGTGTCCTTGGGTGAGGCACTTATCGGATATTGCTCAAACGCAGTGAATTAATGGGCTTAACTAAAATTAAATGAACACACCTGTATAAGTAAACACTACCTCTCCAACTAATGGCTTGGTGGGTTGAAGCATTTACTTTTAGCCAAAGGGTTGCATGTTTAAAACTGCTTGATAGTAGTTTTTGTCCTTGCGCAATACACTTAGCGAATAACTTCTACTAAAATGAAGGAACATCCCAAACATACACAATACATTCCACTATATCACCGACAGTGAGCACAAGTAATCGCTTGCTTATGTACGATAGCTAATTTGAGGTAATGTGATGATTGCATGTGTAATAACTGCTATTGTGTTTAACCTTTCCAGAGAAAAAACATGAATATGCCTTCACAATAATTAAAACTTATAGGGTGGAAAGGCCCATAAAGATGGCTATGGTAGAGATATCAAACCTTGGATGTAAATTTTTGGATCTTGTTTTCTCTGATAATCCCCTTTGTGGTGTTCGTTGATAAGAATTTTGACCTAGGGATGCTTGACCTAGTAAACAAATTGCTAATAATACATAAACTATCACCACTTGAATATTCACTGCTTAAAGATCTCCTAAGTATTGATTTTAGTTTAGTTTATTTTTTGTTTTCATCATAAAACACGAAGCAGGGCTTTTGATGTAAAAATAAAAAAATGAAAAAAGCAGCAAAATGACAGTCGTTAAAAAACACGATTGTAATCCATCAATTATTAACTTTGGGTTTATTAGACGTGGTCGCCAAACCTAATGTATAAAAAATAAAAAAATATTTGAACTCTTACCCAGAGAAATTTGACCCCATGAACTTAAAGGTCGTGAACTTTGACCCCAAGAACTTGAAGGTCGTGAACTTTGACCCCAGGAACTTGAAGGTCGTGAACTTTGACCCCAGGAACTTGAAGGTCGTGAACTTTGACCCCAGGAACTTGAAGACTGGGAACTTTGACCCCAAGAACTTGAAGACCGTGAACTTTGACCCCAGGAAGTTGAAGACCGTGAACTTTGACCCCAGGAACTTGAAGGTCGGAAACTTTTACCCCATGAACTTAAATTTGGATCCCAGAAACTTGAAGGTTGAAAACGTCGACCGCTGGTAATATCAATCGATCTGTCATCAGTTCCTATTTCATCATCATCCCCTAAACTGCAAATCAAAAAATTACTTTCGACCGAGGGTAATACCCCAATAACAAACCAGCAAAGAATTTTAACATCGATATTTTCACACACGAGAAGGAAGCGCAAGCGTTCGTTTACTATGATGAAACAAACACGTGTTCGTGAGCGTGCAAACCTTTAATGTTTGTAATTCCGATTTATTTTACACTTTATATAAAATTATAACTAAATTATCTGTAGCTGCGGGAATTAGATTTGTCCCAGGTGCTTTTGTAATTATTAGTGTTGCCAGGAATAATGTTCTTTTATTTTCATGTATTTACATCATGCTACGTAATTTTGGGCTCAGTCGAGCAAAGCTTTTCGTTTTGTAGTCATTAATATTTCGATCTTTAGACTGTATAACCGAGGAGCTATTTTAAACGAGCGCACGCCAAATTTCAGGCGTGCAAATATTTTACAAGGAAATTTAAACAGTGGTGTTAAATTAATTATTAAGGATGTATTATTTTCATTTTAGTTACCGCTTCCATATATTACCGAAATAAAGCAATAGTGTTCGTGATTTATTAAAAGTAAATGTGTCCGACAGATTAGTCTGGTGGCTATGTACGTCGCCTTTCAGTCGAAGAGTTGCAAGTACAAAACTGGTCGCTATTTAATAAGTTGTGTCCTTGGGCAAGGCACTTAACGGAAATTGCATGAACCCAGCGGATTAATAGGTTCTACTAAATTGAAGAAACGTGGAATCATACACAACGCACTGCAATAGCTCCGGTAACATGACGGTGGGCGCCAGGTGATCTGACGATTGTCCGTGTGTTAACCCCCTTGGTTTTCCCATTTACGGGGATAAACATGAATAACATATGCTATTCTATCCCATCCTTAAACGTGCTTGTAGTTCTACGGACATAAGCAAATAATCCGTAACATTGTCTTTTCCAGTTCTACGATATCGAAAATATACGAATAATTTTTTACCACAAAACACATGCACATTAACTAACACCTCTAAAAACTGATTCGTATAAAGCCTAAAATTACTGTCCGAATCTTTTTTGTTTGCATTGAACTTCAATACAAATTTGTGTTCGTTTCAAATGTTCAGTTCTTTTATATATATATATATATGTGATAATGGGTTTAATATATTTACCTATCGATTCATAAGTGACAGTATAAACCCAGTAAAGCTCAGCTAACTTGTTGGTTGATAATGCTCATAGCGCCACACACATACACATACTTGTCACATACATTTTGTACAAACGTGCCTAAATAGATATGTATTAAAAATAAAATATAAGACTTACCAGCTAGAATCCATAATTTCACCAGCTGCCATATAGCAGTCAAGAATAGTAAATGGGCGTTGGTACAATGAGTCATATTCACCAAGGAAAGCAAAAGTTCGCTATTGTGGTTGGGTATTCCCCAAAGCAGGGGGGGGCAACTTATCAAGTCGACGGGCCAGATATGGCAAATAAGGTCCTTTGTGGGCAGGATAACTACATGAATAGTTTTCAATATCCTAATCACATGTTTATTCCATATTGCAAGGGCCACATTACTGGGTATGGTTAGATGCAATCTGCGGGCCGGTCAAAATACCTTTCATCGGGTTTAATCCCAGCAGCAGGCACAAATGTTTCGTGTCTACTTTTCCTCCCCATAATACCATTTGTATTCTGTGTGCTTATATAAACTTTAAAAAACGTGGCTTAAAATAAGTAAGGAGCTAAAAACTTATTAAGTCTCCTTTGGGAGGGCGCCGCTTGCCTGTACCTGCAGTATCGCCAGGATTAGTTGTGTTTATTTTACTGTGTGTTCTATTATTCAAGAATATTAGAACCTTTCGTAAATAGTCGGATTGCGAGTTAACAATAAAAGAGTCAGATTGCGAATGTCGAACAATAGCCGAGAATATAAAATAATAAAGGCTAGACAACACGTATCAATAACATCACAACGCTGTGTAAACACGGAGAGCAGGCGAATACCTTTTATCAATATTTACGACAAAGGATGTTATAAAGATTTAAATAGAAATTAAAGAAACCTTAATTTATGTCTCTAACTCCCCTAGGTGTTTCTATAGTATAAATTAGTATAAATATACGGATTTCCGTAGTTTTTATTTTTAGGTATGATTTTGCAGATTTAATTAGAGATTTATCAAAAAAATATCTGAATCTTGCTTAGCTCTAAAGAAATCTGGCGTTTCTACGGATGGTTATTATTCTATAGAACCGGCTGGTAAAACTGAACCCTTTAAAGTAAGATGTTGTTCCTATTTACATCGATGGTTAGCAATCCAAGAAATAGAACATTTAACAATAAATTTTATACATGTTGCTTTTGTAACAGGCATCTAACCTGATGATTCGTCATGTACCAGACAAGACTCCCGTGGACGAATCAAAATTTTGTTAATATTAGATTATGTGTATATCAGTCATTTGCTCGTATGAAACGTTTTTATTCTGTGTGGTGATAAGTTTCTTTGTGCCCTTTGACTCTTTTTATCTTACATTTAGTAAGCTATCCAAGCAGTATTGTTAATATGGATGACTCGATTGAGAGCATCTAATTCTAAAGTAACTTGATGTCATCGATTTCTTACATTTACAAATACGGGTATGGGAGTCTTTTATATCGTTTACAAAATGCTGGAAGTAATATGTTTCACCACGATGGCAAATAGGTTGGTGGCATCAAAAAATATATATTATAACGTTAGCGACCAAATATGCCGTAGGCTATTAAGCAAGTCTAATTATTAAACTAGAGAGTGTCAACCACGCGTTTAACCATCACTATTTATAAAACACATGCTATATGCCATATATTCATGCTACAGGGTCCCTAACCACAATTTGTATTTTATACACTCTGAGTATGTAGTTTTTGTTTCTGCAAGCATAAACGCATGGGTCCCATAGTTAACATACCAAACATATTTTCAACATTTAGTTAAATAAAGAATAAACGTCTTAAATTTACGAACATTTCACCACAAATGTTTTAAATTATAGCTTCTTTTCAAGCGCTGTAGTGAAAGAAAGCTAAATTCCCAAAACAGCCCGATTTAGTTTTTCATTGTTTCAGGGAATTCCCCTGGGTTTAGTAGATAAGTTTTTGTTTTTACATCAGTAAGTCATGTTATGTAACAATTCTTAAAGTTTTAATCTGATTTGTCGACTTCTTGTTGGAGATGTCGGTGCGATAGACTATGGCATGCCTGTCACACCACCCCATTCGTCAAAACTTAGTCGCTTCGAAGCGTCTACGGTACCGCAGACTTAGCGCTTTAAAGCGGCCTACGGTATAACACGGTAACGTGTGTTACAGACTTAGCGCTTTGAAGCGTAAGCTCGTAACGTAGCTCAGAAGTAGTCGCAATGCAGCCTTTAATTAATCCGAATGGTTTATTATGCAATTTTTAGTATTAGCGTTTATATTTAAATCATTGTGTTAATTATAATTAGCCTTTGCCTAACAATTCTTTTAAATTCATCTGGTGTATAGGTTATAACGTAGCCTACAGACCTAGGCTATATATTAGTCCTTTATGCACAACTTAACCTAATTTTTTGCTTTCGTTCAACTGTAGGCTATTAATTGTGATATAAGCCAATTACAGATATTTAGGAACAACAGAATAGGGAACCAGAAACCAACTTCATGCAGGTAAAAACTGTAGGCTATAAAATGCAGATGCAGGTAGTATGCTGACATGCGCAAGATCACCTCGGAAAGTGTCTATGTATGCAGAAAACCTCGTATGCAGAAACCTCGCTCATATGCAGAAACCTCGCTCATATGCAGAAACCTCGCTCATATGCATATGCAGAAAATGCAGAAACCTCGCTCAGGATCTCGGGTTAGCTGACCCGGGATTAAGAAAAAATCTTGATCGGTATGCAGAAACCTCGCTTAACGTTTGCTCAGCTAACCCGGACTTGAGAGAAGCCAAAGAAAGAAAAAGGCAAATAATGACGTAATTCTGTCGCATTGTCGGCGATTGCGTAGAAAAAAATGTCTTTCATTTGTTCGTTGACCGTTCCGGTGTCATGATTTCCTGGAATGGCGGGAATTTTTTCAATTGGCAGAAAACATTTCTTTCGTTCCATCATTTTAAAACGAAACGGTATTAAAATGGCGGTAGGTGTTTTTTACGCTTGAAAATACCAAACTTTGTCTAGGTCAATAAGCGTCGGTTTTTTTTTAAATTAACCTATTTCCTTTCATATATATTAATATTATTGAAGGCCCAGGTGGAACTAGGCTGATAGTACTTAAACTTATTTTCTAAATGTAAACCTTTTAATAGGTAGGTTCTAGTTAGGAATAAAATAAGTTAGGAAATAAATATTTTGTTAATAAAGGTAAGTATACATTTTTAAAGGAGGTAAGTATTAAAAAAAGTAACTATAACTTTAATTACATTTTTAATAACATTATAAACATTTAAAAATGACCACTGCTGAGTTTTGTAGCCAGAAGCAGGTAGGAAAGCGTTGCCCGAACTTCACCGAAGCCGAGCGCCGAGTGTTGAGCGATCTTCTCGGTGATACGTTTAATAACTACCTGGCTATCATCGAGTGCAAGAAGACAGATTCTGTCTCTTGCAAAAAGAAAGGCGACACTTGGCAACAGGTGGCAGTGGAGTTCAACGTGTGCACCCCCGGTGTTCCTCGGAATGCTACTCAGCTGCAGACAGCTTGGAAGAACATCAAGCGGTCTGCCAAACGGCATTCTGCTGATCTGCGGCGGGAAACATTCCGCACCGGGGGAGGTCCACCGCCAAAGGTAAATCCTTTGGCAGCGCATGTGTCGGGTAAGTCTGTGCCTAAAATACCTATGCCAAGTTGTAATAATTGTGTTAAACTCAGTTTCTACATTTTCAGCAATACTTCCGCAGCAATTCCATCCGCTGCGGAATCCTTTTGACTGCGATGCTACAGCAGTGGACTCAAATCAGTTTATTGTTGGTATGTAAGTTAAAGAATTAAAAACCTTAAACTTTATGGAACATTTATGTTAGGAATTGGACAAAATAGCTATTTCATTGAATTTATTTTATTACTCATCCTCTAAAACGTATAAATATTTCAGAGCTGCAATCTGCAACTAATACGAGCTTCCTCGGGATGCTGCACGATGCTCACTCTCCCTCACCACCACCTTCCAATCCGCGATGTTCGACTCCAGTGCCGGTTTCGACTGGCACTGGCAGTACATTTAACACCAGTGACGTCACACCTCAGCCTGCTGCGCTTAAGAACAAGCGCCAAAAGATGACTCCGAACCAACATCAGGAGGACATCAGACAGCAGGTCTTGCACCAGGAGTTTGAGTACACCAAGGAGGTATGAAGAGTGTGGTTTTATTGTTGTGATACTAGCCAATTAAAACTGTTAACTTTTAGATGCTCAAATTTGCAAGACAGAGGGAGGAAAGGGAGGTGGAACTCTTTGAGTTGGCCAAGAAGAGGGATGCAGAGGAGCGTGCAATGGCCAACAAGAGGGGTGCAGAGGAGAGTGAAAGGGCTCAGAGGAGGGAAGAGAGGGAGCTCGTGATACACCAACTGCAGATTGCAGTTCTTCAAAACAAACTTAAAAAAAATTACTAATTTGTTAAACTATATATAAATATTATATTAAAAAAAATTTATGTGTTTTACTAAAAAATACAAATAGAAAATTGTTTTTCATATTTTTTAATAATGTTGGCTCTTTGTATTTTTTATTTTTATTTGCTTGTTTGACCCAATATTCTGATTCTGGGGAAGAGCCTCTGGCCTGCTTTATCAAATAAACCCCTAGAATATGACGAATTTGGTTAGAGCAGCAGGCTGGACTGGGTACCTCAAGCAGCCCAGGTCAAAAGGCACTTGCTTGTTTTTTTTCTTTAATAATGTATTTATTCTGTGTTTTTGTACACTGATGTCAATGATTCAAATAAAACATATAAATAAAATAAACTTCAACATATTTGTCAGTTTATTAATTACATACCAAAATTAAACAAAAAGAAAGGAAAACCAAGCAAGTGCCTTTTGACCTGGGCTGCTTGAGGTACCCAGTCCAGCCTGCTGCTCTAACCAAATTCGTCATATTCTAGGGGTTTATTTGATAAAGCAGGCCAGAGGCTCTTCCCCAGAATCAGAATATTGGGTCAAACAAGCAAATAAAAATAAAAAATACAAAGAGCCAACATTATATGAAAAAAGTTATTTTGAACAATTGCAACAAAAACAATTAATAATCAACAAATTAAATTTTTTTAAACATTTTACAGTGCATTTTAAACAAAAAACGGTTTTTAAGTAAAAAGAAATTGTCGGATTAAAAATGTTGTTCAATAAAATTGTTACGAAATGCTGCACCGGTGGAGTTAGTTGGAACATCATCAGTGGGTGACGGGGCCAAAACTGGGCCATCATCATCTCGTGGACATGCATCACTATAATCCACTGCAATATTATGCAAGCAGACAATGGCGGTTATTATAGTGAGAGACGTTTCCAGTTTGGTACGAAGCGGTATCCGTAGGCATCTAAACCGCTGCTTCATAATGCCAAATGTTCTTTCGATGGTTGATCTTGTTTTAATATGAGCCTTGTTGTAGCGGTGTTCCTTTAATGTTGTTGGATTGACAACAGGTGTAAGCAAATACCTTCGTCCACCGTACCCCCCATCACCCAGAAGAATTCCCCCATCTCGATTGCCCTCCATCTCTGTACAAAGCCTGTATGATATATGACAGTAGTTAATAGTTACCATAAAATAAATATTGTTTCTTACTACTAATTCTAAATTTAAGTAGTTTGGAGTCACCAACAAATATTAAGAGCAAAATTTTAAAAAGTGGCTAACCTGCTGTTGTTAAATATTCGTGAATCGTGTGTGCTCCCGGGCCACCTTGCTACAATATTCCAGATCTTTAAGGATGCATCACAAACACACTGAACATTGATAGAAAAATATCCCTTGCGATTTCGAAAGATCTCAGCATCGTCGCCACCAGGAGACATGATAGGAATATGGGTGCAGTCTATTGCTCCAATTACCGACGGAAATCCAGCTATCTCATGAAATTGAAGTTTCATTCGACGAATGGCCTGGCTAGATGTTGGAGTTACCAATTGGTTTCTCATGGCTGAAACAATAAGTTGTGACACCTTTTTCACGGTTCGACTTACTGATGTTTGGTCACACATCAGCAAATCACCATCGGTCTTTTGAAAGTGCCCAGTTGCAAAAAAACGCAAGCACACCAGCAGTTGAAAAATTGGTGGTAGGGCATGTTTGCGACCTTGTAGCCCAGGAAGCAGACTCCCAAGTATGGTCAATACAACACCTTTTGAGAACCGATAACGTGATCGAAATTCCTCATCTGTGTATGTATTGATTGGGTTCTGCCTATCACACATACGCTGGCACGGGACAGAGATGGAGTCGTCGCTCTCATCGGTGAGGTGTAGCACACGAACAGTTCGTGACATTTTTAAAGAATAAAAATATTATACTAATAATAAATTTAAAAGCAAAAAACATACAAACAAAAAAATTTTTACACTTTTAATACCGTACAATTTCTGTAATGAAATAGATTAGGCTAGACTCCGAAGTCCAAACTGTACATCAAGAAACTTCAATTTGTAAAGCTTTTAAATCCGTAAATACCTGCAATCACTGTATCCTAGAAAGCCTGCAATCAAAATCACCGAGATGTACCTGTAACTAGTAAGCAGAAAAAAGCTACAGTAAAATCTACGCTAACAAAACAAAGTCTAGCCTACTACAGTTTTGCCTGTATTTTCGCGCGAATTTTCCAAGCTTGTTGACCCGGAACCAGCGAACGACCTCTGCCGCAACAAAAATTCATAGAATTTATTATAAAATCGTAAAATATTGGAAAAAATAATGCCTTAACCCAGGAAATTCCAGGATTAAGGAATCTCGGGTCAGCTAACCCGAGATCAGCCTTAAGCGAGCTTTCTGCATACCAAATTTCTTAACCCGGGATTAAGGGCGGGCCTTTTCATGGAAATTAACCTATAAGTAAATGTTTTCTTTTTTTTAATTGGAATAGAGTGTCTAATGTTTTAACATTTTACCGAATTTTAATAAAATTAGAGCAGCCGTTCAAGCGCTATGGCTACAAAATCTAATTTTTTAGAAAAAAAACGTTTTGGTTTTTAACGTCTGAGGGGAATTCTCCAAGATTCATTACCATAAATTTTAGTTTCAGCATATAAAGACCATGTTGTCTTACAAATGTCCAATTTTCATTGCGATTTCATTACTCCTTTTGGTAGATGTCGAGGCGACATGTCATGCTTGTTACAATCATGATTTAAGAACATATCCGTTTTTTTTGGGTATTTCCCTTGGTAATTTTATTATTTCTTGTGTTAAATTAGTGACTAATGCACTTACGTTCCACCAAATCTGATTTAAATTGTAACAGCCGTTCACGCGCTATGCCCAAAAAGGCTATTTTTAGAAAAAATTGCGTTTAGGTGTTTAAGGTCTAAGGGAAAAAACAAAGGAGTTTACACACGGCAATCGTAGCATTACCTCGCGCCCACCGTCGGGTTACCGAAGGTACTGCAGAGTGTTGTGTATGATTCACACGTTTCTTTAATTTGTTATAACCCATTAATCCGCTGGGTTCAGGGAATGTCCATTAAGTAACTAGCCCAAGGACACAACCGACTAGCTATCGACCAGTTCCGAACCTACAAAACACACTGGTAATCTGATTTTTTTCTTGTGAAACTTATTGCGGTAAAGTAATCCTAAGCAAAAAGTAATCAATTAACAATATGTGTTATGTAACATGTGTATGATGTTAACCAATTAACTTGGACAAAAACTTGTGTGAATTGAAGCAGTTTGAAACAATAGTTCTTGGTTGTATGGACAATTTTTAGTTTGTTACATGCTTTGTAACATTAACATATTATTTTGTTACCAGTAAGAAATTCCGAAAAAATATTCAAAGAAGGTGTGTATTGTATGACATTGTTAAAACTTGCACTACTATTCCCTTAATTGCAATTTAAATATTTACAATAATAGATTATTTTAACATATTCAATAAATAATACAGAAATATTTCATTAGTAGAAAAGTGATCCATGTTTATTCTCGTGGATTGGAAACTGCAAAAGCACCATTCTTTCACTGGATCTAGCTAAGCTGCCATAAACTATAAAATACAACGACCGATGTAAGTACATATGTGCATTATTAACATAAAAAAACATTTCAGATATCTGAAAACACTTGTAAAGAAATCGTTGAATCGCTTGTGCTTGTTGGATTGTAATGTGCTCTGGGACCTCGGGTTATTCTCTTCAGAGAACTTTGCAAACTGAAATTTACATTCAAATGCAAGTCACTTTCCGGACATTGCCTGAACCCAGCGGATTAATGGGTTCTACCAAATTGAAGGAACATGTCTATCATATACAACACACTGCAATAGCTCCGGTAACCCGACGATGGGCGCGAGGTGATCTGACGATTGCTCGTGTGTTAACCCCCTTGGTTTTCCCATTCACGGGGATAAAGATGAATATACTATCCTATCCTATCCTATCCTATACCACCCTAATTTGGGTTAAACCCATCTAAGAAATCCGTTTAAAATCAAGATAATGAGGTCTACAGGCCCATAGAATAAATTCGAAACTGACTTGGTATTTCCAGTTAATTGTTGAGTTCCCGATGATCGAGTTGTGATGTGACTTTGGATTTCCTTTCTTGCAGTTTTGTTGCGGACAATAAACAGACAGAAGATGAAAAAACCTATAATGTCAAGATAACAAGATCATGGGGTGTATTTTTGTTGTGTTCTATTTGTTGCTTTGAATACATGCAATGATTATTCATGTATTGTCTGTCCGGTTGGTCTAACGGTTAAGTGCGTCGCCTTTCAATCGAAAGGTTGCAGGTGCGATACTGGACGCTAGCTAGTAGGTTGTTTCCTTGGGCAAAGCACTTTACGGACATTGCTTGAGCACAGCGGATTAATGGGTTCTACCAAATTGAAGGAACGTGTCTATCATATACAACACATTGCAATAGCTCCGGTAACCCGATGGTGGGTGCGAGGTGATCAAACGACATTCACGGGGATAAACATCCTATGTAAGAGGGTTTCTCGACATTTATATGTGACAACATGGTATCACAATCATGAGAATTGCGTTTACAACCCGACCATTGTATCGCATAACAGCAAACCATCAAATATACTAGACAATAGACATACCTTGTAGAGAGTTGAGAACAGCAAAGATATATCCAAATGCTACAGTAGAGTCACCAATTCCTGTGATTCCAAACCCAAAGATCCAAGTCAATCCGAAAAGTACAAAGAGAGACACAGACATGACTGCTTGCTTTCTTTGTGAGTCTGAATTGGCACGGGACTGCACAACATATTTGTCATAAATTTTTTTTTTGGGGGGTGGGGGTTGTTAAGCAAAAAAAACAACTTGCGCTAAGCATACAATTTGACTTTTTTTTGGCATAACAAAAAAAAATATAGCCGCCTTGGCGGTTTGTCATAAATTAAATAAATATTTGCAACTTCTAATACATTGTGCCCACCTTTCTCACTCTATTTGCAGAGACTGAAGCAACCAGAACAGCGACATATGCAATGAAATTGAACGTCAATACAATGATCATAGGGATGAGGACAAGATATAAAACAACGCGAGTTTGCATCCAGCATCTGTGGGTATAACACAAGACATTTAGACTGGGAAAGGTGATAATAATAAATCCATAATTTCACAGTTAAGCTACCACGGTTTCTTTGAAAGCCAACAGGTTGCTGTGCGTTTATTTCGGTGGATGTATGTAGTGAAAGTTATACCTATCGTATACAAACCAGGTTTGTTTGTATACGTTTGTCAAACCTAAATAGACACATTTTAGCTTATGCTTTAGCAGGAAACGAGTAGGAAGAAAACGGTTATTTTTAATATAGATTAGCATGCGATTGATTGTATTCAAATTATTCAAAAGTATAAACGAAAGTCATGCTGGCAGTATGTTCGATATTCACATTAACCGGACCGATAATGACTATCGTATAAAATGACGACATTTTAGTATGTGGTGCAGAATTAGAATGATACAATCACATCTGTGAATCATAGCTGTAATTGTTATCTTATGCCTTCTTTTTTGTCTTATGATATTAATATACCAAGTCTATAAGCTAGTCGGTTGTGTCTTTGGGCAAGGCACTTTACGGACATCACCTGAACACAGCAGATTATTGGGTTATACCAAATTGAAGGAACGTGTCTATCATATAAAACACACTGAGATAGCTCCGGTAACCCGATGTTGGGCGCGACGTGATCTGATGATTGCCCGTGTGTTAACCCACTGGTTTTCCCATTCACGGTGATAAACATAAATATTCTATCCCCCTATCCTATAAAACCTACACTTACTCTCCATCATGTCCTCCCCTTCGATAAAGATTGAGGTCTACTGCACAAGTGATCGCCACAAATAAGCTTGGAACAAACCAACCCCAAATATGTGATAAGATGAACACGGTTTTCTCGTTCACGTGGGTACGGTTGTACAACGGCTGTGTTAAGTTGGTAATTATAAGTTAGTTCGTAATACAAAAAGTGGTACTTAAGTGCTTACGTACTAATCAACCAGGAAATTAGTAGCACCACAAGAATTACAGAATAATATAATGAAAGGAGGTTATAAATGTTAAATATGTGTTATCAGATAAATGTATATGACCAAAACAATCGTTATTGCATATGTTATGACAGTGGTTCTTAAACTTGTTGGAGGTACCGAACCCCGCAAGTGTTATGCGGGCATTCACCGAACCCTTCGTTGAAATTTAAAATATATCTGTTAAAAAATTTAAGCCTAAAGTGAAGTTATCCTAATCTCCGCTGAACCCCTGATACTGACTCATCGAACCCCTGGGGTTCGATCGAACCCAGTTTAAGAACCACTGTGTTATGAACTAAAGTTGTCGATACCGTTATGATGACAAGACACAAGTTAACCGCTTCCACATTCATCCAAGCAAACGACGCAAGAAGAGAGAAATGAAGTAAAACACCGACAGCCAAACATGAATCCGGTGATGAATAAACAAAACTTTGATCGCTGAATATGAGGAGCAGATTAAGCAGCAATAGCGCCATCGAGAGGTTTACAAGAAGGACCGTTCCTCTTAACCTTCCACCAATTCGGAGTTTGCTGCAAATAAATGACGGAATTTAGGTTTCATATTTTGTATTTGTATAGTTGTCCTATTTGTTTCTAGGGAATAAAAGGTTTAGCTGTGTGTTAGTGATTAAAGTAGTATACTTTACCAAAACACTCATTTAACCATTTATGTTGCAAAACTTACGGGACGCATACAAAGCTTAGTATTGTGAGAAGGAGACAAAAACTTGAAATTGAGCTTCCAACAATTGACACGATGTCCAACGCTTTGGTGTTCACTATTCCAGTATCATCTCGAGCCTAGGAATGTTTTGAAATGACGATAATAGAAGTACGACACCACGATATAACAATAGAAACGTTATAACACGAGCGATCGTCAGATTACATCGCACGCACCTTTGAGTTACCAGAGCTATTTTAGCGTGTTGTATATGATTCGTTCAGTTTTAGTAAAACGTAAAAATCCACTGGATTCAAACACTCTTATACCTAAGGACACAACCAATTCTTAGCGACCAGTTTCGAACTTTAAACCACTACACTAAGCTATCTATTCTAGGTTTGGCGGCCGCGTCCGCTATATTTATTAATTTATATCCTTTTTTTTCTAATGACGTGTTTTAACGACTGTTCGTTTTGCCGTCTTTTCCCGTTCCTGTGTCGTAATTATATTCGTTTGCCATTTTTAAAAACTGGGACAAAAAATGAATAAATTAAAAACTAAAACTAAACTATTCCGAAGCACAATGGCAGCTACTAATGTGTGTTATTACGGAAGAAGTAAAAAAGATCTTTTAAACCAGTAAAGTAGCGAAGTTGGTGAGATGGTTGAAATGACAAACAACAGAGTCGGAAGTTTCTTTAACTTTTGAATTGACAACACCATTACTCCAACTTTGAATACCTTCGTCCCAAAACACACAAGATGGTCCCCTTCCATCACTACCATTGTTTATAGTCTGAATAAAATTTTATACAAGATTTTAAACTTCACTTGCAATAAATATAGAATGACAAGGTTGAAATACTTGATGTTTGTATCCAAACCAATTTGTCCGGCCGGTTAGTCTAATGGTTAAGTGCGTTGCCTTTCAATCGAAAGGTTGCAGGTGCGAAACCGGTCGCTAGCTAGTGGATTGTTTCTTTGGGCAAGGCACTTTACGGACATTGCCTGAACCCAGCAGATTAGTGGGTTCTACCAAATTGAAGGAACGTGTGAATCATACACAACCAACTGCAATAGCTCCGGTAACCCGACAAGGCGCGAGGTGATATGACGATTGTCCGTGTGTTAACCCCTTTGGTTATATCCTATCCTATCATATCATTGTGTTTTACTAGTTGTTATTGGCACAAGTAAAACTTCAGTCTCTAATATCTTGTGAAAATCACCCACACCAGAGAAAATAGCTCATTACTTTCCCCAAACTTATATTTTAGTTTAGTTTATTTATTTTTTGCCCCAGTTTTTAAAAATGGCAAACAAATATTTTATTGACGAAACAAATTAACCCACCACATTAGTCATAAGTTGAACTATGACAGGATCAACCAGATTCGTGACGGATGTTCGACCAACTGCAGCTGACAAGACTACTACAGAATTTACATCATCGTATGTACCATTTGAAGATATGAATAACTTGTCGTTTGAAAACGCAAGAAAGCTAATGCGTTCAGACGTTCCAAGATTGGTGGACACTAAAACAAGGTAGGTTTTTAGTTTACTTTAATTTGCAATGAGTTACAAAGTTATATCGGCAAGTAAGATGATTAACTAACAATATATAATAAGGAAAGTTTAATTAATGAAATTTGGTCTATTTTCAAAATTAGCTTGTCTTAATCTAGAACACATAAAATGAGCGACAGACAGAGTTTTAAAAACTTTTTTCAGTTAAGCGGGTTGAGATATGCAATGATTTAAATTACCAACCCGCACTGTTTGGTACCGAGATAGAACCAGTGACGTTGTCTGGTGATCCACTGCCAAAGAGATGAACTTGGTCTGAACGAAAACCCAGGTTGGAATTGGTTGGGAGGTTATCTACTCCAAATGAAGTTCGCACAAGATCTGTTGTTATATTAACCACAAGTTTGTTAGGATAGGATAGGATATTCATGTTTATCCCCGTGGATGGAAAAACCAAGGAGGTTAACACACGGGCAATCGTCAAATCACCTCGCGCCCACCATCGGGTTACCGGAGCTATTGCAGTGTGTTGTGTATGATAGACACGTTTCTTCAATTTGGTAGAACCCATTAATCCGCTGGGTTCAGGCAATGTCCGTAGAGTGCCTTGCTCAAGGACACAACCGTCTAGCTAGCGACCAGTTTCGCACCTGCAACCTTTTGATTGAAAGGCGACGCACTTAACCGCCAGGCTTACCGGCCGGACAAATATTGTTCTAATATTTAAAAGCACTTGATATACTCACCAGCACTAACAGCAGGTTGAATTGCAGCTATACCGACATTAGAAGTCACAGCTTCATAGACTCCATTCTCATCAAGTTCGACCTTTGTTCCAACAGATTCAATGGCAGCCAACAGTCTGGAAATTATGGAAACTTTATTTCTATTAATTTCGAATTCTATTTAGACCAGCGGTTCTCAAACTTTTTTAAAAATTTACGCAACGGTCCCCTAGCAATTTTTTAAATGACTCACGGTCCCCTCGAAAAATAGGGAAATAAAAAGGAAAATTTAGCAAATTTAAATCCTAAAACAAAACATATTAACCCAGATGCATGGCTTAAGGAAAAACAAGACGCGGTCCCGGAAAATTGTCTTGTGGACGCCACAAGACCACGGACCCCAGTTTGAAACCGCTGATTTAGACAGAGTGAATACCTGTCAGTTCCAGTGCTGGCAACGAATACATCATCAGGAACATTTAACATGTTACTCACTACTGCCACGGCTGAAAGTGATACCTGTTCATGTAAAGCTATGGTCAATTGCAAATAAAACAACTTTTTACTTTTATGCAATTTGCGATGTTTCCCACTAACTAGACCAGTGGTTCTTAACTCCTTTCAGTCGCGCCCCCCTTGAGATTTGTGATTCATGCTCACGCCTCACCTACTCAAAAATCAAATTTACGAAAAATAGAACAATAATTTATTTGCCATTACTCTGCTTTGTGTGAAGGATAGAACTTTTTTTTTGACAAAATTGTTTTTTAAAACTAGGTCACAGATTAATCTATTGGATTAGTGTTGACAAGAAATACGAGGTTTGACTGTAATTTAGAGCTGTTTTTCATCAATATGTCACTGTAATGCTCGCGCCCCCCTTGAGAAGCTTTTACCCTCCCCAAAGGGGGCGCGCCCCCCAGTTTAAGAACCCCTGAACTAGACTGTGGTAGATATGACAGTAAAACAACGAACCTGTTGTGTTATACTTGGTACATCCAGGACATTATCCAGAGCTTGTACAGTGTTAGTGACATCATCAGAGCTCAGTGATTCTGGGTTTGATGTTAGAATTTCCAGATCGTTAGCGACCGCTACTCTTTCTTCGGTCGAAGTTATGGTGACATTGGCAATATTCTGGTTAGAATAGGATAGGATATGGATATTCATGTTAATCCCCGTGAATGGTAAAACCAAGGGGGTTATCACACAGGCAATCGTCAGATTACCTCGTACCCATCGTCGGGTTACCGGAGTTATTGCATTGTGTTGTATATGATACACACGTTCCTTCAATTTGGTAGAACCCATTAATCCGCTAGGTTCAGGCATTGTCCGTAAAGTGCCTTGCACAAGGACACAACCGACTAGTTAGACTAGTTTCGCACCTGCAACCTTTCGATTGAAAGCCGACGCACTTAACCGCTAGACCAACCGGCCGGAACACATTAAGACGGCGAAGGTTTGAAGAGATAGTGGTTCTGCACACCTGTATTCCTCTGTCACATGATGTCAACCAAATAGGAGTAGTGGAAGTTCCGTTCAATAAACAACTTCTAGTTCCATATGGTTTGCCGCCTGTGAAGCACAATATTTGGGTACCTCCAAATACTACAGGACCACTTGGAGCGCTTGGATCACTTAGACTGCTATGGAAAGTAATTCTAAACCTGTCCCAAACACTAATCTCAACTCCAGAACTAACTTTAACCCCAACCCTAACAATAATATCATTGCTTTTGTAATTACAAGGTATAGTAAGCGATTCAAGCGCTCCATGCGATCCAAGCGGTCCTGTAGTATTTAGAGGTACCGCAATATTTCAGTGTTTGAATCGAACACTTGGAAGATTGTGACAACGAAACCCACCCCTTGCCAGAAAATTTGTCATGTAAGAGCAGTTGCGAGAAATTTTAGGTGGTTTTCAAATGTAAGATAATCAATTTACTAAATACAAAAACAGTAAAATATCACTATTTGCCAGACTGTTGCCATGAAATATTATAAAAAAAATAGATGCTGGTGTCTTTGGTCAAACTTAAGTGACCAAACTAAATTGTATTATTCAAGCAAACCAACCCATTCATGCTTACTGTTTACAGTTTCGCTCCCACATGTCTCTAGACTTGAGCTTTGAAATCCAGCTTGTATTAGAGGGAACATGGCGTTTATCAGCAAAGTTGGGTGAACTAATGTTTCTTCCTTGCAAACAACTTTGAATAATAAGATATGGTTAAAAATATAGAACGGGGTTGTATGGTGTTGTGGTGTAGCATTTCGTATAATCTATATTTGTATTATTTTATGTCCTAAATATTTTGTGCTTTTACGTCGTTTATTTTTGCATTTGAAGTTTTCCGACTCTCACATATTATTACCCCACCTAAATTCCCCACAGTTAGTAAAACGTGTAGATGTAAAACGTCTCGCACGTAAACTTCTCGCACCTCGTAAATGCCGTATAAATTCTGGAAATTTGAATACGATAATAACCTACTAAAATAACCTGCAATAACGTACTTGAGATAACTTGCGTGAGTTGCGAATAAACCGTATATTGAATGAGACGCATAATACAACTAAACTGAATTAAGAGTTAGACTTCGAGTTTGAGATCAAGACTTTAAATATCGTGGCTACCATAATATTTGGTAGGCGTTCTATGGAGAGTAAACATATAGACTTTCCACTGCGCAGCTCGCCAGAGACCGCTAGACAGCCGGCTGAATCAAGCTCAGCCAACCTTAAGCAACCAGCTCTAAAAAAGCGCAAGCCCACACTGGCACCTGGTTGACAATCCACTTGAGTGGGAAAGTAGCCATCGATGCAGGAACAGTCACAGCTTTCAGTTGAGCTTAAAGAACATGGACCCATACATCCTTCACACTGGGATGGGCAAGCAATCACAGGATCTAATATAAAAAATAAATTTAAATTTCGTTTCAACATTCTTGAAATTTTCTGAAAATTTAGATATCATGCTCCGAATAAAGTTCTGCGTTATTGTACAACCAAGAATGGGCTGCAACAAAGAATGGGTTACAACTAGGGATGGGTTACAACTGATGATGGGGGGCAACTATGGTTACATCCAACAAAAAGCCGGTGCAAAACAATATAGACAAATCACATTCTAACTTACTTGTTCTATACAAAGTGTTGTTTGATTTAGCTCCAGCCCCAGCACCGTTGCGAGCTTTAACATTCACGCTGTACAACTCCCCTGGAGTAAGTGAGGTAAGGGTGGTGGAATTCCCTGTTGCAACTGTAGTGGCAGAAGTAGAATTCGCCGTCCATTCAACCACATAATCAACTATATCGTTCCCACCAGTTGGTGCTGTCCATGACACAACAATCGTGTTTGTTCCATCACTTCCCGGTGATAAACTTGGTGCAGCAGGAGCATTGGGTACTGGAAATTAGGAAATGATATTCATGTTTATTCCCGTGAATGGGAAAACCAAGGGGGTTAACACACAGGCAATTGTCAGATAACCTCGCGCCCATCGTCGGATTACCGGAGCTATTACAGTGTGTTATGTTTGACACGGTCCTTTAATTTTGTAGAACCAATTTAGCCGCTGGGTTCAGGCAATGTCCATTAAATGCCTTGCCCAAGGACACAACCGACTAGCTAGTGACCAGTTTCGCACCTGCAACCTTTCGATTGAAAGGCGACGCACTTAACCGCTAGACAACCGGCCAGACGTTAAAATAAATTATGATTAAAATAAATTTTAATAGAAAATAACTTTGGTTAGCTACAAATACGAAATAAAAATTAAATTAAACTTACACGTGCTAAGGAGAACAGGATTAGAAAGTACACTTGAACCACCATCAGCATTTACAGCAACCACATGAAATGTATATTGAGTGGAAGCTATCAGATTGTCTATAGTTGCTGTTGTTCCACTGACAGTTTGGTTACCCCCGTGTGAAACAGAGCTCCATGAAACTCTGTATCTGACTAAGCTGTTCACAGCACTCCACATGAGCTTAATGGTGTTGGTAGTTGCCACCGATGAATTGCTCACCGCAGTCACCTTGTCAGGAACTATAACGTATTTATTTAAATAAAAAAGCGTGGGGTCATAAGGGTGGGTAAATAAACATGGGTAAAGGGGAACGTGGGTAAAGGTCATAAGCGTGGGTAAAATAAATAAGCGTAGGGTCATAAGGGTGGGTAAATAAACGTGGGTAAAGGGGAACAAGGGTAAAGGTCATAAGCGTGAGTAAAATAAATAAGCGTGGGCAAATAAACAAGCAATCTAACGATTAACGGAAAGTTCACGATATCGAATATTGTTACTGGTTACTTGGATGTGCACTTGGACAAGACATTTAGCAGAGTAAAAGCAATGACATCATTATAAACAGTACACAGAGAAAACAATAATAATTTTAAACAACTTGATCTCATTAGATATATATGGAGGATCTGTGAACGATTTTATTTGAGCAATTGTAAAAACCATATATATCTCTTAAATATAATAATTCTGATTGAAGCAGCCATGATGTATTACGATAGGATAGAATAGGATATTCATGTTTATCCCCGTGAATGGGAAAACCAAGGGGGTTATCACACGGGCAATCGTCAGATCACCTCGTGCCCATCGTCGGGTTACCGGAGCTATTGCAGTGTGTGGTATATGATAGACACGTTCCTTCAATTTGGTAGAACCCAATAATCTGCTGGGTTCAGGCAATGTCCGTAAAGTGCCTTGTCCAAGGACACAACCGACTAGCTAGCGACCAGTTGCGCACCTGCAACCTTTCGATTGAAAGGCGACGCACTTAACCGTTAGACCAACCGACCGGTATTAGTTGTTCTTACCTGGAAGTTAATTATATCCCTGCTTATTACCTAATGCAATTGGATATTTTAAAATATATATTTACTTTGTGTGATCGTTATTATTAAAACATAAACATATATAACGTACATGTTCTGACTATGAGGAAATTCGCAGTGGATTCAGTTTGAAGAAGAAAAGTTCCAGAAACAGCTTTTAGGTGGAATATAAGGTCCATATTGGGTTGGCCGCCAGTAAATGTATAAGCTGTGTCGGAGGCAGAAATAATGGTCGTATTTGTTGCACCATTTGCATTGGTGGTAAGTGTGTAGTAGGAAAAAACATTCGGAGTCACAGGTGCTGTGAAACTGAACGTAATTTCGTTGTTTGCAGTAATTGTGTTCACCGAAAAACTCGCTGGTGGATTTGGATCTGGAAAAAATTTAAGTATGCAAAGCATGGCCTATAATATAGAGTTATGAATAGGTTTATAGCCGCAATAACATATCGATAATCGCGATACAGTTTAGCGATGGTAATGTAAAGTATTTTATTTCTATGTGGTTTAAATTCCCTGCATTTTTGAACGCTCGCCGATGTTATGTTATTGCCTTGTTTCGTTGATTACTTAATTGCCTGCTTTTCTGTATATTTGGTTGTACCGTTTCGCTTTAAGTTAGTTACGAGTTGTGTAGTTGTGCAGTTGAGAGTTGTGTGAATTAATTGTGCTGAAACGCTACAGTATAAATAAATGAGCATTGCGATAAACGCGTTAACTTAGCACTAGGTTATGCGACTGCAGATCCATTATTTTATCAGAAAAGTATCCAACAATTGCATGTTAATTGTTAATGAATATTGACTATTGGGTTTATGGTAAAAGAAGCGTTAATGCAATAACAAACGCATTGTTATACTAAACGTACAAAGGAACAATAGTTATTATGATGTAATAATCGCATTAAAAAGGTTATCCTACTATACATTATTAATTATTATGGCTAATAGTTTATTATGATGTAATAATCGCAAAAAATATCTCTATTTACAATTGTTTACTGACCATAATCGCGATTATCGATCATTTCTTTACAAGCATTGTTGCATCCCTAGCTAGGTTGTAATTATAATTGAATTAAAATACTTGTACAGCCAATAATAACACCATATTAAATCAATATTCCTAAGTATGTTTCTAACACAATACCAGATTTAGTGCCCAATGGAATGCAAGAAACATATTTTAAACAAAAGAAAGGTGTATGCATTTTAAATCTTAATACCTAGTCGGGAAGTTACAGGTTGCAACTAAAGATGGGTTGCAACTAAAGATGGGTTGCAACTAAAGATGGGTTGCAACTAAAGATGGGTTGCAACTAAAGATGGGTTGCAACTAAAGATGGGTTGCAACTAAAGATGGGTTGCAACTAAAGATGGGTTGCAACAAAGGATGGGCGAATACATTCAGTGGCTGTATTAAACTACATGCCAACTTACTTGTTCTATGTCATGTGTTATTTGATTGAGCTCCAGCCCCAGCACTGTTGCGAGCTTTAACATTCACGCTGTATAACTCTCCTGGAGTAAGTGAGGTAAGGGTGGTGGAATTCCCTGTTGCAAGTTTTGTGGTAGTAGCAGAACTCGCCGTCCATTCAACTACATAATCAACTATATCGTTCCCACCAGTTGGTGTTGTCCATGACACAACAATTGTGTTTGTTGCATCACTTCCCGGTGATAAACTTGGTGCAGCAGGAGCATTGGGTACTGGGGATTAAAATAAATTGTAATAGAAAACAACTTAAGTTAGCTACAAATGGAGAATTATTGTTTGTAATACACAGTGGGGTCACCGTGGTAACCTTGTCGAGAACTGTAACATATTAATTAAATAATAAATAAATTTACTTTGCTTTTCAACTTGCAGTTTTGAAACTAATCGCAGCTGGTATGTTGTGTGCTTTTACAAAGCACTTAGCGGACGGACATTGTCTGAACCTAGTGCATCAATCAATAGTTTAAACATTTAGATATTTTAGTGTATGTGTGTTGGATGCATGCGATGGTAAAGTTAGTGTAAACAAATCACCGCAGGGGATTCCCCACGGATCACGGAATGTGAAATAGAAATCTGTTTGTAAGGCTTGTAAGCACTGATAGATTTTAAACAATTTACTTCCTTTATTAAGAAAGTATTCAATTAATTAAGTCTTATGACAGAAATATGAAGGAAGCTAAAATAGAAGATTAAGTTACACATTTCGCCGGTGGAAAAAACGACGAAGAAAAAGATTTGACCGATATTTTAACGAAATCCCACTTAACCAGTTATCAGTTTGCTTTAATGTCCCATATAAATATAAAATAAATGTTGAATAAAATTTATATTTTTGTTGTGTAATCTTTAGTGTAAGTCTTCCACGGGAAAATAAGTCTAATGTATACGACATACACGGGGCTTTACTTGCTTTTACAATCATATATTTGCGATCACCGGTTGTACTGTGGACACGCTCACAACAATGTAATATCGTCGTAATATACAATATTTCCAACTACTTCGATATTAATAGGGATAATCTAGGGAATTTAATTGGTGGTTTCAGAGAGAACTAGTTAATGTGTTTTTATCGTTACTTTATTAATATTGAACAAAATCCTTGAACGTTATTTGGAATTTTATATTTGCATTTCTCATGTAATATGAATGAAATACCTGTAATTCCAATAAAACTTGGTGTGAACTTAGTGGAATCTGAAGATAGGGTGGAAACAGTGTTGCTCACTAGAGAAGTCCCTGTGGTTCCAATTATGCTGGCGTTGGTCGGTTCTGGGGATATTTTAAGTATTTAACAAAAACAATATGCAACACGAATTCCAATGTGCTAAGTAAGAGTGGGTTGCAACTAAGAATGGGTTGCAAGTGCAACTACGGAAGGATGCCACTAAAGAATTGCTTACCGCAGCCACGTTATTGGGAACTTTAAAGTATTTATTGAATAATGAATAAATTAACTTCTTATCTTGTCGGGTTAGTGCGTTGCTTTTTAACTTGGAGTTTTGAAACTAATCGCAAGCTGGTCTGGTGTGTGCTTTTACAAAGCACTTAGCGGACGAACATTGCCTGAACTTAGTGCATTAATAGACAGTTTAAACATTTAGATATTTTAGCGTATATGTGTTGGAAGCATGCGATTGCGATGGTAAATTTAGAGTAAATATATCACCGCAGGGGATTCCCCACGGATCACGGAATGTGAAATAGAAAGCTGTTTTTAGGCTTGTAAGCACTGATATTGTTAGTTACTCGATATGATAGCTATGGATTTTGAACAATTTACTTCCTTTATTAAGAAAGTATTCAAATAAATAAGCCTTATAACAGAAATATGAAAGAAGGTAAAATAGAAGATTAAATTACACATTTCGCCGGTGGAAAAAAAGAAGAAGAAAAAGATTTGACCGATATTTTAACGAAATCCCACTTAACCAGTTATCAGTTTGCTTTAATGTCCCATATAAATAGAAAATAAATGTTGAATAAAATTTAAATTTTTGTTGTGTAATCTTTAATGTAAGTCTTCCACGGGAAAATAAGTCTAATATATAAGACATACACGGGCCTTTACTTGCTTTTACAATCATATATTTGTGATCACCAGTTGTAGGCCTACTGTGGACACGCTCACAACAATGTAATATCGTCGTAATATACAATATTTCCAACTACATCGATATTAATAGGGATAATCTAGAGAATTTAATTGGTTTTAGAGAAAACTAGTTAATGTGTTCTTATTGTTACTTTTTTACTTATATTGGACAAAATCCTTGAACGTTATTTGGAATTTTATATTTGCATTTCTTATGTAATATGAATGAAATACCTGTAATTCCAATAAAAGTTGGTGTGAACTTAGTGGAATTCGAAGAATCAGTGGAAACAGTGTTGCTCAGTAGAGAAGTCGCTGTGGTTCCAATTATGGTGGCGTTGGTCGGTTCTGGGGAATATTTTAAGTATTTAACAAAACCAATATGCAACACGAATTCCAATGTGCTAAGTAAGAATGGGTTATAACTAAGAATGGGTTGCAACTAAGAATGGGTTGCAACTAAGGAAGGATGCCACTAAAGAATTGCTTACCGCAGCCACGTTATTGGGAACTTTAAAGTATTTATTGAATAATGAATAAATTGACTTCTTATCTTGTCGGGTTAGTGCGTTGCTTTTTAACTTGCAGTTTTGAAACTAATTTAAAGCTGGTATGTTGTGTGCTTTTACAAAGCACTTAGAGGACGAACATTGTCTTAACCTAGTGCATCAATCGATAGTTTAAACATTTAGATATTTTAGTGTATATGTGTTGGATGCATGGGATAGTAAGATTAGGGTAAATAAATCACCGCAGGGGATTCCCCACGGATCACGGAATGTGAAATAGAAAACTGTTTTTTAGGCTTGTAAGCACTTATATTGTTAGTTACCCGATATGATAGCTCTGGATTTTGAACATTAATTGGTTTCAGAGAGAACTAGTTAATGTATTCTTATCGTTACTTTATTAATGTTGGACAAAATCCTTGAACATTATTTTACACTTTATATTTGCATTTCTTATGTAATATGGGTGGAATACCTGTAATTCCTATAAAAGTTGGTGTGGACTTAGTGGAATTCGAAGAAACAGTGTTGCTTACTAGAGAAGTCGCTGTGGTTTCAATTATGGTGGCGTTGGTTGGATCTGGGGATATTTTAAGTATTTAACAAAACCAATATGCAACACAAATTCCAGTGTGCTAAGTAAGAATGGGTTGCAACTAAGAATGGGTTGTAACTAAGAAAGGATGCCACTGAAGAATTGCTTAACTTAGCCACGTTATTGAGAACTTTAAAGTATTTATTGAATAATGAATAAATTGACTTCTTATCTTGTCAGGTTATTGCGTTGCTTTTTAACTTGCAGTTTCAAAACTAATCGCAAGCTGGTATGTTGTGTGCTTTTACAAAGCACTTAGCAGACGGACATTGCCTGAACTTAGTGCATTAATAGACAGTTTAAACATTTATATATTTTAGCGTATATGTGTTGGAAGCATGCGATTGCGATGGTAAATTTAGAGTAAATATATCACCGCAGGGGATTCCCCACGGATCACGGAATGTGAAATAGAAATCTGTTGTTTAGGCTTGTCAGCACTGATATTGTTAGTTACCTGATGTGACAACTCTGGATTTTAAACAATTTACTTCCTTTATTAAGAAAGTATTCAATTAATTAAGCCTTATGACAGAAATATGAAAGAAGGTAAAATAGAAGATTAAATTACACATTTCGCCGGTGGAAAAAACGACGAAGAAAAAGATTTGACCGATATTTTAACGAAATCCCACTTAACCAGTTATCAGTTTGCTTTAATGTCCCATATAAATAGAAAATAAATGTTGAATAAAATTTACATTTTTGTTGTGTAATCTTTAATGTAAGTCTTTTACGGGAAAATAAGTCTAATATATACGACATACACGGGCTTTTACTTGCTTTTACAATCATATATTTGTGATCACCGGTTATAGGCCTACTGTGGACACGCTCACAACAATGTAATATCTTCGTAATATACAATATTTCCAACTACATCGATATTAATATTGATAATCTAGGGAATTTAATTGGTTTCAGAAAGAACTAGTTAATGTGTTTTTATCTTAATTGCATTTCTTATGTAATATGGATGGAATACCTGTAATTCCAATAAAAATTGGTGTGGATTTAGTGGAATCAGAAGAAACGGTGGAAACAGTGTTGCTCACTAGAGAAGTCGCTGTGGTTCCAATTATGCTGGCGTTGGTCGGTTCTGGGGAATATTTTAAGTATTTAACAAAACCAATATGCAACACGAATTCCAATGTGCTAAGTAAGAATGTGTTGCAACTAAGGAAGTATGCCACTGAAGAATTGCTTACCGCAGCCACATTATTGGGAACTGTAAAGTATTTATTGAATAATGAATAAATTAACTTCTTATCTTGTCGGGTTAGTACGTTGCTTTTCAACTTGCAGTGTCAAAACTAATCGCAAGCTGGTATGTTGTATGCTTTTACAAAGCACTTAGCGGACGGACATTGCCTGAACCTAGTGTATTAATAGACAGTTTAAAACTTTAAACATTTAGATATTTTAGTGTATGTGTGTTGGATGCATGCGATGGTAAATTTTATTTTAACTAAATCACCGCTGGGGATTCCCCACGGATCACGGAATGTTAAATACAATGCTGTTTTTTAGGCTTGTAAGCATTGATTTTGTTAGTTACCCGATACGATAGCTATGGATTTTAAACAATTTACTTCCTTTAATGAGAAATTATTCAATAAATTAAGTCCTATGACAGAAATATAAAGGTAAAATAGACGATTAAATTTCTCATATCATCGGTGGAAAATAAGACGAAGAAAAATATTTGACCGATATTTTAACGAAATCCTACTTAACCAGTTATCAGTTTGCTTTAATGTCCCATATAAATAGAAAATAAATGTTGAATAAAATTTAAATTTTTGTTGTTTAATCTTTAATGTAAGTCCTCCACGGGCAAATAAGTCTAATATATACGGCATACACGGGCCTTTACTTGAACGTTATTTGACACTTTGAATTTGCATTTCTTATGTAATATGGATGAAAATACCTGTAATTCCAATAAAAGTTGGTGTGAACTTAGTGGAATTTGAAGAAACAGTGGAAACCGTGTTGCTCACTAGAGAAGTTGCAGTTGTTCCGATTATGGTGGCGTTGGTGAACTGAACATAGATTAGGAAAACGCTAAACAGTTTGTACTTCCATCTTAATATTTGTAAATATTAAAGAATACGAATTCGAAACTTATTATATCGGTCGAATAGCTTGGTGGTAGTGTATCGCCTTCAACCAGAAGTTGGAAACTGGTTGCTCGCGTAAACAATTAGCGAACGTAAAGACCATTAATCAAACACATTGCTGGGTTGACGTCATCAAATCATCGCATACATTCTAAGATTCTGCGATAACGTGACGTGATTCTTCAACAAAACCGCAAATAATTCTTGAACATACTTCAAGCTATGATGTAAATAAAGAATGTGCGGTTGGTCAAGCAAATATGACGTATATGTCACGAGTTATTGAATGCCCAAATAGTCTAGTGCTACTACGCCAGACACGGCCCTGGTCAAGCGCTTGAACTGTCGGGAGTTGGTTTTTGGGCAGAACGGTGAGTCCTGAGAAGGAAAGCCTGGTGCGAATTCCGATTGGAACTAAGAACTTATTTGCTAGCCATAAGAACCAAGGAAAGCGAACTGTCTAATTATTATTCGCATGCCGATGTTTTATTTCGAAGCTATTCGCAGCGAAGCGTTCACGAGTAAAGTGCATTGAATTATTCGTCTGTTTCATTGATAACGTTTTAACCAAAAAGGAACTAACGTTCAAACCAGCGTGGACTCTTTCTAATTCGGAACAATATATTCGAGCCACGCGTGCAACACGGAGTGCATATTCTCTCAATATCGTCAAACGTTACACATATCACACAGCAAAATCTTCGGTACCCCGACGTTGGGCAGGAGTTAACCTTACGATTAATCGTGTAAGAACGACCCTTGCGTTTTTACATTCACGGGATAAATATAAATATCCCATGAAATAATTACTATTTGCTCTACAGCATACCGTGTGGATTGCACGTACCTCCATGGTTGTAGGGTATGGTGTCGTTGCTGGGTCCGGGATTGAAGTTGAGATGGAAACATTGGTGGCAGAGCTGTTATGTCATTCGATTATCAGTTTATTTTGGCTAATATCTGTTTACAGTCAGACAAGGTAAAATAAAACACACACAAAGCATTTTTATTTACATCGCAATGCAGTAAAATTGCAATGCATTAAAATCACAATGCAATAAAATTCGAATGTGTTGCGGTACAATGTTAGGTGATGTTTTAACCTAAACTCTAACCATTAATGGCAAATCTACCAAAACGCAATCGGACTTAAACTACTTTTTAACCTACTTGAAAGCGCCTTATAAAAATTAATGTTAATTCGAATATGTTTAAAAACTTACCAAGTAATTTCACGCACGCACATAAGACTGGTGACCAAAACTACAATCTTAATGATTTTATCCATTTTTAAATCTTTAATTTCCAAACGAGTTAAATTCTAAAATAACGAGTCAATAAGTGTGGCACCTTAAATATATCTTCATATTTTAAAACCCCCCAGACACATTGAAAATTGTATTTAAATGTCTCGTGACTTGTGGTGAAGTTACAAAAAGATTTATTATGATAACTGATTGGAAAGCGGGGGCTACTACGCGCGTGATTCCCAAGTTCATTGTTGGAACTGTTATTGCTAGTTTGAACAAAGCTACAACCTATTTCACCATCGTATACTATATATACACAAAAGCCACGCTGAAACATAGGTTTTCCCCACAACCGTAATAAGCCGATTATGGAAAGCAGTCTCATTTGTTATTTAAATGAATAAACGGTATAAACAAAGATATGTGTATATCTATTAATTCTTGTAATATTTTAACTGTGATAATCACTAATTGAATACGATTCGCGCTAATTTACTTAAATGTTAGTAAAAATATGGTTGGTCCAACAATAAAGACTACACGTAGTAAGCTAGTGCATAATCAAATCAAGCTTACAAACTTTCGAACGCGTAAAAGTGGCACTGTACTATAGGACTTGTTTTTAAAGCGACATATCCATATATATATATCGAGCCGTATAATAAAATGAACATAACGCCCAGTCTATATGGGTTACATCTAAACTTAAAAAAATTAACATTAGTTATCAAATAATTTCCGTAATGTCTGGCTACAAATAAGAATAAAATTCTTTGGATTTTATCAGTAAATAATCAGCACGAGTAGGCCTACTGCTAGAAGTCCGCAAAGTGGTGTGGCAATTAAGGAACTTGCATGTAACTAATAATCTAATATTACGAACTTGAACTTAGTGCCAATGTAACTTAAAACTAATAATAATCTAAAAAGAACTAAAGATATCAGACGTATATCAAAAAAAGAGGGGCGGCGACCTTTTAAAAACAAAGCTATTTGGACACTATTTGAATAGTGTTTTGGGTTTATATGCGCCCATGTGATCCAAATTGATACGTGTGGTTGTGTGACTAGAATCGGTGGCCATCACACACATGATTTAACCACTCTGATCCACGCTTTCGGGCCACACCTTCCCCTAAAGCCGGCTACACCACAGTACTGGTCGCGCTTTACCGCACACTCATCTTCAGAGCTCTTTATATTGTCGTATTATACCCTTTGGTTTAATTTATTATCTGGTAAAATATGCAATTATGGCTCATGTAATTACACATTTTTGCGTTAATACCTTGAATGCGAGATGACACTTTCACTGCATTATCAGTGATGGTTATTTCGCCTAAACATCCGAATGAGCAACGTCATCCTGTTATTCACAAATTTACCAAAATGTGGAAAAAATGAGGTTGTCGCATCCAGGGGAGAAACCACAGGAAAATGCCCGATTACCTACCGCCCACCGTCGGGTTACCGGAGCTATTTCAGTGTGTTATGTATGGTTAAGATGTTCCATTCAATTTGGTATATATATTCCATGGGTCCCAAGGACGCAGTTTAGGAATCCCTGCACACGTATATATAATTGTATCGCTGTGTATTTTAACTATTAATTCTATGCTATGTGTTCATATTTTGTGCTTGGAAAGTTGCGATTAGTGTCCTGTTTTTGGCAGCTCATTCTATGAATCGTTTTCTGCGAGTTCTGTTTAACGCCTGTCAAGCCTCGTGTACAAACATGTGTTTCCTGTTATAATTGTTATATAAACAGTGTTCAGTTCCATAATATCAGAGAGGGGTGAGGCCGCTTTTGGTCTGACCGCTCTCCGACTTTAACCTACCTACCTAAGCTATGCCCCTGTGTACAGTGCTTTAACTGGCTGGCTACATGCTGCGTGATAACCCAATAAAATACCTGACCTCTGTTAACCCTTGTCTTACCCTGGTAAATACCCGTTAAAAAACAGAGTGCTGCAACACCAGCGAATGCTAGCTAGTGAGCAGTTTCAAAACAGAATCCCCTTTCGTGACAAATCATACGACAAAAAAGAACCCGTCAGTAGGTTTGGTCATTTTCATCTGTGGCTACTGCTTGGACTGTTTTTTTTCTAATTATATTAAGGTCACTATTGATACTTTATTATAATTTACCATTTCTGTACCGAAAAATGGAAGCACAAAACATGGGGAAAAAACGAGTAAGCAAGCAAAAAGGGCTATTGAGGCGAGGTTTTTAAAAATAACCAAATATTGTTTTTTTTCCCTAAACATTGCAAGTTTGCGAAGGAGATCTTTAGAAATGAGATCTTCTCTCAACGCTTTAAAGGCATCCTGTAAAGAACTAGAAGGCCTTGCATGAACACGGACGAAGAAACTGCCTCGTCTATTATGGATGACAGTAAATTTCGCATAACAGGGACCAGTTTTTAAAATACATTAAATATATATTATAACAAAATGAAACTACCTTATTCAATTGTTCCCGCAGAAATTGATATCGTGTGCTGCTTAACAGTAAGAGTCGGACACTGATCATCGTAAATTTTGTCTATAGAATGGTTTGGAACGATATCTTTAACTCAGGAGGTGCTTAAAGAGAACAAAAATAGCTATCACTCATTGACAACCAGCAGCTCCGGATCGTGGAAAAGACCAAGTAGGTATTTTTTCGCTTGCGGTTCAATCTGCGCATTTATTTCTTCTTCCATTTTCCACTCATCGTTAACTAATGAATTTTACAAAACGTTTTGGTGGCCATCCGACAGGATGAAATATCCTTGCATTGTCAACGTCGGTTTTTAAAGCGTATGTGTAGGCCTATGTGTGCGCGGACGGACCATTAACCTGTCAATGCACAACAATAAAAAGCAAAAGTACTCACTCCATGGACTGACTATATAACATTAGGCTACTATATGTTCCTAGTGGCCATTTTCAAACTTCCAATACATAACTTTCCCAAATAAAAGTCGATCTCATATTCATTTGTTATCCGAGTTGCCAACTAAAATCGTACCTTACACCTTACCATTAGGTGCCCGGAGCTATCTAGATGTAGATGGTGTAAAAGGACTGCGGTAAGGACTGTAGTAATTTTTTTTAACCGAGCCAAGTTTCGAACCCATGGTGGGCTCGTCACCAGGACCGTATTTTGTATAAGAGTCGGTATAGGTATCGGTCGCGTTAACCATTTGGTCACACGACCGTACAGTTGGTTGCAGTTTCCAGGAAATCCGAACATCTTTTCCGTGTTACCGACCACTAGCGGTATTCGTAAATTGGCGCAGATCCATGCGCTTACGTTCTCCCAGTATTTAATGACTTCTGGGCATTCACAAAAATATGAAACAACGTTTCTTTATCCCGTTTACAGAACACACAAAGATCCGAGTCTACTTTCCCAAATTTATAAAGAATGTCATTGGTAAATATGGCCCTTAGATTGGGTTTAATCTGAAACGAGCGGAGTCTAGACTCAAGTGTACAGTAAAAGGAGTTTTTTTATAAATATTTTCCCATGACTCGGTTGGTGGGGGTATAGCGTTTGTGTCTTTAACCCATTCAAGTTCTTTTTCTCTTGGCCGTATTTGTAAGTGTTCGGAAATCCAAATATAAGTATTTTTGACAGTTTGGCACTTTCCCAGGACAATATCCGCTGTCTGACACTCTCTAGTGTCAAGATATATTTGTTTCAGAGATCCGAAAATTTTTAAGAGAAGGTCAACCGTCTTTCTGTCAGAGCGTGGCTTCTCTCGCCTTCACTTTACTGTTCGTTGGATGACAGTGTGATCTCTATATAGGAGGCGTTCAACTAATTATTCTCCCTATTTCTCCAATACAAACTGACCTCACAAAAACGACTGTCACTCAAAATCCTGACATAGGAAGTCTTAGATTTTTTCACAATTTAAAATTGAAGCTTGGATCTGCAACCTAAACTCAAAACCCTACAATATTTTGATTAAAATTTTTGAGCCCATACCCTCTCGTACATCGGCAACTTTTTTGCCAACAAACAGCTAGCAGATGCACAATCAACACCTTTATTTTACAAAGCACTGCTCCACGATTACAAAACTTTACAGCTAAACGAGAACACCGGCGCGCAGCCTAGCACATGCTGCTTTCAACCAAACAAACATTGGGGAATCACCACCATTGTTACTCAGCAAACCACTCGTTTAAAAACAATGACTCATGGAGGGTACCACTCGTCACATCCTGCCGTTCATAGAGGTCTTAATTGGTTATACGCCATCTTAAAGATGACAGTCAACTTTAAAATAAATCTGTCACAACTGAACTGCATTTAAATATAGTCGGATTCTTGCTACAATATTTTAAGTATTTCACAAGTAACCCACTTCTGGCTATTGATTTATTTTTAACAGTTTTTTTGTGATGCATTACTGTAGTGCACCTTTTTTAACTCTTAAATAAGTGTTAAATCAAATGCATTAATGTTAAGTTATGTATTATTATGTATACACATTATGTATTCTGAACAGATATTTATTGTAACTATGCCCCGGTAAATGTGGTCGAAACTAATTGTGTCAATGGGCAACACTGGAATTTCATTTTAGTTGTTCTTTTTTCACTCTGCTCCTCAAATTACTGGTTTTTTCACACACGATGCATTTGTAAAGACCTTCCTTAGTGTGAATTATTTGGTATGTTTTTAAAGTACCTGTCAGTTTGCATGTGTAAACTTTTCTTCAGTATGAATCATTTGATGTCTTTTCAAAACACGTGATTGTTTAAACAATTTTTAACACATTACATTTGTAAGGTTTCTCGTCAAGATGATTTTTTTGGTGTCTTTGTAAATGACCCGCGTGTTTAAACGATTTTTCACAGCCATCGCATTTGCAGAGTTTCTCTTCAGTATGAATCTTTTGGTGTCTTTTCAGATGACATGCTCGTTTAAACGATTTTTCACACAGATGGCAAGTATGTGGTTTTTCTTCAGTATGAATCATTTGATGTGCTTTCAAAGTACGGATTTGTTTAAACGTTTTTTTACACAAATTGCATATGTGAGGTTTCTCTTTAGTGTGAATGACTTTGTGTACTATTAAAGTAGATAGCTGTTTAAACGATTTTTCACAAACATCGCACGTGTATGTTCTTTCTTCATTGTGAATCATTTGATGTTCCTTCAACTGGGATGCTCGTAGAAACGATTTTTCACACACATTGCATTCGTAAGGTTTCTCTCCAGTGTGAATCATTTGGTGTGTTTTCAAACTATCTGCTCTTTTAAACGATTTTTCACACACATTGCATGTGTAAGGTTTCTCTCCAGAGTGAATCATCTGGTGATTTTTCAAAATACTTAGTCTTTGAAACGATTTTTCACACACATCGCATTTGAAAGGTCTCTCTCCAGTGTGAATTATTTGGTGTTTTTTCAAAATTGTTATTTTTTTGAACGATTTTTCACAGACACTACATTTGTATGTTTTCTGTTCAGAGTGAATTTGTTTGTGTACTTCCAAACTATAGCCATATTTAAACGATTTTTCACATATATTGCATATATGTGGTTTCTCTTCAGTATGAGATATTTTGTGTGCTTTCAAATGACTTGCTCGTTTAAACGATTTTTCACACACATCGCATGTGTAGGGTTTCTTCCCCAGTATGAACACTTTGGTGCCCTCTTTAAAGTACTTTCTGCTTTAAACGATTTTTCACATATATTGCATACATATGGTTTCTCTTCATTGTGAGTTACTTTGTGTGCTTTCAAATTACCTGCTCGTTTAAACGATACTTCACACACATCGCATTTGTGGGGTTTCTCAACAGTGTGAACTCTTTGGTGATCCTTCAATGTACATGTTGATTTAAACGATTTTTTACAGATATTGCATACATATGGTTTCTCTTTAGTGTGAATTACTTTGTGTGCTTTTAAATGATTTGCTTGTTTAAACGATTTTTCACACACACCGCATGTGTAGGGTTTTTCTCCAGTGTGAATCCTTTGGTGGGCTTTCAAATTATCTGTTCGTTTAAACGATTTTCCACACACGTCACATGAGTGGGGTTTTTGAATCATTTGGTGTGCTTTCAAACTACGTGCTTCTTTAAACGATTTTTCACAGATATTGCATCTGTAAGGTTTTGCTGGAGTCTGAGGTTGTTGGTTTGTTTTCGGATGAACAGGAACGATACATGATTTTTCTTTCATTATATAGTTAACTAATCACATTAACTTTATCCACTTAAAAACGAAGTAGATCTATTCTAAATAGAAATTTAGTTGGACTTAAAATAAATAATGCCTGACACTGTGACACATCTTATAAATTAATGTGTACGGTATATTATATATTGCAAAGAATATAGCATAAAACAATATTAATAAATACTGTTATTGGGTCGGGTTATAAACATTACTAAATAACCCACGAAATAACTAATCTTTCCCACCAAAATGATGTATGGCATTAAGAAATAATGCTGTTCGGTCATGTAACTAAATGATTGAAGCGACCAATATAAACACAAAAACTATACAAAAAGGTCTTGTTAATAAGCCGATCAGGATTATACTGATTCCGGTTAAAAATAAAATGCTGTAATGCTATTTGAGTAATTGTAAAAAAGCTCGCAAAAATATAAGCTGATATGCTAAAAGCTAGTTGAATTACTTTTCCTTAAATATTAAATTTGTTGTTGTAAAGAACATTATTATGATTTAGAAAAGAGCAGGTTCTGTTGTCTATTCATTTTAAACTTAAAAACAACAGTCGTCTCTAGTTGATCGGTATTGTAATTATTATCTAAAGTAATAAATGTCGACGTATTTCTCTTTAAAATTGGACAAATCCATACTTTCCCTTATTTTCTAAAGTAAAGGAAAATCTAAAGTGAAATTTTACCTTTTACATTTTAACCGTAAACTCCAATATTCATATTTTCTAGTCACCTATAAAAATGTGCAATAGGCCTGGCAGAGCTTTAATCTTTTAAGTTTGGTGCATTTTGCTTTATGTTTTATGAAGCAAAAGTAAGTTTATATTAAATAGACCTTAGAACCTGCAAACAGTTTTGTTAACTAAATTGTTGTAATCGCGACCAACTGAATAACAATA
>CH003110.1:587206-597303 GCA_000149265.1 Ciona savignyi
TTAATACACATAATGCTCACAGTCGAGTTGCTGGAGTTATTACAGTGTGTGGATAATCAGACATGACTTTCAAATTGGACGACTCATTAGATACCACTGGGTTGGCGCAATTGAAAATAGCTTTTTCAGGTGCACAGTAATACACCCATGCTCACAGTCGAGTTGCTGGAGCTATTACAGTATACAGTGTGTGGGTAATCAGACATGACTTTTAATTTGGGCGACTCGTTCGATACCACTGGGTTGGAGCAATATAAAGCCCAATATGTGCTTGAGAAATCACTAATATATGTACGTGTGGCCGAATGGCTAACGTGATCGGTACACATACCGACCTATATACAAAAAACGGTCCAAGTGACTGGCTCGGTAAAAAAATCACTAATATAAAAGTGAATCCCTCACTCCATCATTACCCTTGATGAACTTTCAATGACTTCATATTCAGGACTCTCTGTTGAAATCTGTGAAAGTCTATCCAAGGCAGGAACTAATGACCGACAAACCATTGACATTTGGGCCCAGCATAGACGAACTTTTAGAATATTACGGGAGTGAGGTAAGTTTATTTTGAAATACCCAATGTTTAAAAGCAAACTAAAGCATTTTACAGCCCCACAGAACTGGTCGCGCTTTATCGCACACTTTACTCCAGGGCTTTATATCTTCATAATTAATTTTTTGTTTCAGCAGTATTGTTTTCGCCTCGGTTTGGCGGCTGCGTCCGCTATATTTATTTTTTACGTTTCTTTTTAAATGACGCGTTTTAACGACTGTTCGTTTTGCCGTCTTTTCCCTTTCCTGTGTCGTAATTTTGCTTCATTTGCCATTAATTAATATTAGGGGGAAAGAATCAACTGAACTAAGCAGTGTTGTTTCTGTAATTAAATAATTATGTAACACATTAAAACCTCTTTAGGATAAACGGTTGTGTTATGGGGAAATGTTTTTATCAGTACGGTTTTGTGGCCGAATGGTTAACGCGACCGATTTATTTATAGATATACATATATATCTACGAAACGTACATAAAACGACTTAGTAACGATCCCATAAAGGGTTAAAAGTACAAAAAAAACGAGTTCGGTGTTGTAATGAGCTATACAAAAAAGTCTTCATTAAAAAGAATTCAACATATTGAAAGCTGCGGTTTTCCGACTGTGCGGGTGACGAAATAGGAATGGAAAACTAAGGTGGTTAACACATCGTCAGATCACCTCGCGCCCACCGTCCGGTTACCGGAGCTATTGCATTGTGTTGTGTATAATACAGGACATTCCCCTCATTTGGTAGAACCCATTAATCTGTTGGGTTCAGTCAATTTTCATTATGTGCCTTGCTGAAGGACACAACCGACTAGCTAGCGATTAGTTTCTTGCAACCCTTTTACTGTGATGTGACGCACTATAACCCAACCAAGCTAAGTGGTCGGACACGGTATAAACTAAAATTAAGAGTACTTTGTGTTATAATATCAGAATGCAAACGTTATGAGCATTGTACAGTGTTTACCCAACTACATTTCTTTTGCAGAAAAAGTTTGCGTTATTTGCACAGCCGTTCGCAAATTTGAAAGTATCTCTGTCCAGACCAAAAGGGGACGAACCAAAATCATTGGGTGAGTTTGGGTCTTCCAAAAAAAAATTGAATACCATGAATAACCGCGGATTTGTTGATTGGTATGCTGCGGTCATAGGTTTGCTTGGTTCAACAGCGCGTAGAAATATAAATCATAGAAATCGTAATAATGAAATAAACAAGAGAGCTCAGCTTTACCATTGTTTATTTTCTTTTTTTCTTTAAACATTTAACTAGATTGTCCATGTTCTCTGTATAACCCAGTTCAGGGGCTATTTTTATGCACGGTTTGCATAGTCAACTTCCGTAATTTGTATATTATTAATTAAGACCGTTGATTTGCATGTTTTACGAATTTTAAGACTAGATTTTGTGCAGCGTAGACAGTTTGAGTTTGCACGTGTTTATAGTATAGATTTTTTCGTTCACGCAAAATCACGCGGCGTACCAAGAAAAAAACTCTGGCGCCGTCATAGGTTCAAACCTTTTCAAAAAAGCTTTTTTTCCAGCTCTAAACTCCATGACCGATGTACGCCTCTACTCTGAGGTCATCCGGTTTACGTCACTTCCCCCACACATGAAGGATATTGCGTCACAATTCGTTCATGACGTCATGGGGAATCGATCTTATGTCACGATACACTGGAGATTTGATAAATTGGATTTTATGGCGAGGTATGTTTTGTTTCGTTGTAATTTGCACTCATACGAATCGCTTAGTGTTTTACAGTGTGTTACGTGTTTCAGGGTTTATCCACGGGTATTGTAAAACACCTAGTGCCCACAGTCAAGAGCTATTACAGTGTGTGGATGGTTGGTTTATTTATAACCTCGTCGGTGGGAAGCCAGGCTTTATTCACGGGTATCGTTAGACACCTAATGCCCACAGTCGAGTTGCTGGAGCTATTACAGTGTGTGGGTGTGGATGGTTGGTTCATTTATAACCTCGTGTGGGTAGCCAGGTGTAATCAACAGGTATCGTAAAACACCCCGCCGGTTAATCTGGTGGTTTAGTGCGGCGCCTTTTAGCCGAAAGGTTGCAGGTACGAAACTGGTCGCTAGCTAGTCGCTTGTGTCCTTGGGCAAGGCACTTAACGGATATTGCCGGAACTCAGCGTATTAATGGGTTCTACCACACTACAATCCGGTAACCCGACAGTGTACGCGAGATGATCTGACGATTGCCCGTGTGTTAACCCGCATGGTTTCCCATTTACGGAGACAAACTTGAATATCCTATCCTACCCCATGCCCACTGTCGAGTTTCTTGTTACAGCTAGTGGCTGATTAGTTCAATTTCCCTGCAAATGTAAGTATAAAATGTCAAGATCTTTACCATCAACAGTTGCTTGGACAACCGAGCCACAATCAAGCGACAACGTTTTTGCTCCTACCTTCGCTCCATTAAACCAGTCCAGATTGCTTATGCGATTGTGTACGGCTTAAAGGAGATAAATCGCAAACGTAGGGGTGACGTCACGACCGATGACGTCATCAAAGACGTGTACATAGCAACCCCCCCGTCCCAGTTCAAACTGATGAACAAATTGGACGGGATATTGCGAAGATATGTGAGTAAAAAAGATGCTGTTTTAATCGGCTTCATAGCTCTCTTGGTTAGAGTATCAGACTTCAGTGGAAAGGTTGTTGGATCGAAACCAGTTTCAGCTATTTCGTTCTGTATTATTCTACCACATAGCTCACTTGGTTAAAGTGTTAGGCTTCAGTCGAAAGGTTGAGGGATCGAAACCAGCTTTTCAATTAAAATGTCGGACCGATTAGCGTGGTCGGTTGTTGTGTCGTAGTTTAGCTGAAAGGTTGCAGGCTCGAATGTTGCAGACACGAAACTGGTGTCTAACTAGTCGGTTTCGTCCTTGGCCATGGCATTTAAAGGACATTGCACGAACCCAGTTGATTAATGGGTTCTACCAAATTGAAATAACATGTAAATCATACAAAAATACTGCAATAGCTCAGGTACCCGACGGTGGGCGCGTAATAATCTGGCGATTACCCTTGTGTTAATGCCCCTTGCGTTTTCCATTTACGGGAATAAAAATAAATAACCTATGTCCTGTAAAATCGATAATTTTCGTGTACGAACTACGAAGTTTCAACGAAATATGTTTTGCAGAATATAACACTTTACTACGGTATCCACTTGCGGCGCTATGTACTAAAAACCTTCAACCACTGTGATTGGCTCCTTCCTAATTTAAACGAAGTTCTATCCAATACGGAGATGGCCCTGTGTATGCAATCTCACACGTTTTACAGGTGCAATGTATTTTTTTGTAGTATGACCGGGTGGTTAGCGCGACTGATACATTTATATATCAAATTATTTTTGCAACGATATGGGTTCGAAACTAACCCCCCCCCCTAAAAAAAACAGTTTTTTGTTTATTTTGTGAAGAAACTATCTTGAGTTTTAGTTGTTAGCTATGACGTATTTGTCCAATTTTGTGTTATTTCTATGTGGCAGATAATTTTATATTTTGAATAGTTGCAATCTGTTTATCCACACACTGTAATAGCTTCAGCAAATTGACTGTGGAATGAGGTTTATTACTGTGCACCTAAGCAAGCCACTTTACATTGCTCCAACCCAGTGGTATCTAATAGTCATCCAAATTAAAAGTCATGTCTGATTATCCACACACCATAATCGCTTCAGCAACTCGACTGTGGGCATGAGGTGTATTGCTGTGCTCGACTGTGGTCATGAGGTGTATCACTGTGCACCTGAGCAAGCCACTTTACATTGCTCCAACCCAGTGGTATCTAATAAGTCGTCAATATTGAAAGTCATGTCTAATTATTCACACACTGTAATAACTCCAGCAACTCGACTGCCGGCATGAGGTGTATTACTGTGCTCGACTGTGGACATGAGATGTATTACTGTGCACCTGAACAAGCCACTTTACATTCCACCAACCCAGTGGTATCTGATGAGTCGTCCAAATAAGTCAACTTTTTTTCCAGAGCTGTTCCGTCAAGCTGGTCAAGCAACGTAGTGTTATCAAAGAACAAGTCAAAATTTGACCGACCAATTCTAAATTTAATCGGTCTACAAAAAGCGAAACCTGGAACTGTGCATTAAGTGTCTGAATTACATCGAATCATGTGAATAAAAACGTTCATGAAAAATCACAAATCTTCCGAAATGTTGTACGGTCGTCGTGTGACCGAATGGCTAAAGCGGCCAATACACATACCGACTGCTGTACAAAAACGGCTTGAGTAACTTGCTCATCAAGGCTTCGAAACTTGGCTTAATGAAAAATTCTCCCCACAATAGTTTATGACAAATAGTGTTAAAATGACCCCGATAGCGTATTGAACGACATAGTGCCTTCACAAGAATACAAATGGCCAGCTAGCGGCTGGTTTCGATCACACAATCTTGTCTGACGTTCAAACCATAATTGATTATGTTAACCGGCTACACCGCTACACTCAGTCCGGCCGGTTAGTCTGGCGGTTAATTCCGTCGCTTTTGAGTCGAAAGGTTGCTGGTGAGAAACTGGTCGCTTGTGTCCTTGGGCAAGGCACTTAAAGTACATTGCCTAAATCTTTTGTCTGAAGTGCAAGAGCATAATTGATTAGGTTAACCGGCTGTACACAAAGCAAAATCGAACAATTAAAAACCAAAAACGTCATTTTAGAGTTTTATTAATAAAACGAAACACAATGCACTTGATGAAGTAACGTTATATGATTTAGTACGGAGCTAAAGTAAAAGGTAAAAAGAAAGTTGGAAAAAGCACAATGATACGTAATTGGCACCACAGTTCGCCTTGATAGCATCTGGCATGCCAAGGCGAATGCGAATTATCTTTCTATTATTCGGATAAAATAAAAGACAAAAATTAACACTTGTTTAAAAGAAATAGTTTAGTACTCAATACGGTAAGCGTTAAAATAGTACTTAATGCGGTAAGCGTTTTAGTACGGTTGCGGTAAAGATGAAATGGTGCAAATTGTGCGATTATTTAAAAATCGGTAGAAATTTGACGGAAAATGTCCCTTTCGACGATTTGGGAAGATCTAACGAATCTTTATTTGAGGAAAGAATAAAAATCGAAAGAAATTTGATAAAACTTACAAAAGGTAGCTTTTGAAAAGGAATTCAGTGGAATTATATAAGGAAAACGGAAACGAATAATATGTGCGTGAAATTGAAAATCGCTAAAATCGAAATAAATTAGATTTTGTGAAACTCGTATAAAAATGGCGGAGATCTAAAAAATTCGCCAAATACCCACAAAAAAATGATTTTTTTTGCAAAAGTTTAAAAAAGGAAAATTGGATTTTTTTAAAACTTTTAATTTTTTAACAAAAAATTCCAAAAAATTGGAAAATTCAAATGAGTCGTTCACAGGTCGGGGGGTGGGTTTGAGCTCCGTCCACATTTCAATACCCGGCTGCGGGGGTTGGGAGGTGGTTTCCCTTTTGCTCGGGGAGTAAGTCCCGGATGTTGCTCTCCGCTCGAGGACCATGGAGACGAGGGAAATGATCCCCACTAGGAGGAGCAAGAGAATAGTCGTCCCTCCCACACACGAAGCTAAGATAATGATGCTCTTGTATGACTGGATCCACGTCTGTTGGAAAAACAAAGATTTTTCCGGTTTATTTCATCTTTTAGTCTGGTGGGTTAGATTTTTCGGTTAATCTTAAAATTCGACTTTTAGTCTGGTGGGTTAGATTTTTCCGGTTTATATTAAAATTCGACTTTTAGTCTGGTGGGTTAGATTTTTCCGGTTTATATTAAAATTCGACTTTTAGTCTGGTGGGTTAGATTTTTCCGGTTTATATTAAAATTTGACTTTTAGTCTGGTGGGTTAGATTTTTCCGGTTTATCTTAAAATTTGACTTTTAGTCTGGAGGGTTAGATTTTTCCGGTTTATCTTAAAATTTGACTTTTAGTCTGGTGGGTTAGATTTTTCCGGTTTATCTTAAAATTTGACTTTTAGTCTGGTGGGTTAGATTTTTCCGGGTTATCTTAAAATTCGACTTTTAGTCTGGTGGGTTAGTGCGTTACCTTTCAGCTGGAAGGTTGTAGGTTCAAAACTGGTCTCTAGCTCGGTTGTGTCCTTAGGCAAGACACTTATTAGCTCCAGTAACCCGACGATGGGCGCGAGGTGATCTGACGATTACCCGTGTGATAACCCCCTTGGGTTTTCCCATTCACGGGGATATACATGAATATCCTATACTATATCAAAGTGTCCAGAATTCTGGGTGATTGGAATCTTGGTATTTTATCAGAATAAGTTTTAAATAGTTTGCTAATTATCACTGTTTATATAGCTGAAAATGGAAAAAGTAAGGTGGGTTATCATATAGGCAATTGACAGATCACCTCGCGCTCACCGTCGGTTCACCGAAGTTATTGCAGTGTGTTGTGTATGATTACTATCTTCCTTTTTATTTAGTTATCTCACTGGGTACAGGTGATCGTATGGCAAGTGCCTTGCCCAAGGACCCAACCGACTAGCTAGCGACTGGTTTTGATCCCACAACCTTTCAGCTGACGGTGCCTTCACAAGTACACAACCGACTAGCTAGCGGTCAGTTTCGATCCCACAACTTTTGATTGACAGCTAAACCGACCGAGCTAACTGACAGGACACAATACATAAAGTCGGAAGCAAAATTTTAACCCCATGCAATCCATGCAATTAATGTTGAATCTTATTTCGCATGCATTATACCCCACTATCACCCTTTGCAAGGACCAATTTATTTATGCAGAATTTTACTAAGCATGCTTTTAACCCCACTTTGCATGGACCCATGCTATATTTACCCTATATCAGTCTTTCAGGGGGGAATTTTGGGGGTATAGGGGAGGGGTACGAAACCCCTGCGCTTTCGGTATCCTGGGGACTGTAGACCCCCTGGTTGGCTCGTGCCCCCCGTGCGAAGCACACTAGCGCAGTGAGAAGCCCCACCAGCAGAATGAACCCCGCCGAACCCAGTATGGGGCCGATTACCAACCATGGGTTCGGTGGTGATGGTGACATCTAGTGTTGGAATGTGATTTCTATGGTTAATAGAACGCCGCGTGAAGGGTGGAAGTAACTTCGTGGACGGAGTATTTTGGTGAGTTGTGACAAAAAAATAAAAACAACAAAAAAAACAAAACACTGAATAAAAAAAGGAATTATCAAAAAAACAAAAATTTAGTAAAAACCAAAAATAAATAAAAATCAAAAAAATGAATAAAAAAACAAAAAAATATACAAAAACCAACAAAATTAGAAATAAAATATAAAACTAACAAAAAACACACAAAAAAGGTAAAAAAACAAACTATGGTGCAACCAAGTGAGAAGCATTGTAAAAAAATAAAACACGTAAGGTTTAACAACCACATCATTTTTCCTCCATTGTCAGTTAATTCACTGACATGTTTTAACTACTGTAATTTTGCAGTTTTATCCTGTCTCCTTAACTTGAAATAATTGTGCTATTCTTCTTTATTGCAACAAAGGAGCAAAAAATAAACTATAACAAAAGTGGGGAAAAAAAATGAAGGAACGAAAAAAGAAATAAAGGAACGATAAATGAAAACTATTACTATAACTGTAACAAAAGTGGGAAAAAAAAGCAAGTTGTGACTTGTGAATCTGAAAGGAACCAATTTTTATATTTCAAGCAAGTTCTACTCACAGTTTCGCAATGTGGTCCGGTGTAGTCGTTCGTGCACATGCACGCCGCAAGTGGCACGACGAAGTCGGGTGTCTCCGAACCACTTGATGCAGTAGAGAGACTCGTTGACCATGTGATGTCACAGACACCCCCATTATGACACGTGTGGTTGAGACATGGGTTGGGGTGTAAGCAGCGAGAGCCTAATGGGGGGGGGGGGGGAAATGGATAAAGAAGAGTTTAAATTTTTGGTTTTAGCTCACCCATATTTCTGAGGATTAACTCAAGGTAATTTACGTTCCCTAAATTTTGCCTTAAACAACAATTTTTTACAAACATTGCTGGTAAGTCTATACAGTAGCATGACTCATCACTGGCTAAAGTTTGTAGATTCGAAAATTTTCGCTACCTAGCCATGTTTGTTCTTGGGCAAGGCACTTAACATACATTGCTTAAACCAGGTTCTACCAAATTAAAGGAACGTGTCTATCATATACAACACACTGGACGCGAGGTGATCTGACGGTGGGCGAGGTGATCTGTCGATTGCCTGTGTGTTCACCCCCTTGGTTTTCCCATTCATAGGTATAAACATGAATATCCTATTCCAATAAAACTAGTAAAAAACCGAACAGTAAGCACATGATAATCCTATAATGAAAGTCTCAGATATTAAGTTTGCGTCGAAAAACGCACACAAACCTGTATAAGCAGGCGGACATTCACATGAAAATATAATTTCATCTCCTAATTTCTCATGTGAACAGTTGCCATTGTTCATGCAATAATCACGATTCTTGCTGCAAAGGTCAATGACCTCGCATATTCTTCCAAAATATCCTGATGAAGTTGGATGTATGTGGTTAAAATGTGGCGCAGATGGACAGGTGGTGTGCTTATCAAAATTGATTTGTGTGAAAATGTGACACAGATGGACAGGTGGTGTTCTTATCAAGGTTGATTTGTGTGGAAATGTGGCACAGATGGACAGGTGGTGTGCTTATCAAGGTTGATTTGTGTGGAAATGTGTATGGTAGGGACTTTGGAAATGTGGCACAGATGGACAGGTAGTGTGCTTATCAAGGTTGATTTGTGTGGAAATGTGTATGGTAGGGACTTTGGAAATGTGGCACAGATGGACAGGTAGTGTGCTTATCAAGGTTGATTTGTGTGGAAATGTGTATGGTAGGGACTTTGGGAATGTGGCACAGATGGACAGGTGGTGTGCTTATCAAGGTTGATTTGTGTAGAAAATGTGGCGCAAATGGACAGGTAGTGTGCTTATCAAGGTTGATTTGTGTGAAAATGTGACACAGATGGACAGGTAGCGTGCTTGTCAAGGTTGATTTGTGTGAAAAGGTGGTACAGATGGACAGGTGGTGTGCTTATCAAGGTTGATTTGTGTGGAAAATGTGACACAGATGGACACGTGGTGTGCTTATCAAGGTTGATTTGCGCAAAATGGGGCACAAATGGACAAATATCTAACAGTCCCACCTTCACTGCAAGTGCAGTAAAAACCATCCTCTGTTACATCACAGGAGCCATTGTTTAAACACGTCACGCCTGAACAACCACCCATGAAGTTTTCACAGAAAGTTCCAGAATATCCAGTTGCGCAGAAGCAGTTGTGGGAGGTCTGTGGGGGTGGGGTTGTTAACAAAATGGTAGGGGGTCATTAGGAAACGGGGGGCTGTAAACAAAAAAGGGAGGGGGGGTTGTGAGCCAAAGGGTGGGTTGGACACAAAAAGGGGAGGGCTCGTGAAAAATAGTGGGGGAGGGGGGTGTCATGAACCAAATAAAAAAAAGGGGGGGTTGTTAAAAAAGGGGGAAAAGGTGGGGGGGTATTTAAACCCAGC
>CH003110.1:603177-618129 GCA_000149265.1 Ciona savignyi
GACGTTCGAAGAAGCAGAAGGGACCAATGGTGGCGGTTCGTTGGGAAATGTAACGTCTAAAAATTATTTGAGTTATTTTAATTTTTTTCGGCTATTTTTGGGTTATTTTAACTTTTTTGGATATTTTTGTACATTATAAAGTAAAAACAAATAATACAAATAAAATACAGCACAGACGTAAAATTAACTCTTTCACTCCCGGCCAAATGCATTAATTTAAACATGCTGTCCCGCAGTGTTTTTTACAATTTTTGGTCATTTTCAAATTAGCACAGTTTTTCTCAAATTTATGCTATGATTTAATATTTAGTATGGTTGGAAAGATAATTTATCCCTCTTTTAAACAAACCGCACACCTAGAATCTACCTCCAATAAAGAATATATTATGTAAACTTTAGTGAACACCACTTTTTATGTAAAGAAAATTCTGCTCGACTTTGAAAATTTTGAGGTGCACTGACAAACGAAATACTCACTAATTATTGGTATGCCCAAATGATATGAAAATTGGAATGTAGATTGTCTAATAGTTTTTGTACTCAGGAAAATTTGAACTGTATTTGTATCTTCAGTAGTTTTTTTACTATTCCTAATTGAAATTTTCCTTTATTCTAACTATATTATGAAAAATTGAACCAAAACGCATTGAAGTTTTTAGTTTTGTAGAACTAAAATAGTAAAAAGTATAAATAAGAACAGTGAAGGAAGTGTAAAAAGGGCATACAAAAGCAAACAAACACAAATACTATATCCAATATTCTTCAAAGCAGGGCACACCGAACTAGCTAGTCTCGCCGCCTTTTTCTTTATCGTGCGCTCAGCAGGCCCAGCTGGATTCATGCTTTGGTGAACACGAAGCATAAACGCCTGCTGCGAAAACGTCACCAACGCTCTCCTTTTTTTCTCAACGGCACGAAATGCCCAGAGAATGTAAAGAAAGACTTGCTTGACAAAAATAGCTTCTCCGCAAGTTAACGCGACTCCTATTGGCTGAGTTAGTCACTTGTAAATCCGTGTAAAATCGATAGAAATAAGAGGCGAAGCCTTGAAAAAGAAAGGCTATCACTCCTCGCATTTTTAATATTTCTCCACGAAAATTACAGAGAATAAAATATAGGGTTTCCTTGATCAAATGAGCCATAGCTGAGGTCTCTACCATTACGCACTGCGGAGAAATCGTTTTTTAGATTTGCACCCATTTATGTACAGGCGGGATACCATGTTTTCCCACCAACTCGCGATATATGGCGAGTTGGGACGGAAAGAGTTAAGTGTGCATGTTGAGTCTACCATGCATTTGGTAGCATAAATTCCAGGCGTAAACCTAGGGGCTCAAACGGTGTAAACTACGCGGATTTAATGGGTTCTACCAAATTGAAGTAATATGTGAATCATACACAACACACTGCAATAGCTCTGGTTTCTGGTAACCCGATGGTGGGCGCGAGGTGATCTGACGTTTGCCCGTGTGATAACCCCCTTGGTTTTCCCATTCACGGGGATAAAGATGAATATCCTATCCTATCATATTTGATAGCATAAATTCCAGGCGTAAACTTAGGGGCTCAAGGGTGCAAACTGCACCCCTGCCTTTAAAAATTCATCTCTGACACCCCTAGTGAGAAATAAATCCTGTCTCTTATTACATCACAAAACCCACTTCTTGTGTCATTGTGATGAAACAATAATCTTCTCCCGTTGAATTGGACGTCTTGTATCGCTCCTTTAAATCCTCCACTAGGTGTTGCTCTTCGCTGACGAGACCCTAAAATAGATATCTTATAGAAGAGGAGTTGTATGGCGGCGTGGTCGAATGGTTAGCATGACCAATTCATATTTCGAAATATACAAAAATGGTCCTAGTGATGAGCCCATCATGGGTTCGAAACTTGGCTCAATTAAAATATATATATTGGAGTACGATTGTGTGGCTGAATGGTTAAAACAAAAGATACTTGGATCGACTGCTATACAATAACTGGTCCAAGTGACAAGCCCATCATGGGTTCGAAACTTGGCTCAGTATAAATATAAAAGAGTTGAATTTTGTGATCGAACTAATAGGAAAAGAGGATTGTATACACTGAAATAGCTCCGGTAACCTGCTGGTGGGCGCGAGTCAATCTGACGATTTGCCGTGTGTTAACCCCTTTGGTTTTCCCATTGACAGGGAAAAACATAAATATCCTATCCTAACTAGTTTCAGATGACAGTTGGTTATTTTACCTGTTGGTTCTGGTTCTCCTGCTAAATACAACATTTCCGTTGTAACATCGATATTGGTTGGCAGCGTGATTTCGGTGTATCTGTAAGTTATATAATACATTAAATAATGGTAGAATGGTAAGGTTAAATGTGGCACAGATGGACAGGTGGTGTGCTTATCAAGGTTGATTTGTGTGGAAATGTGTATGGTAGGGACTTTGGAAATGTGGCACAGATGGACAGGTAGCGTGCTTATCAAGGTTGATTACAAATAAAACAGAAATAATGCAATAACAAATTCACCTGGTATCATCAACCGCAACATTCAATCTATCATCAAGTACTTCCACCAATATGAAATGGTAGAATCCATCGCTTAAATTTGAAGTTGCATTGATGTATGATTCTTCCGATATAGTAACCTGTAGCAACATAAAGTGGAATAATAAAGCTGTTAATAACGGAAAAGCGGGCGTACTTTGTAATGTATAAGCAGGCCTTGGTATTTCCAAGATTCGTTTTGGACTCAATTTCAAACAAACCCCAACTTTAACCGAAACAAGTAACAATCCAACTTTTAAGTGTGGAGTGAGGATAAGATAGGATATTCATGTTTATCCCCATGAATAGTAAAACCAAGGGGGTTAACACACGGGCAATCATCAGATCACCTCGCGCCCACCGTCGGGTTAACGGAGCTATTGTATTATGTTGTATATTATAGACATGTTTCTTCAATTTGGTAGAAGTAGAACCCATTAATCCGCTGGGTTCAGGAAATGTCCATAAAATCCCTTGCCCAAGGACACAACCCACTAGCTAGCGATCAGTTTCAAACCTGCACCCTTTCGGGTGAAAGGTGTCGCACCAAACTGCCAGACTAACTGGTCGGACAAAAAGAGTTTTCCTCTTATCCTAGTTAGTCTTAAGAAATGTGTCAACAAAGAGGGCAGATGGGATAACTCAACTTAAATAACCCCCAACTCCAGCGCTGGGTTTCATAAACATTGTAATATTGCTTTAGGGTAACTTTTTAGGCAAAACGCATTTTTTGTGATGTCATGGCTGATGATGTCACACATTATGATGTCACTTGTTGTGTGTTAATGTGATGTCACAAAGAGAACAAATTAATTTTTATTTACAATTTGCTTAGTCATATTGCGAATCATTTTTGCATTATCATCACCAAGCATAACCATTCTTTATACCATTTTTCTTATCTTGATTTAGTTTGTCCTTTCACCCCCCATAACCCCCTAACCCCCATATTACCCGTACCTGTAACATTCCGTTTATAAGGTTTATCCTCACACTGGTTAAAGTTGAATTCGCTGTGAGGACTATAGCGCCATCTGGTTGTAGAGTTTTCAAAAACATAGAAATGTTAAACATTCGATGAGGCGGCTCCGTCAACTGAAAACATCGTAAAATATGAGGAATTTTTATCAGCAAAAAAATCTCAAAAATTGAAATTTTTATAACAAAAAAATCTCAAAAATTGAAATTTTTATAACAAAAAAATCCCAAAATTTAAAATATTTATCACAAAAAATAATCTCGAAAATTGTACTTTTATCACAAAACTAATCTCAAAAATTGTACTTTTATCACAAAAACAATCTCAAAAATTGTATTTTTATCACAAAAACAATCTCAAAAATTGTACTTATATCACAAAAACATATCCCCCAAGTAGAAATTCTTATCACAAAATTCCTCTTAAACATAACTTTTTATGATAAGTCACGTTTTGAGTTCCATAAGACATCGGTTGTAGTAAATGTGAATACAACATGTCCACAATCCAATTACTAGTGCAAGTAAGCATAGGCGTCGATTTTTTTCCGTTGTAAACGAAAACTGGGGTGGCGCCAAGACGGCATAACATTATTTAGCTGTAACCAACTTTTAATTGGGCAAAAGTTAGCGGTCTTGACACACTCTCTATGAATCGTTCCCTTTTAGTGAATTACCATATATCTTTATGGCACTACGGATTCATCTTTCTGTTTTTTTTAAATTATTTGGAAGATTGCGTTGGCAATCGAAGGCCGCGGCGGCAAGATAAATCAAACACGTCGGCATTCGAATGTATGGAAATCCCCTAATATACAATAACGTTGACGTTGTTTTAATCGTGACGATAGATGGATATAATTAAATAGTAATATTAAGTCCATAACGACTTTATGTTTTATTTTAATAACAATTTATAAAACAGCAAATTACTAATCTAAGATGGATTACCGGTGAGTTCAAATAATTTTGTATTTTGATTCCGGACATTTCGTTTAGCATGTATAAATATAATCTAACGTTATATCGGTCGTTTTAACTTAGACTATAGTTTTTAAACGGTTACTTTAAGATACTTAGTATAACTTTGGTTGTAATGCGTAATATTGAGTTAAAAATCAAACTATCAGCGTGTGAATGGTTGCTTATATTACGTTGACAATCAAACAATCGACGTGTGAATGGTGCGTATATTACGTTGACAATCAAACAATCGACGTGTGAATGGTGCGTATATTACGTTGACAATCAAACAATCGACGTGTGAATGGTGTTATGTATGATTGAAGTTTAGTAACCACTCCAAATAATAATGAACTTGTGTGTTATTTAGGTTGCAATTTTATGATTCTGTGCTATAAATTATTTTTTTACAGTAAACACATTGTAAAAAATAGCGTAATGAGTGAAAAAACTGGGGTGACAAGTATGGTATATTTAGTATGTTGCCACCCCGCATTTTTTACTGGGGTGGCATGCCACCCCTGCCACCCCGGGAATCGACGCCAGTGCAAGTAAGGTACAATAGCACACATAATCATAATATTATAAGTTGTTTGGGGATAGAGACATTTCTTTGGTGTTTAAATAACCGTTTAATCCACTGGGTTCAAGTATCGCCCAAAACTGTAAACCACAAGTGGCTGGGTTCGATCCCACAACCTTTCAACTGATTAATGCAGTTATTCCCAGACTTTTTTTGTCACGTACCATTCTAAACTTTTGTACATTATTTGCATGCCATCTAAGTTACTATATACTATACATTAGTGGATGGGAAATATAAGCATGTAGCTGTATTAAAGTTTAACAAATGTTCGTGAAGACATAAACGAGGTAAATTAAACAAAACACAGCAAAGCTTTGATGACAGCAATATGGCAATTTACTCAAACTGAAAGTTTTAAAAGTTGAAAACTTTCGCGAATTTATTAGTATGCTAAAGTTAGTCGCGTATTACTTGAAAGACTACGCGTACCCAACCGATTTAGTCTGGCGGTTTAGTGTGACGCCTTTCAGCCAAAAGGTTGAAAGTACGAAACTAGTCGCTAGCTAGTCGCTTGTGTCCTTGGACAAGGCACTTTACGGACATTGCCTGAACCCAGCGAGTTAATAGGTTCTACCAAATTGAAGAAATGTCTAAATTATACAACACAGTACAATACCTCCATAACCCGACAGTGGGCGCGAGGTGATCTGACGATTACCGGTGTATTAGCCTCTTTGGTTTACCCATTCACTGGGATAAACATGAATATCCTATCTTATCCTATACCAGTTCGGGAACCACAGATTCAATGTGATACCAAATATGCCTCACCTGGAAGAGAGCGAAACTGTTTTGATCAATGTGGCCAAACGTGGAGGCTTGGACTTGGAATTGGCATGAGGATCCGATGTATGGTCGTTGACATTCGCATCTGGGGGTGAGGGGGGGTTGAAGTTGTGTGGGTTGGGCGTTAAGCTGATCCTTACACGACGTCATAATGATAGGAAAATTGATTGAAACCTCATGCATACAGTCGGTTTGGCAAAGCTAAAAATTGCAGCGCATTTTAAATTAGTTAAGATTTTCACCGCTTTTATTTTTCTGATCACCCATTATTGGAATCTTAGAATATGTAAATGCATATCCAGCAATTACACATATTGTAGGGGAAGGGGTGCAAATTGGACCAAAAGGTTGTTGGATCAAAGCTAGCTTTAATGCATAGTACTTAGCCCGCAAACCATAGTTGCCATTTTAGAATATTTTCATCTAAATCTAGATATTTTTGCATCATTCTAGATGTAAATTTGTACAATATAGATGTTAGATATTTTTTTCGCATGCTCTTGTTTCGTCAATGTGTATTAACGTAAATAAATTTTCATTTTTGATATTATATTTTTCAATTTAGTTTAAGCTAGATGATTTTTGAGGTCAAAATCGATTATTTCAGTCAAGTTAATGTGGCAACTATGCCTCAAACTGTCATTGAACAAATCTATATTCTTTTAGTTTTGCTACCGAAACCTCTCTTATACTGTTTTTAGCTTTTAGTTCTGAATGTTACATTTTTTAACATTTTTCCAAAAAGAAACAGCAAAAAACAGAAAACACAAAATTACCGGAATTTTGTCCACAAATCGACACACACTCCATGATGATGGCAACTGTCAACCTGGCACACTGGTTCACGGTTACATCCCCCTTCAACATTCGTAACCACAGCCCCAGTAGAGCTCAGAAGGACCCCGTTATGCTTGATGTCCCTCATACACCCAGTGTAAGGGGTAAGCGTGGGGTCACTTCCAAAGCTTAATTTTTCAATGTCTGAAAAATTTTTTTTATAAAATTATTTAAAATTAGCCGGATAATCACTCTCTTAAAAACATTATTTTAAAAGTTACCATTTTACATAAAACTGTAAGGAAAATAAACAATAAATCATAACATTAAATAAGTCAATTAAAAAGCAATTTTTCTGATTAATATTGCTTTTAAGTTTACAATTCCCTTTTAATCTTTATGTAAACGTGTTTTTATTTACTAATTTTCAGTAAGGTCGCTAGCTAGGCGTTTGTGTTATTGGGCAAGGCACTTAAAGGACATAGCCTGAACCTAGTAGAATAATAGGTTCTGCCAAATTGAAGAAACATGTGAATCATACACAAACACTGAAATAGCTCCGGTAACCCGACGGTAGGTGTGAGGTGATCTGACGATTGCCTGTGTGGTAATCCCCTTGGTTTATCTATCCACGGGGATACACATGAATATCCTATCCTATTTAATGCACGCGCCAGTATTTAATGCATGTAATTTCGAATTTGTAAGGTCTTACTTTTAAAAGATTCCGATTGGTTGAACAGCACGTCACATAACAGATCGAAGCATTGTGATTGGTTGACACCAACGGTAACCGTATTTTGACCGAAAGACACCAGAACCTCGTGCCAGTATCCGTTGTTGACAAGAGGTTGATTTAAGTTGATTGTTTTGTTGTTGATTTCCATTTGGACGGCTCCATTGGACAGATAAAGCTGATCAAAAGTAAAGAAAATACACATTAACTGACATATTTGTACATTATTACTTATGTCAAAAGCCAAGTTGCTCAAGCTTTACATTTAATGTTTTAATTGACAGTAGGGATGCACAAACTAGAATATCGGATCTTCCGGATTCGAATCCTACGGGATTCGAATCCAAATATTACGTTTATTTCGAATATTTGGATTCGAAATAATATACATTGCACATTAAGAAACTATAATTGCATGGAGTTCCTTTTTATTTTCATTGTACATATTGCAGCAACTTGATTACAATGGATATTATAAGCATGGGCGCCGACATCCGCCGTTGCGCCGCAATGTCTGTTTTATAATTATGCAAAAAATTCCCTGCGCATTTAAATAATTATCACATTTAATCGTCTAACCGCAGCGCGGCTTTTCCAGCGGTTTTTATTGCTTTGATCGGCGGTTTGACCTAGGGTTACGTTGACCTAGATTCAATACAGGACCACTGACGCACTCCCGTTTTTCCCCATGTTCTTCCCATTACTAAGTATTAGCTAGAGAGAACAGTAGGCTAACATCGGTTAACGGTTTTTTTCTTTGATCAGTTAACCGTTATAAGAATCTGGGTTCTTGCACAGCCCTCGCAGACACATAAATATTTGGTTTATTCTTTCCGTATTGTTGACGCTGAGCTGCGTATTAACGACCATGCAATATTTCAGCGGGAGTAGTTAGATTAAACACTTAAACTCCTGGCTTAATCTTTTAGCTTTGTAAATCGTTAGTATCATAGTTCTATTCGAGTTAGTTCGAGGCATAGGGCCGATTGTGACGTCATAAAATTTCGCGCAACGGTAACATTTTACTGAAGTCGCCGCCTATGATTATAAGTATGTAATCACACTGGCCAAAGAGGTAGTCAGCGGCAGCAGAAATTTTTGACGATCTTGCCACTTTAACTCGAGTTTGCTTTTTAATATAGAATAGGATTCGATATTCTGGATTCGAAATAACTATTCTAGAATACCTAGATATTCTAGTTTGTGCATCCCTAATTGACAGTCATTATCCAGGCAATAGGATAGGATAAGATATTCATCTTTATCCCCGTGAATGGGAAAACCAAGCGAGTTAACACACGGGCAATCGTCAGATCACCTCGCGCCCACCGTCGGGTTACCGGAGCTATTGCAGTGTATTGATAGAGACGTTCCTTCAATTTGGTAGAACCCATTAATCTGCTGGGTTCAGGCAATGTCCGTAAAGTGCCTTCCCCAAGGACACAACCGACTAGCTAATAACCAGTTCAGAACCTGCTAGCTTTCGGGTAAAAGGTTTCGCACTTAACCGCCACCCTAACCGGCCGTACTGAGAGCATATTCATTATCCAGGCAATACACGAAATGACTAGACTGCCATAACAAGTCTAACCTTTAAACGATTATCCATCGAAACGAGAATTCCGTCGGACAACGTAGTTCGAAACGAGAAGGAAATATTCCGATGGGTATTCTCGGTGATGGGGAATACCAGAGTTGATATTTCATCCATGGATATCGCAGTGGATTGCCGACAGAAGGTTCCGGAATAACCGGCTTTACATTTACAGGTGTAGTTGTGGGTCTCTGTGGGGTAAAGGGGGTTTTAACCCATTGGGTTGGTGTTATGACAATTTTTGGGATAAATGTGGGGTCCAGGGGGTCAATTTAAAAAACGATTAGGATTTGGGTTAAAATTTAAGGTAAAGAACAATTTTTTATTTGTGTGGTTGGAAGGAACAACATTTTAAGGATATGGGGGGTTAAAAAGTGGATGGAATGGGTTGTAACTCATGTGGTTCTAAAGACTAGAAATTTAGGATATAGAATAGGGATATTCATCTTTATCCTCGTGAACGGGAAAACCAAGGGGGTTAACACACAGACAATCGTCAGATCACCTCGCGCCCATTGTCGGGTTACCAGAGCTATTGCAGTGTGTTGTGTATGACAGACACGTTTCTTCAATTTGGTAGAACCCATTAATCCGAAAAGGGGGTAAGTTTAACCTGTGTTGTAAACAGAATTTATAAGAAATTTATGTAGAGGTTAAGGTGCTGGTAGTTTTAATTTTTAGCGTTATTTATGTTTTTACACAAATGTAAAAATTAAAACTATTGTAATTTGTAATGTTAGAGGGTGGGAGGGGGGTTTGTGACCAAAAAAATTTTTTTGAGGATAATTCGTTGGTAGTGTATTGGAATAAATATAATTTACCTTGTTCTTCATCTTCGAGGTACGGCACACAGGGTCGCGGCGTTTGCGCATTCGTGGCGACCGTCACACCCGAGAAGCGCCACGGAACAGTTACGGCCCCCAAAGCCTTCGGTGCAACGGCACTTGTAATCCGCCACGTAATCGACACAACTCCCACCGTTGACACACGGTTGCCACAAAGAGCATTCGTCAATTTCGACCTCGCAGTTTATCCCCCGGTACCCTGAAAAAACATACATATTAATCCAAAAAGTGCAAATTAAATCTCAAAAGTGCAAATTAAATCTTAAAGTTTGTCCTTTGATTTTACTACTCTAATTTTTTTAAGAATTACAGAGATTACCTGACAAAGAAATTCAACAGAAAAGGCTGCCAAAAGTGCAAATTATATCCTCAAATTTACTCTCTGGTTGATAATGGAATTGAGTTACATACTAAAACATTTTTATATAAAAAGTACTACAATGACGTTATGCTTTAACTATCCTACAACTCCATGCATTATGCTGTAATTGATAATGGAATTGAGTTACATTCCGAAACATCTTAATGTGAAAAGTACAATTTTGACTTTTAACTGATTTGGTTGGTGGGTTAGTGCGTAACCTTTAGGCAAAAGGTTGTAGGTCCGAAAATGGTTGCTAGCTAGTCTGTTATGTCCTTGGGCAAGGCACTTTGCAGACATTGCCTTAATACATACTGTTTTAATTTGCAGATAATCCACCCCTTACCTTCAGCACAAACACAAACAAATCCTTCAGCTTGGTCATAGGTGAAGTTCCCAGGTATGACCCCTCCGTATATAGATTGGTCAGACTTCTCATAACATGTGCCACCGTTAACACAGGGTTGTGATTCACATTCATTGATATCAATCTGGTAAAAAAATATAGATTTAAAATTTGTTTTTTTTTTTATTTTTAAATAGCATTTTAGATTTTATGTTTTTTTAATTTAAATTTTTATATTTTCGATAACGCAATGTTTTTTTCAGGTTTTTTAAATTTGAAATTTTATTTTGAAATATTTTTTTTTTATATATGAAATTTGAAAGAAAAATTTAAATTTGAAAAAAAATTTAACTTTTACATGAATTGATATTGTTTTATTTGCATTACATCAAAGAAAATTAATCCAAAAAAATAACAAAAATAAAAACAAACTACTACTCAATAAAAACAATTTGGAACAAAACCAATAAAAACAAAACTAACTGTAGAAGCTAAAAAAATAGGATAGGCTAGCATGTTTCTGTTATTCTTAAGAATGGGTTATGAGGGTAATATCATGAGGGCTGTTCGAACAGTAAGTCTGGTGGTTTAGTACGACGCCTTTCTACCGAAAGGTTAAAGGTTCGAAACTGGTCGCTAGCCGTTGTGTCCTTGGGACACTTAATGGACATTGCCTGAACCCAGCAGATTAATGGGTTCTACTAAATTGAAGGAACGTGTAAATCATACACAACACACTGCAATAGCTCTGGTAACCTGACAATGGGCGCGAGATGATCTGACGATTGCCCTTGTGTTAACCCCCTTGGTTTTCCCATTTATGGAATAAACCTGAATATCCTATCCTATGTCACACAGGCATTCATAAGAATACTGCGCCCACAGTCAGATTACCAGAGTTATTGCAATGTGGTCTGTGTGATAGCGATTTTTATACAGTTTTAGTCATTACATCTTATTAGTCCGTTAAAGTGAGGTGAGCCACTTAATCAATCACCAATGACACAACCAAGCAAGCTGGTTTCGATTCTACAACCTTTTCAGCTCAAGGTTAGCCAACCGAACAACAACAACAAAAATTTAATAATGAAAAACAAAAACAACTAAAACTTTAATACTGAAAACCAAAACAACTAAAACTTCAACAGTAAAAAACAAAAACAACTAAAACTTCAATATTGAAAAAAAATCAACTCAAACTTCAACACTAAAAAAACAAGAACAACTCAAACTTTAACACTGAAAAACAAAAACAACTAAAACTACAATACAAGTAACAACAAGCAAAAAAAAAAAAAAAAAAAATCCAAAAATAAATGACACCTTAAAAAACAATATTAACCTGGTAACCATCTGGATACTGAAATTTAAATAAAAAGTAATAGGAACGTTTCTTTAATGAGAGACTTGTAAATATTTGCATATAAAAAGACCACTGTTAAAAAGTGGAAATACTCTACTATCCCTTTCTTATTTAAATATGATGCCTTAAAGCCTCTTGACTGGTAAATTGCATTAATTTTTGGAATTTTTGAACCATGTAGCGTTCACTCACATAGGTGGATCACCATCGGTAATGTCTACCATAACTCAGTGTCAAAAATAACCTCATGTCCAATGCCCCTTGACCTTAAAACTTTACCTTTTTCCCCGTGCCTACTAAACCTAAGTCCTTTCCTTACCCGTTTACCTTTTACCATACAACACTAAAAACCCAACCCACTAACTCGAAAATGTAGTCCCTGTATAATCCTTAGCACAGCCCCCTTCCCCCTTAATTATTGACCTTTCATTTATTTATAAAGACCCAATATCCAAAACACTCCATCTTTAATTAATAGTCCAGTGTTACACAATGGGAACAGGAATTTATGTAGATCTTATATCCAAAACACAAAATTTTACTTTAGTAATGTCATATCCAAAAGATAAATTTTTTTTTCGACTACTACCGAGATGACAATTTAATGATTCAACTTGAAACCACAATTTATCACCCACTTTCCTTAGAAAACTAGTAATAGAGCGCGAATACATGTTCTTAACCTTAGCCTTTCTTTACCCATTCACCCTCAAAAACAGAAAATACAGCCCACTCACCCAAAATGTATTCCCGTATATCCCTGTGGAGACCCCTCTGTCTTCTAACCTAAAAACCTTGGCATTTTCCTTCTGCCCCTAAAACCACAACCTGTAACCCCCTTTGACGTTCACACAAAATCCAATCCACCCTCCTGACAATGTACCCCTGTGGAGACCCCTTTATCTTCTGACCCCAAATGCATAAACTTATAAATTTACCCCTTCTGACCTCTGATAGTACATTATGACATGATGGATTTTTGTACAGTTATCGTGGTTTTTAAAAATAATTTAGGTACCGTTTGGGGTATTTTAAACTATTTTTTGAAGCACATAAGTTATAGCTATTTTGTCTTCTGACCCTTGAGGTACACACAAAAACCAACCCACCCACCTGGCAATGTACCCTTATAAAGACACCTTTGTCTTATGCACCCAAAACCTTAACCTTTGCCTTCTGCCCCTCAAACTCTGACCTCTAGCCACTTAAAGTACACAGAAAACCCAACCCACCCACCTGACAATGTACCCCGGTCAGCTATTCCTGAGAAGATAGGCGCCAACCTGTTATTTTGCCAGGGGTGTAAAATTGCCCCCAAAATGTTCGAAGTATGCCCAATTGACGTACACACAAAAACCAACCCACCCACCTGGCAATGTACCCTTATGGAGACCCCTTTGTCTTATGACCCCAAAACCTTGGCAATTTCCTTCTACCCCTAAAACCACAACCTGTAACCCCATTGACGTAGACACAAAATCCAACCCACCCACCTGACAATGTACCCCTGTGGAGACCCTTTTTTCTTCTGACCCTAAATGCATAAACTTATAAATTTACCCCTCCTGACCTCTGATAGTACATTATGACATGATGGATTTTTGTACAGTTGGGGAAATTAACATTGTGGTTTTTAAAAATAATTTAGGTACAGTTTGAGGTATTTTAAACTATTTTTTAAGTACATTAGGTATAGCTATTTTGTCTTCTGACCCTTGAGGTACACACAAAAACCAACCCACCCACCTGACAATGTACCCTTATAAAGACCCCTTTGTCTTATGACCCCTAAACCTTAACATTTGCCTTCTGTCCCTTAAACTCTGACCTCTAGCCACTTAACGTTCACACAGAAAACCCAACCCACCCACCTGGCAATGTTCCCCTGTCAGCTATTCCTGGGAAGATAGGCGCCAACCCGTTATTTTGCCAGGGGTGTAAAATTGCCCCCAAAATGTTCAAAGTATGCCCCCTTGACGTACACACAAAAACCAACCCACCCACCTGGCAATGGACCCCGGTGTACCCCCTCTCACAGGTGCAGGAATAATCATTGACGAGATCGGTGCAGGTCCCACCATTAACACAGGGAGCCACGGCGCATTCATCCACCTCCTGACTACACGTCGGTCCTGTATATCCCGTTCCGTTGCACAAGCAGCTGAATTCAGCTATTCCTGGGAGGATAGGCGCCAACTTGTTATTTTGCCAGGGGTGCAAAATTGCCCCCAACATGTTTAAAGTATGCTTGGGGTATGGGTATGAATTTTATACACAATAAATGTGTTGCTATGAAGCAGAAATGGTGAAATATGGAAATATATCACAAACCAATTGAACACTGTTCGTGTTAAAATATAGAAATTAAATATTTATTAATTTCTTCTCATTCATATTATCTATGAAGTTTATAAAAGATTTATAAATATCCCCGTTATTTAATTTCATATTTTGCTGTTTTTATATTTCTGACATTTAGTATTCACCATTTTAATTTTAATTGTTCTGTTTCGCATATTTGATTTTTTTAGGAATTTATAAAAAATTAAATAATTTTTAACATTTTTTAAACATTATTTTAATATATTATTTTAATATATTATTTAAAAAAAACTTCTATTTTTATAATTTTTAAAATCACATCACCGTGATCTGCCATAGAAAGCTTACCATCTACGCATGAACCGTTGTGAAGACAAGGTCTATTCTCACACTCGTTGATGTTGGTTTGGCAGAAAGTTCCGGAATAACCAGGGGAGCATTCGCAAATAAACCCTGCAATCTGGAGGAGGGGGGGTAGGGTCGTTTTTATTACATAGTTGAAATATACTATTTAAAAGTGTGGGTGTGTAGTAAAAGTGTAGGTACTTATTTTGTGAAAAGTACATAAAAGTGTGGGTATGTAGTAAAAGTGTGAGTATGTAGTAAAAGTGTGGGTATGTAGTAAAAGTGTGGGTATGTAGTTAAAGTGTGGGTATGTAGTTAAAGGGTGGGTATGTAGTTAAAGTGTGGGTATGTAGTAAAAGTGTGGGTATGTAGTAAAAGCGTGGGTATGTAGTCAAAGTGTGGGTATATAGTACAAGCGTGGGT
>CH003110.1:618960-667530 GCA_000149265.1 Ciona savignyi
ATTCAAACGTATTTATAGAAGGGTGATTTGGTTTTGACGGGGAAACTAAAAAGAGGAAAGTAGAAAGAAGGGAAGGAGGGAAACTGCATACTAAAATGAATATTATGACATTAGAGTTAATTTAAACATGAGGTTGAAGTTAGGGTTAGTTCTGGAGTGATTAGGGTTGAGGGCAGGGTTTAAATTAGGTTCCGTAATTTAAATGAGCAGTTTCCCTCCTTTCCTCTTTCTCGTTTTCCCTTCTTTTAGTGTTGCCCGGTATTGACATATAGATTATAACTTTAAAACAAAATGATCAGGTCATTAATATCAATAAAAAAAATAAAGACGTAATTTTGAGCTCACTTGGTCTGTACAGTTTGCTCCATTAAAACACGGATCGCTTTCGCATTCGTCGATGTTCGTTTCGCACTGTGTACCTGTCCACCCAATGGCACAATCACACTTGTAGTCAGCGATTAAATCCGTGCAATTTCCCCCGTTTCTGTGGGTGTTTGTGGGTATTAGGGGTTGGATGCATTTGGCGTTAGTTAGAGGTATTTGGGGTTGGACGCATTTGGGGTTAGTTAGGGGTATTAGGGTATTTGGGGGTTTGTGTATCTGAGGGTAGACCAGATCACAATAAAAACATAATCATTTTTGGTTGTTTGTTTAAATAATGATGACGTCATAAAAAGTACGAAATGACAGAATTACGTAACTGAGCTGGTGTAATTCCGAAATGCAACTTTGATCTATTACACCCAGCTCTTTCTGGTGGTGGGGTATATAGGGTTTGGGATATTTGGGGGTTTGTTTATCTGGGGTGGGTTATAAGGGGTCAGGGCATTTGGTGTTGGGGAACTTTAGGTTTGGGGCATTTGTGTTTGGGGTATTTGTGTTGTTAGATAGGTAGTTGTCATTCTGTCAGCTGAAGGGTTTTAGGTGAAACTGGTCGCTACCTAATCGATTAAAACCTTAAGCAACATGCTGACCAAACATTCCCCTAACCCAATGAATTAATATGATGTGTTAACGATAACATCAATCATTAACAAAAATCTGAAACAACTCTGGCAACCCAGCACTGTGCATCAGATAATCTAACGATTATCCATGTTGTATGCTGTAAAACACCCCTGGCCATCAACTACAGATTATTAAGTTAGGAAAACAGCAAAACACTTGGTCATAAAGATTTCTGTTCAGAAAAAAATTATTGAAAAGTGTTGTATTCTTGTATTGGAGGTACTGTTAGTAAATGAAATTTAAGCGAGCATGTCGGGTTATATAGCACGAAATGCAAGCAAAGAATGTTACATGCCAAACATTACACACATGCGGGCATGATTACAGGGCACAAAATAACTGTCTGAAATCCTGCACGCATTACTACAGGGATAGAAATTAAACGCATTTCCACAACAAAAAGGTAAGAAAATAGAGTGATATGTGGTAAGTGTGGTAAAATGTGTGGGTATGTAGAAAAAGGTGTGGGTATTTAGTTAAAAAGTGTGGTTATATAATCAAGTGTGGGTATGTCTGAATTAGATTTAAATTCTATAATAATTCTAGAATCTATAATTTAATATCTAGAACTATAATCACAAACATTCATCACCTGCAGGGGTTGGGGTCGCATTCGTTTATTTCCAACTCACAGTTGACACCCTCGTATCCAGGTTGACACTGGCAGAGATACAACCCCATCGTGGCAGCTGAACACGTGGCACCGTTGACGCACGGGTCCGAGTTGCACGCGTTGAACGAATGTTCGCAGTGTAAGCCCACGTAACCGGGTACGCAGAAGCAGCTGTACGACCTGGGGGAAGGTGTGGGTGTGTTAGGTGTGGGTATTTAGTAAAAGTGTGGATGTGTAGTAAAAGTGTAGGTATTTATGTTGTGAAAAGTAGATAAAATTGTGGGTAATTAGTAAAAGTGTGGGTATTTATTAAAGTGTGGGTGTGTAGTAAAAGTGTGAGTATTTAGTAAAAGTGTGGGTATGTAGTAAAAGTGTGGGTATGTAGTAAAAGTGTGGGTATGTAGTAAAAGTGTGGGTGTTTAGTAAAATGGTGGGTATTTAGTAAAAGTATGGGTATGTAGTAAAAGTGTGGGTATGTAGTAAAAATGTGGGTGTGTTGTAAAAGTGTGGGTGTTTAGTAAAAGTGTTGGTGTGTAGTATAAGTGTGGGTGTGTAATTAAGTGTGGGTGTGTCTGAATCAGTTGAATTCTATAATATTTCTAGAATCAATAATTTAAATATCTAAAACTATAATCACAAACATTCATTAATCAACAAAAGCTTACCCAAGACTACTCTGGCAATGTCCACCATTAAAACAAGGGGTTGATGCACAAAAATCAATAATATTTTCACAATTCTTGCCAGCATAGCCTGAAATATTGGAAATCAATTAAAATACTGGGAATGTAATTAGTAGGACCGTAAATGAGGTAAATGGTTAACGAGCTTTTTTGTTAACCATAAAAATTAAAAAATAAACTCTGATTTGAATATAAAACTAACAAAGGAATAAGTTACTGTAAGGCATGATCTGACTAAGTATAATTTACCATTTTCGATATTTTGTTCTATTAGTATATTTCACACATACAACATGTGTCTAATTGACACGTTATTTTACACATAATATTGCACACATACAACACACTTCAATAGCTCCGGTAACTTGACCAAGGGCACAAGTTATCTGATGATAAATAATAGTGATAAATCTTTGTGTCCTAGGTCAAGGAACTTAACGGACATTGCATGAACACAGTGGATTAATGAGCTCTGCTTAAATTAGTGTAACATCTTAATTATTACATAGTGGACACAAGGTAATCTGACGATAGCCCTTGTGTTAACGCTCCTTGCATTTGCCATCATGGGAATAAAACATGAATAAACTATTCTATATTCAACATGCGAATTTTCCTGATAATTTGCCTGTGGGATTTCGACATCACCCAACACCATTCAAACCCAATTTAAGGTCCACCCACCATATAAGCAATTGCAACGATAATCATCCAATGAATCAATACAGGTTGCGTTATTTTCACAGGGGTTCGAGCTGCATTCGTTGATGTCTATGGTGCAATTGCCTGCACTGTCAGTGGTGTATCCTGAAAAAATTGCATCAACAGTTAGGAAATGGTCATGTATTATCAAAAGGTTAGAACAGGGACAACTAACATTTAGAAATTTTGGAAATTCAACAACCAGAACCATTTTCAAGACAAAAAGAACCATTTTCAGAGGACACTAAAGTTTACTCAATTTTGATGACAAATTTTCATACAAACCCTTGTACCTGGAAAACATTGACAGGAGAAACTATTAACCCCGTCCACACAGATTTCATTGTACGCGCATGTTATTTCGTAACAATCATCATTGTTGACATCACAATCGTAGCCGGAGAACCCCAGCGGACAAAAACAGGAATATCCAGGTGAGTGATCATGGGGCAGAACGTCGCAGATACCCCCGTTTTGACAAGGGTTTGAGTCGCACGGGGTAAATAACTGTTCAAAATAAATTGGAAATATGAATTTTTTCTGAAAGTTTTAATTTAGGGCAGAAAATCCGCGCAATGTAATGCATGTAACACTTTCTTGTTTACTCGCGTGGCACATGTCGTGCAAGTAAGAATTTACTCTTGCCAATAAAAAAACTAAATACCATTTAAAAGTAATGTCGTACCACCAAACCCAGGGCCAAAAATCAACGAGAGCAAGAATTTACTTTGGCAACTAAAAAACTAATTAATGTTTAACGCGATCGTTTCTATTCAACTGGAGTAATGGGGAAAAAAATATCTTCATTATTGCGTCTGTTTTTATTATACACATGGTGCTTTTACTACCATTATCCGCGATTTACCCATGTTACTCATATGAAAGATTTACCCGCGTTTACTCATGTGAGCTTCTAAACGAAAGTGAATTCTTACTCGCCCGAAATTTGATTGACTGAAAACATAAGAAACACCCTAGACCCATTTAAATAAGATTTCCTGTTTTTCTTTCACATAATCTGTACTGCTACATTGTTCTGCCAGCGATTAATTGTATAAGTGAGATTATGTTTATTTTTTCTTTAACCCAATAAAAAAACATATCGTTCGCTACATCAAACAACCTTACTTTTAAGGCACTAAAATTCCCATTATGGTTTTATGTGAGATACATTCATATTACACTAGGATTAATTGTACAGCAATGGTGTTAATTTTAACTTTATCCCAGAGAAAACACTCTGATAGATAGAGCTTTATTTACACCTTATGAATAATACTAAAAAGAGGGAAGGAGGGAAACTGCACACTAAAATAAACATTAGGGCATTAAAGTTAGTTTTAAACATGGGTTTGTAGTTAGAGTTAGTTCTGGGGTTAACATTAGTGTTTCGGGCTAGGTTAGAATTAGTATATTTCATTGTGAGCTTTATTTACACTTTATAAATAGTAAAAAGGAGGGAAACTGCATACTCAAATAAAGATTAGGGCATTTGAGTTAGTTTTGAGTTAGGGGTTGAGATTATTATTTGGGGCTAGGTCAGAATTAGTATTTTTCATTGTTTCCCTTCTTTCCTCTTTCCCGTACCCTCCTATTTATTTTGTCACACTTCATTAAAAAAGGTATAATAATGCATATCTACCTCAGAGCAGTTCTTGCCTGTCCAACCTAAAGGGCATTCACATAAATAATCGTTGGTTTCATCAATACATTGTGCTCCGTTGTCGCAAGGGTTATTCTCACACTCGTTGATGTTTTCTTGGCATAGATGTCCTATAAAATAGAGTGATAATGTCTAGAACATTATATGGATCAGTACTCCATCTGTGTCACATTTCCAAAGTCCCTATCATACACATTTCCACACAAATCAACTTTGATAAGCACATCACCTGACCATCTGTGTCACATTTCCAAAGTCCCTACCATACACATTTCTTCACAAACCAACCTTGATAAGCACACCACCTGTCCATCTGTGCCACATTTCCAAAGTCCCTACCATACACATTTCTTCACAAACCAACCTTGATAAGCACACCACCTGTCCATTTGCGCCACATTTCCAAAGTCCATAACATACACATTTCTTCACAAACCAACCTTAATAAGCACACCACCTGTCCATCTGTGTCACATTTATAAAGTCCCTACCATATACATTTCCACACAAATGTAACTTAATAAGCACACAACCTGTCCATCTGTGTCACATTTCCAAAGTCCCTACCATACACATTTCCGCACAAATCAACCTTGACAAGCATATAATCAACTAATAGATTAACAGCATACAAAATTACCTGACAAATTGATAATAAGTCCACATAAGAGCATAATACATTTTGTCATGGCTTTATATCCTACAGCAATAACCTAACATAACAAGCCTAGGGAAGTATTACCGATCAGCTAGGCCTATTAAGTGAAATTGATCAAAAATTGTGGGAAAAATCAATAAAACCTTACAAATGGAATTGTTTAACACTGGAGTAATGCTTATTTGAAATAATAACTCAACGTGGCCATTTGTGAATTTATTAATAAAATAACAAGTAAAATATGTAGATAGGATAGGATATTTATGTTTATCCCCATGAATGGTAAAACCAAGGGGTTAACACACGGGCAATCGACAGATCACCTCTCGCCCACCGTCGGGTTACCAGAGCTATTACAGTGTGTTGTATATGATAGACACGTTCCTTTAATTTGGTATAACCCATTAATCCGCTGGGTTCAGGCAATGTCCGTAAATTGCCTTGCCCAAGGACACAACCGACTAGCTAGTGACCAGTTTCACACCTGTAACCTTTTGATTGAAAGGCGACATACTTAACCGCCAGACTAACTGGCCGGTTAGAAAAAATCAATATTATATTTTAAATTTAGTCTATAATGAATTACATAGCGATCACTAGAACTTTGGTTAATAACAGAGGCATTGATTGTACTTGAACCTGAGGCGTAAATAGAAGAGGGCCAGGGGTAACAACTGCACCCTTTTTTTGAAAATTACACCCCCAGCATTTAAAAAAACAAAATTCTGTTCTAAGCGTCCAAGTACAATTAATACATTTAGGGTAACAGTACAACACACTGAATAATAAAAGCCGAATAAAAGACACGATAAACTATGATATAAATAAACGATAATAAAATTTCTGCTTACTATAACCTAGTTTTTGAATGCAACTCTAACAAAACAAAAAAACTATGCCTGTATTCTGTATACTAATCTATTTGCACCTAAACCTATCTGTTTCATTTAGAATAATACATTCTCTTTTAAGTATAGGTTTACCAGGCTAGCTGTCTTACTTTATTAGCAATAAAACTGATTAACATGAAAGATTATAATAATTAGCGATGATCCATTAATTCCAATAGGCTAGTAAAACATATTCTTATTAAACATTATTTCTTATTTCTTATTAAACACAAATATAATTTTTTTTTATAATTCTAAAAGTGACTTACTTTAATCAATCTGCATTTTAATAAAAAAATTACCAAAATATGATTTTTAAGATATATGCATACTCATGCAAACTTATAAATATATTCTTTAGTTTAATATATCTGATTTCAATAACATAGTCAGAAAAAGCTATTTGAAAACGAATCACAAACTAATAACCAGAGTTGAGTACAATAGGTTGGCTTGTTTACAAGATATAACTTTACACTAACATGTTAAATGCACTGAACACTGAATAATATTTGCACAAATCCATGTGTACGGTGCAATTCTTTAATTGTGATATTTGTTAGGAGTATTAACCTTTACATTGATTCGTTTATAGCTAAACCATTTATTTTTAATAAGTGTCTAAGTCATATTTACAAAGTCTTTACCATACACATTTCCGCATAAATCAAACTTAATAAGCACACCACCTGTCCACCTGTGCCACATTTCCAAAGTCCTTACCATACACATTTCCACACAAATCAACCTTGATAAGCACACAACCTGTCAATCTGTGCCACATTTCCAAATTTCCTTCTACACATTAAACAATTACTCAAAATGCTTTGTCTTTTAATGTAGAACAAATATAGATTGAACAAATACGTTTCCTGATTAAAGTCTTAATTGACACTTAATCCCCTATCACTAATCACAGACAATAGCACTTAAAATAGCAAACAACCAATCTAATTATGTACTTAAGATCCAAAAGTAATTACAATAAACCAAATTACATTGTCATCTTAAAATTAATTCTTTATTTTTATACTTAATATTAGTATTATGATTAAATAATTTAGTTTTTAAAATGTCTCAATATGAAAAGTATAATTTTGACTATATGCTTTTTGCTTAAACTATCCTACAACTCCATGCATTATGCTGTAATTGATAACGTAATTGATACATCTTCAAACAAAACTTCACAATTTGACAATTCTGCTTTTTAAAGAGACATACAACCCACGGAGACAAAAACACGCAGTATGTGAATAAATTTAGTCGCATAAATTGATGCATACATAATTTATGATGAAAACAAAATTTGAAATATTTTAATGCAATTTAATTACTTTATTAAATAGCAGAGCAGTTATGTAATTATACAGTGAACAAAAGGTCCAAGCCATTCAATTTCACATTATTAACAAAGACAACAACTTTAGTTTACAGTAAATAGAGTAAAAAATCCTGATTTCAAAGGGTAGCACTAAATTGTTTTGTTCTTTAAAATAAGCAATAACATACCTCAGTTGAACTATAGCTTTATTAGACAGATTCTAATTTGAAATCTCTAGCACAAATTTTTCTCCCTTTTTTAGTATGATAGACTGATTAAAACAACCACCCACCATACTTTAACTTAGGAAGATATTTAAAAAAAATGAAAACATACCCCCCTTCAAGCAAAGTAACTGATAATAATCTTTAAGCCCTTTTTTAGTATGATAGACTGGTTAAAACAACCACCCAACCAACTTTAACAAAGGAAGATATTTAAAACACACGAAAACATACCCCCATTAAAGCAAAGTAACTAGTAATAATCTTTAGATCCTTTTTTGTATCATGATAGACTAGAAATCAACCTTTCCTGATACTTTAACAACAAAAAGTCCCATGAAAATACACACAAACCAACAAGCCCTAGTTCAATCATTACTGTAACTGGCATACTTAATTTCAAAGTCACTGGCACAAGTTTTTACAACCTTTTTACCAAGTTGTTAACAAAATTAACCACTCTGTAGACCTAAACATACTTAACCACTGCTCGGTAAGGTGCCTGGTTTGTATCAAAGTCGTCTGATATGTCAAACATGGAGAGCATGTGTTATCATATAAGCCGTGGGTTTAGCGGGCGGCCACGTCTAGTTATACCGAAACTCGATAATTCATTGGTTTTAGACGTGTTCTAACGACTGTCGTTTTGCCGTTTTAGTTTCCAAATTTTTATCAAAGGTCCTGCATCGTGTTTTCATAGTGTAAACAAAAAATAAACTAAACTAAGCCGATACTACTTTATTAACAGTAAAAACTATGCTACAATAAATTTGCTTTACAACCTAGTTGAAATTAATTTATCTGTAAATCGGAGCATTATGTATGGGGTTGTAGCTGGAAGAAAGTTGTCTTTTATAAGATTTGAATAGTTTTAGCTTTATACATTCTGAAACGTCTCAATATAAAAAGTAGCATCTTAACTTTATGCCTTTTGCTGAGACTATTCTACAACTCCATGCATTATGCTGTAATTGATAATGGAATTTGGTTACATTTCGAAAAATCTTAATATGAAAAGTACAGTTTTGACTTAATGCTTTTTGTTTAGACTATCCTACAACTCCATGCATTATTCTGTAATTGATAATGGAATTGATTAACATTCCGAAACGTCTCAATATGAAAAGTACAATTTTGACTTTATGCTTTTTGCTTAGATTATCCTGAAACTCCATGCATTATGATCTAAATAATATCAGCGATATAAATATATATTAGATTACATCACTTGTAATAGGAATTTCTTAAATGGCAATTTAAAAGTTGCTGATAAACACTTTCAATATAACTCCCATTACAACATTGCTTATCTATTGAGTCTAGAACATGAAAAAGTTGGGAGAAATTGCAATGGTTGGAAAAATTAATTTTGTTTAAGGTTTCGAATGTAACTTCATTCAATAATCAATTACAGCATAATGCAAGCTGTATTTAAAAAAAATTGTATGTTTTTACTTACATCACAATTACTTAAAAAAGAATATTCCTAGAATGTAATAAATTAATATTTTAACAGAAAACTTGTACAAAATATTATAATTAAACCAACATAGTTTTATTTAATTAGCATACAGCCACCGTTATAGAAAGTGCTGACTTACAATTTTCTTGCTCTATTTTCCAGTGAAAACTAAAAAGAGGGAAAGCGGGAAGGAGGGAAAGAAATTGCACAATAAAATAAAGATTATAACATTAGAGTTAGTTTTAAACACGGGGTTGGAGTTAGGGTTAGTTCTGTGGTTGAGATTACTGTTCAGATGAGGGTTTAAATTAGTTAATTTTACTGTGCCCTCCTTCCCTCTTTCCCTCCTTTTAGTGTTGCCCTATTTCCCTTTTATTTTATCATCAATAAAAACTTCCAACACAAATTTTTCCCCTAATCCTGTCGTTTTAAACTTTTCAGGATTGTGGACTATAAAACGATTTATTTTTCTCGACTCGCTTTAACATACCAATTACATTATTATCATCACGATGGAAAAACGTAATCTGTCAACCAAAATCACACAACATTTAAGTAAAAAAAGTAATTTATGCCATTATTATACTGCCATATGGACTACCAGTCACAATTCTTTACGAATTTAAAAAAAAACTCTTGAGAAGCAATTGTAAAGCTCTTAAGGCTCCTATCTTAAATAACATTAGCCAACCTAAACAACCACCAACTAACCCTTACACTTTAAATACAAGTGCAGTTTCTCATTTTCCCTCAATAAAAGTACAGTTTCCCATATAAGACTTGGCCATCCCTCCCCCTCTTATATATTTAATAGATGACTAAGTCGGTATATTTACGAACGACTAAAGCTACACATACTGAATAACATTAGCCAACCTAACCAGCACCTAACCTTTACACTTACACTTTCTTTAAAAAAATAAAGTTTCTCAAATAAAACTTGGCGAACCCTCCGCCACATCTAGCTCTAAATCTTACACCAGCCCTCCAATAAAATTGCAATTTTTCACTTTCCTGGCTAGTTCTGACCCAAAATTAAACACCCAGTAAAGAACAGAATAAAATTAAGCCGCCTTATGTAGGGAAAGAGGCAATAAAAGATTAAAGAGTTTATCTGGAATTAAAATGGGACAACCCAGTGGGGGGCCTATTGTAGATACCACAGTATAATCTGGTAGCCATCAAGGGATTTGGTTTCATTAGATTCATTAGATAAAGTATCTTCAAGAAATGATCATTGACTATATTTTCTATATATTATCTTGGTTGTAAAAAATAATATATATCTTTGTTAACCATATAAATAAACTGTGAAATGGATTTTTTTTAAATGTAATCATATTGTTGTATAAAAGGGTTTACTTTTAGACTATTGTTTTGTTTTATTTATACATATATTTATTAGAACTTAGGACTTGTATAAGATAGGATAGGATATTTATGTTTATCCCAGTAAATGCGAAAAGGGGTTATCACAATATTAGTTGTTTAGTATACATGTTTCGAACAAAAATGTAGTGTGTATATTATAAAGAAATTATATTATAATATATTATCTACTCAAAATGACAATCCAATTTACAAATATCACAGCTCTGTTACAATAATAGGACATTTATATAAAACCAGTTATCCATTTCATACCACAAATCAAGTTTAACATATACATTCGAATCCACCATATTTCCTGGTATGGTATGCAATGTACTGGTACTTTATTACATCATAATAACACTTGTGTGCTCACATAAGGGCACTCAGCACAGTGAAACTTGCTTAAAGCATTTTTCTACTGAATAAAAAGAAATTTTCTATCTCATATTTATAATACTTTTTTAAATTGAGCATAATTAAGTTACATTCTGAAACGTCTCAATATGAAAAGTATAATTTTGACTTTATGCTTTTTGCTTAGACTATCCTACAACTCCATACATTATGTTGTAATTGATAATGGAATTAAGTTACATTCTGAAATGTCTCAATATGAAAAGTATAATTTTGACTTTATGCTTTTTGCTTAGACTATCCTACAACTCCGTACATTATGCTGCAATCGATAATGGAATTGAGTTACATTACGAAACATCTTGATATGAAAAGTACAATTTCGCCTTTTCAGTTTAAAAACAGAGCAAATTACCTCTAAACCCAGGGGAACACACACAAGTAAACTTGTCCAGCCCATTAATACAGGTAGCATCATTCAGACAGGGATTGCTTTGGCATTCGTTTATGTCTGTACAGTTGGCACCTGGGATATTATCATGTTGTAGTAGGTCAAATAATGAACGTTAGGATAAGATAGGATATTCATGTTTATCCCCGTGGATGGGAAAACCAAGATCACGCAGCACTCACCGTAGGGTTACCGGAGCTATTTCAGTGTGTTGTGTATAATTCACACAGTCCTTTTTAAAATTTAAAACCCAATTATCTTAAAATGCCACTAAACACTTTACCTCCATATCCTCTTCTACAGATGCAGTAATGTCTGGTTGGTTCGTTGATGCAAATCTCCGTGATCGGGTTGCATTTGTTCCCAATGCAGTTGTCGACCAATTCCTCACATAAGGTGCCTGATGGGAGGGTCAGTATTAGGATAAAAATTGATGTGTCACCCATGCCCTGCCCCTATAAAAACTGCCATCACTGAGTCTTTTCTGAGATTTAAATGGTAACAATTTGTTAGGATAGGATATTCATGTTTATTCCTCTGAATGGGAAAACCAAGGGGCTTAACACTTGGGCAATCGTTAGATCACCTCGCGCCTATCGCCGGGTTACCGGAGCTATTGCAGTGTGTTGTGTATGATTCACGTGTTTTCTCAATTTGGTAGAACTCATAAATCCGATGGGTTCAGGTAATGTCCGATTTTGATTCTGGAATGTTGCCTTAATGTATTTTTTATCCTTTACATAGTAATATGTATATATATATATATATAGGAGAAACTTTCCTTCCAAAATGGACCAGAACATATATCTATTACACTAAGTGTGATTATATATTTAATTATCTATAAATAAAAACAATTTAGTAAAAAAACTGTCCTTGGCATTTTTTTATAAATGGCATAAAGTTTAAACTCGTAAACACAACCAACCGGAATAGCCAATTTCACATTGGCATGTGAAGCTGTTCAATCCATCGACACACACTCCCCGGTTCTTACAAGGATTGGGATGACAATCATTGATGTCCACCTCACACAAGGGACCGGTGAAACCAGGGGGACAGACGCAAACAAAATCTCCAAATCTGAATAGAGTTGTGTTAACCGTATTAAAAATAGGATAGAATAGGATATTCATGTTTCTCCCCGTGAATGGGAAAACCAAGGGCGTTAACACACAGGCAATCTTCAGATCACCTCGCGCCTATCGTCGGGTGACCGAAGCTATTGCAGTATGTTATGTATGTCATGATACACACATTCTATCAATTTAACCCTTTGACCACGACGGAACTTTTGCCGTTTTTGGCACTTTTGAGTAAGGTTGCTTTGACCTCGTTTGCTGCGAATACTGTTGGACTTAGGGAAAAATAATCTATTACAAAGGTGTCCAGTATATAATTTTCTACAAATTGGTATTTTTATTTTTTTGATGACGTCTTGGAATTTGTAATGACGTCATAATCAATACTTTATACTCTAATTACTCGTTACTGGTAGCTTGTAGAAGATAGTAATGTATTAAAAAGTTGTTCAGAATGACATTTACTACAAAGTTATGTCTTTTATTTTTTGATGACGTCAACTAAGCGTGATGACGTCACCCATGACTGACAAATATGGCATTTCATCACCAGAATCACTGTCGGCCTGGATCATGCCGACAGCCTGATCGGCGGTAAACTACCTCAAAGTTGCCATATTTCTTTTGAATATTATATAATAATTCAATAACAAACAAAACAAAGACAAAAAATGAATAAATATCAATAGTAATTAGAAAAAGTCATATACACATATGTATACATATATCGTTGAAAGAACGAAAATGACTTGTAAAAGCGAAAACAAAGATGGCTACTGCTAGTTTTATTCTCACAGCAAGTAGTGTAACAGTTTTAACTCCCCAGAACCCAAAAAAGCGATGTTTTACTTAAAAGTTAAACTAGATACAAAAATTTTGAAGAAAAATGTTTGGAGCAATATTACTCAAAAATTTTAAATGTAAAGGTTATGTTTTTATGCGTTATTTCGAAAGATCTATTCAAATGCTTTCCAAAAATAACAAAACTAGGAAAATCCCCCAAGAAACGACTGAATTGTGCATTTTTTTGGGGGACACCTCTCGGTTACAAATATGTAACCGTCGTGGTCTAAGGGTTAATAGAACCTATTAATCCGCCGGGTTCAGAAAATGTCTGTAAAGTGCCTTGTCCAAGGACACAACCGAATTGCTAGCGACCAGTTTCGTACCTACAACCCTTTGGCTAAAAGGTGACGCACTTAACCACCAGACTAACCGGTCGGATGCAATAATGCATAGCTTTAAAAATGACTAAATTTGCAAAAGTTAGCTGGACAACTAACAGGTTTTGATATGATGATAGTAAGATAAAGCAACATTATTATATTGCATTACTGACTGATGTATATATATTGTTATTGCAGAGTGCTGTCTATTAAAATTTTTCATATGCATAATTGAAATCTAAGTGGCAAGTTTATTAAAAAAATATTATGAAACAATGGTATTTTAACATTAAAAACATTTTTCCTACAAATTTGTTTTTGTGGTAATAAAAAAAAATGTTTGGCAAAAATTAAATATTTTAAATTTAAAAAACTTGTTTATCCAATATATTAGATGAAATGTATAAAAAGACTAAATGAAGAACCTTAAACTACTTAAGGGAAGAAAATTTCAGTTGGCGTGACAAACAGGTCAAAAAACCCTTAAGGCATTTGGCTGAGTTACAAATCGAGAACTCAATAACACCCTTCGCATAGCTTTAACACACCGTAATGGACTTCGAAATATAGTGTTAAACTTGATGTTGTAACTGTGGTACTTATGTTGTCACAACATATATTGGTACATATTTTTTAGATAAGATTAAACAACTAATTCAAAAATACAATGTAAGTATATTTTGATAGATTATTTGGTGGTATCACTTAACTGAACAAGGTTTAAATCTATTTAGGATAAAAAATAACATATTTAAACACAGTCTAATGTGCTTTGATTGAATTTATGATCATTTAACTATCATTTAACTGTTTAAGCAAGTTAACCACTGTTTCTTGTTTCTTGTTTTTTTCCAAACCACGAAGATAAAAAATTCTATATTTTACCAATTTTATTAACACTTTAACAATTTTAATCTGAATAATCTGACAATTGCATTTCCAATTTATTAATATAAAATATAAATAATCTATATTCTACCGATTCAATTTTTACTTTTACCGTGCATTTACAGCTACATGTAATAAACAGGTAAAAAGTCTTTTCAAACTCAGTAAAAAAGTATTTTTAACCCTTTAACTGCCGCTGTCGACTCAAGTCCTAATGTTAAAAAAAAGAAAATTTATTACTGAATAACTTTTCTGTTGATCATATAATGCTTACATCAATAGTTTTTTGTACAGAAACCTCTAACCTAAGTTGACTAAGCCAAAAAAATGACCTAAAAAACAGCCGGCAGTTAAAGGGTTAAACTCAGTAAAAATAAAAAGACATACCGATTGAAACATGAAGCTTCATTGGCGCACGGGCTTCTCAGGCATTCATCGATGTCAATGTTGCATTGAGGACCATTGTAGCCCGTTCCATTACAATCACATCTGTGTGGTTATGAAGTTTGGAATAAGTTTATCAGGTATGTTAAGAAATATGGTTAATTTCACTATAATGGATTTGTTGATTTCCCTATAATGGATTGAATTGTGTGTATAACTGGAACTGTGGGCACAGATGGACAGGTGATGTGCTTATCAAGGTTGATTTGTGTGAAAATGTTTATGGTAGGAAGTTTGGAAATGTGGTACAGATGGACAGGTGGTTTGCTTATCAAGGTTTAATCGTGTGGAAATGTGTATGGTAGGGACTTTGGAAATGTGGCACAGATTGACAGGTGATGTGCTTATCAAGGTTGATTTGTGTGGAAATGTGTATGGTAGGGACTTTGGAAATGTGGCACAGATGGACAGGTGGTGCGCTTATCAAGGTTGTTTTGTGTGGAAATGTGTATGGTAGGGACTTTGGAAATGTGGCACAGATGGACAGGTGGTGCGCTTATCAAGGTTGATTTGTGTGGAAATGTGTATGGTAGAGAGTTTGGAAATGTGGCACAGATGGACAGGTGGTGTGCTTATCAAGGTTAATTTGGGTAGAAATGTGTATGGTAGGGAGTTTGGAAATGTGGCACAGATTGACTGGTGGTGTGCTTATCAAGGTTAATTTGGGTAGAAATGTGTGCGGTAAGAAATGTTACAGAGATGGAAAGGTGGTGTGTTTATTAAGACATTGGAAATGTGTAAATTGCAACTTAGGAAAAGCGACATGATGGGTACAGAACTTAAACTAATAAACAAGCAAGTTATACAAATACAAGCTATATTGCTACGCATGCAAAGCACTCACTCATAAGAATTAATAAGATCATGACAGATCCCATGATTAAAACAGGGATCTGATTGGCAATCATTGACATCTTGTTCACAATTCTCTCCCGTGAATCCTGGTCATGAAATCATGCAAAAAATCACAAATCACGGGAAGTCATTTTTCAGACTTGGAGCAAGTGGCAGAAAAATAAATTTTTTAAGTTTAAAAAATTAGAAAAAAATTGCCACTGATATTTTTAATTTCTTTATTTGTAAATTTCTGAATTATTTGTTTCAAACAAAAGAACATGCGACAAGGCACAATCTACTTTAAGTAAATCAAATTCAAGACCAAAAGCCAAAGAAGTAAAAAAATATATATATTCATACAATAGGAATCGATAATTAATTTGAAAAGCATTTTTTTACTTTTGGTAATTAATATCTAAAAATGTCAAAAAATAAAACACACGACATGCTATAAGACAATAAAAAAAGGGATAAATTTCTATGTTTTTGTAAAATTACCTAAATCCTCTATCAACCAGCAAACTCCTTGCATAGATTTACTGGTTGATAATGGAATTTGGTTACATTCCGAAATGTCTCAATATAAAAAGTTCAATTTTGACTTTATGCTTTTTGCTTAGACTATCCTACAACTCCATGCATTATGCTGTAATTAAATTACAATCTGAAATGTTTAAAAAATGCAATTTCGCAATATATAATATGCTCTATCCTACAACTCCATGCATAGAACAAAGTCACAAAATAATATCTAAATAAAAGTTCGAACTTTGTACCTGCATCACATAAGCACTCATAATCAACTGCGTTTACACTGGAACAGAGTCCATTTCCGCACGTATAGCTTGTACAAGGGTTGGATCCGTTATGTTGACAACGTGGGCCGTATGTGTCATCCGTGCAGTTGCATACCGGGCCGTGCGGCGAATCGGTGCAAATACCATGGCCACACATTGTTTCATTGCAGGAAGGACCTACAAAGAGGTGTCATGCACTAGTTTGTCCCCCTTTAATATAAGTTGCTTGCACATACTTGGTTTGATTTTGTAGTTGACTTGCATAGTTGTTTGCCCTTTGGGTTGGTAAACTGTTATGTATTTTGCATGTGTTTTATGTTTATTTTTTTTATTTTGTATGTATCTTTTTTACATGGTTTATATATTTAATGTATATATAATATTTTAAGTAATGGTATATTTCTGTGCTTTTTATGTATTTTTTAAAATTTCCTAACTTTCTTTTTTCATACTGACAAAGATGATCTAACGATTTGAGCTTATACGCCAGACATAAAGTTGGTGCTACTAGTCACTAGTGTAGTGTACAACAAGTTTTTAATATTGTTCTTGAGTGAAGGATAGTTAAGGTGCATTGGTGGTATAGCATGTTAAGAATCGCTTACTATTTGAATTTAATTCAAATTTAAGTATGATATAATATGGGGGCATAGAGACATGTCTATGCCAACTCGAGAAGTTTAAAAGAGATAACTACAACCTTATATCTGTTTAGTGGTCGACAAAAAGTTTAAACTCCTATTTGTGGGGACTAGACTGTAGGCTATGCTTTCACCATTAGATGCAGCAGTGAGTACACAACCATGTATAGTAAGTTACTGGTCGGATGACAAATTCATTGGTGCCTAAGCAAGTTTATAAACACACAACACATTATTTTTATTGTCATACCAACCAAATGTGATTAAATTTCAGGCAATGTTCGTTAAGTGCCTTGCCCAAGGACACAACCAACTAGTTAGCTAACAAACAGGTCCGGATGCTATTTTTAAATAAAAGATTAGCTTTATTGCAGGCAGAGTTTGGGTGATTCAACACAACATTTTACAGTCATAAAAATACCCGGGCAACACTAAAAAGAGGAGTGAAACTGTAGACTAAAAAAGGAAGGAGGAAAACTGTAGACCAAAATTCTGGACACTAATTTTAACCCTGCTCTAAACACTTATCTAAACCCCAGAACTAACCTTAAGTCCAACCCCATGTTTAAAACTAACCCTAAAGTCATAATCTTCATTTTAGTCTGCAGTTTCCGCTCCTTCCCAGTTTTCCCCAAAATACCGTTATCGAATTGACATTCCGGTCCTGAATATCTAGCAAAGCATGAGCAAGTGTATCCAGTGTCGTTGTAAGTACAAGATCCTCCATTCTGGCATGGTGAACTCAAGCAATGGTTTGTTCCTTCTGGAAGTTTTAATGACATTTTTATTAACAATTTAAAAGAAATGGATTTTTAGGGAAAATTTACATTCATTAATTCAAAAATTTTGCATCGACTTTGAATATTTATTATTTTTTTGGGAAAAAGGGAAAACACAGTACTTACCACAAGTATTCCAACTGATCAAGGGACAATCATTCCACTGGACTTGTGAGTTTATATCAGGTTGAAAGTTAAAGTACGGTCCAGATGATATACACCCGTCGAACCCATTTCTTGAGTCTGAAAAGGTTATAATATTAAAAAACTCTAGCATATATGTCATATATAAAAATACTATACTGTGACAAATTGGTCCGTACTGCCATATTGCTCCACATGTTATAATAAGTCACATCGAAATCCAATACAGGGCCAAAAACACATCAAATTTCATGAGAGCACGAATATACTCATGTGTGGAAGATCATGGGGATGTAATGCAAGTAAAACTTTCACAAGAATAATGGGAGTAAATATTTTAAATTTGAAGTAAAATAAAACATGCTAAAATGTTTTAAAAATGTGTTATAAAATGAAAACAAAGTGTTTAGAACACTTGGATTTGTTTTTTATTCCCCTATACACCAGTTAAATAAAAAACTAACGCAGTAATTGTTATTAGTTTTGTATTTAAAAGAGTAAATCTTTACTTGCACCGCATGGGTCATGCGGGTAAACATGTGAGTATTACTTGCGTGGATTTTTGGCCCTGCAATATATGATTATATAGCCTACTAAATAAAGTCTCAATTATGCTCTTTAAATATTAAAACATTTTTTTAAGAATTAGGGCTCATTCAAAATGTTTACTTAATCCAACATAGCCTACCTGGTATATTTCCAACTAAAACTACAGTGTCGTTAGAAAACTCCAGATCAAAAAGCATCGAATCATTAACAGAGTTGGAAATAAATTTGTTTACGTCTCCAACAGATACATAAAGATTGGATCCCTGTGCAAAATTGATTGTTAAAAGCTTAGACGTTGTTCTACATTTTATTGTAACAAAACCAGGCTCAAAAGATAAGTAATAACAACTATATACCAAACGAAAAAAACATTTTTTTATACATTTCACCATTATAGTTTAATAAACACATATAACAAAATGTTATATTTATAGGGGTTAAACTAAAATTGGTAAAATTGGGTATAAAAAAAACTGAAAGTCTCCATTCACAGGATTAGGATAGTTTGTGTTCCATAGATAACTTTTATAATTAAACTAACCTGGTCATGAGTTGAGTTGATGTAAAACATGACATGAATCCATTGATTCATCGTAAAATCTCCGTTAAATTTTATAGAGTTGGTTGAATTGGCAATAACAGAAGAATAAGCGAAAAGAACTTCCCCAGAGAGCAAAGTTAAGGATACAATGTCACCCAATGTATTTCTCTGTACGAAAAAAAATTGTCATTTGCTCAGAAAACCTCCCACTTTTCTAAACTACCTACCATAAACATTTCTACACAAATCAATCGTGATATGCACACCACTTGTCCATCTGTGCCACAATTCCCAAGTCCCTACCGTACACATTTCCACACAAATCAACCTTGATAAGCACACCAGCTGTCCATCTGTGCCACATTTCCAAAGTCCCTACCATACACACTTCCACACAAATCAACCTTGATAAGCACACCACCTGTCCATCTGGACCTATTTTCCCACTGGTGTGATAATGCCAAAATTTCCCATTAAAGAAAAAATCATAAATAACCTATAGCCTACCACACTACCTGATAAAATAAGGTTCCGTTTTCCTTGCAAGTACGGAAGGAAAAACCAGTCTGAGAAGTTCGTAAGTCCAGTGCATTTGTAAGTTTAGCATGTGCGCTTCCATTAAAATATCCAAATTCTTTATTCCTCACAGTAGGTTGGCAGTGGACAGGTAAACAAATTAATAAAACGTTAAAAAGTAAAAGTACGCACAACGTGTGGACTGTCATTGTGTAAAAACACAATATAGCATACTCCACCTGCGAATGGATAGGATGTATAGGATATTCAACATTTTAACATGAAAAGTATATTAAGCTTTTATCAAACATAATAAATTAAATTAGAATTGCAAGTATATTTGAAAACATAAATTTAATTTTGTAATTATTATTTTATTACTGTTTACTAAAAAAAAATCCATATTTTTCTATTTTGAAACAAAATTATATAAATAAGACTCATTTTGTTCCACTGCTAAAACTTAGTTTAAAAAAAAACAAATCAAAAAAAAAATTCTGAATCATTTTCTATTCAAGTCCAATCTTGATTTTAAAATGAACCTTAGTTTAGTTAAGTTTATTTTGTTTCCACGAAGAAAACACTAGGTAGGACCTTTGATTAAAATTTGTAAAACTGGAAAAAAAAACGGCAAAACGACATCATTAGAACACATTTAAAAACCATTCAATTATTAAGTTTCCTTAAAATTAGACATGGCCGCTAAACCCACAAAAAAATAAATAAATGTTTATAAAAAAATACACTAAGCCTCGAAGAAAAGAGTGCAGTAACCTTACAAGTATACATATCATACACGCTGATTTGACACCGGAAATAAAACATACAACTGGAAGAAGATTATTAAAAGACACGATCCACGGTTTAAAGTGGCGTTGATGCCAGCTTTTAAAAGCCCTTCAACGCTTCAAGTGCTTTTAAATGTACAGAATGTGTTTTGGGAAATCGGGAAGTGAATAATTTAGTTTCTTAATCTAAAATAATAATAATGATGACTTGAAAATGGAACCCAAGAATAATAAAAAAAAATATTAATAATAAGTCAATTTAAAGCATGTCAAATGAAAATGTTTAATTACTGTTGTAAAATTTCAATTTAAATTCAATATCATTTATTAACTTTTAAGTTATACAATTACATATTTTATGTAATAATGTTAGGTGCCGAAAATACCCCTCCACACCTCCATGAGAAAACTAAAAGAAGGGAAACCATACATTAAAATGAAAAATTATGACATTAGAGTTAGTTAAACATGGGGTTGGAGTTAGGGTTAGTTCTGGGGTCAGGGGAGGGTAGTGTTCAGGGGAGGGTTTAAATTAGTTTCCGTAATTATAATGAGCAATTCTCCTTCTTTTAGTGTTGCCTCTCTTTCCCCTTTCCCGCAGATTAGTGGAAGCCCCATTCAACAAAATTTGGTAAACTTGTTATTCCGCTGGGTCGGCTAAAAAAGTGGCATGTCGCATGCGACTCTTTTCAGAGTATACACCTATTGCCACTTTTTTTCCTTTAAGTATATTTATAACAGGCTGTATATTTCTAAAAATGTGTACTAAATTTTAACTGCTTAACCATACCTTAGTATTGCTCAGAACGCTTAGAAACCCAAGAAATAGGTTAACCGTAAAAACACGTTCATCGTCGTAGTTAAAAAATGGTACAGTACGGATTAAGAAATAAATTAACGCAACCGTTTTAGACATGCAAACACAATGTAATGAAATATATGATCCAATAATGTTTCCTAAGTAATGTTTAGCTACGGTTATACACATACGATTTTATCTCTGCAATTAATTTTTGCAAAGTTTGCCGCCACTCCGTTCTTTCCTTGTGATCTCAAATTTCATAACAAATCCAACTTTTACCCGAGGTAACACAGCACATTTTAAAAATATTTAAATACCGGTAAGACATTTTCTTTGTCAAGGATTATAATTAAATTTTGTACGAAATTGAGGAACTAAATAGTTTACTTAATGCCATAAATAAAAATACTCATACGTAGATTTTTCAGTAAAACTATATCCCCTACAAGCAGGATGCACAACAATCGGGGGTAAAAGTAAATACCGCAGAAAAGTGTGTAACTAAAAGCCTTTCAATCGAAAGGTTGTAGGTGCGAAACTGGTCGTTAGCTAGTCGGTTGTGTCCTTGGGCAAGGCACTTTACGGACATTGCCTGAACCTAGCGAATTAATGGGTTCTACTAAATTGAAGGAACGTGTCTATCATATACAACACACTGAAAAGATATGGGGAAATAGCTTTGGCAACCCGACGATGGGCGCGAGGTAATCTGACGATTGCCCGTGTGATAACCCCCTTGGTTTTCCCATTCACTGGGATAAAGATGAATATCCTATCCTATCCTATCCTTTCATGTCACAGCAATACGATAGAATCGGATAGGATATTCATGTTTATCCCCGTGAATGGGATAGGAACTAGGATATTCATGTTTGTCCCCCTTAATGGAAAAACGGGTGAGATCACACGGACAATCGTCAGATTACGTTGTAAATATAGAATAAAACATTCTTACAGAGGTCTATTACCGGTCACCAAACATGCAGGCTTTCAATACACATTTGTAGTCGTAAGGAAATATCTTATTCAGGTTAAATTTTATAAGTGTTGGATGCAGTGTAATGAATAAGTAGTGATATATAAAATTGTATTCCAATAGATTCAATTCCCCATATCTATATCAAACGCGTTACAAGTTATGTGAAAACAAAAAAATCTAGTAAGACATGTTAGAGGTGTTAGCATTTTTTGTTTTTGTTGTTTTATTTGTACACAACGTTAACTATTCCAAAAACATATAAATTCAGTTTGTATATGTAACACGAAAACATATTAGTTTCCGCTTGCAGAAACAAACGTTGTACACTTTGCATTAGGTAGGGGAAGAGTGGGTAAAATGGGCCCTTTAGTTGCAAATCGGATTTTTTACTAATATAAAGCCCGCTGGATTTAAGTTTTTCATGTGGTGTCACCTAATACCAAAGTCTTCACACATAACATGTTAACTTTCTAATAATTTTTGTTAAATATATTTTATTAACAAAGAAAAATATTTCGTTAGTGGCCCATTTTAGACAAGGGTGTAGTCTAAAATGGGCCCCGGCCCGTTTTCGATATTAACATTTCGTTAGATAACAGTATCAATATTCGCTTCCCATATAAACAATGTTATTACTTTTCTTTTTATGATGTAGTTTTTTTTTTTTAATTTAACACTTTGGATTACTGCAATTACTTTTTATTTAATACCCAGTTACTAGTATACTAATGCAATAACATCTTGCTACTTTAGTGGAAGCATAACTATCAATTCATGTTATTATTAACATTTAGAAAACCCGTTTAGTTTATTGTGAAACACATAATATGACTGTTAGTGCTAAGTCCAGCCCTTTAGTACTGTTAATGCTAAGTCTAGTCCCGTTAGTTACCAAATGACTACAGGGGGGGCCATATTAGACAGGTGCCAACATACGACTTAAAATCTCTATAAAAAATTCTTTAAAAAAGAAGTTTTATTACTACCAGTAAAAGTAGATCTAGGCTATATAGTTCTATTTAACTACAGTAAAAGTTATTTTAGTATTTGATCTTTTCTATTATATATTAGCAGAAAACAAAAATTGCAAATTTAGATTCAGACCTTCTCAAACCGAAATAACTACAGAAAACATTGAGTTTGGTGATTTCACGCTCAAACTTCGGTTTGGAGATTCCATAATTTGATATACTGACAATGGTTCTTGTAGAAAATTTTATTCTTCAAAATATATTGAGAAATGGAGGGGGCCCATTTTACCCAGGTGGCCCATTTTACCCACTTTTCCCCTATACTAAGACGGTTGTGTGGCCGAATGGTTATGGCGAGCGATACATATAACGACAAAAAAGGAACGAGCCCATCATGAGTTCCAAACTTGGCTCGGAAAAAAGAAGAAAAAATGAGTCATAATATAACCAGGGAACCCGATCGTTTCTACATAATAATGGTGGTAAACAATGGTTAACACTCCCTTATCAGTTGGTGTCTTTGCAAAAAATCTTTCTCTTTAAACAGAGTTTGTGTCAGGTTTCTTTTTAGTGTGAAGCATTTGGTGTCTTTGCAAATTGCTTGTTTGTATAAATGATTTTTCACAAACATCACATGCGTAAGGTTGTTTCTTCAGTATGAATCCTTTGGTGTCTTCTTAAAGTATATGAATGTTTAAAAGATTTTTCACACACATTGCATTGGTATGGTTCCTCTTCTATGTGAATCCTGTGGTGCAATTTTAAACTACGTGCGCGTTTAAACGATTTTTCACAAACATTGCATACATATGGTTTCTCACCAGTGTGAATTATTTGGTGTGATTTCAAATATTTTGCTCCTTTAAACGATTTTTCACACACAGTGCATTGGTATGGTTTCTCATCTGTGTGAATCATGTAGTGCATTTTTAATTCACTTGCTTTTTTAAACGATTTTTCACAAACATTGCATATATATGGTTTCTCTCCAGTGTGAATTATTTGGTGTGATTTCAAATAATGTGCTACTTTAAACGATTTTTCACACACCTTGCATTGGTATGGTTTCTCATTTGTGTGAATCTTCTGGTGCCTTTTTAAATCACCTGCTAGTTTAAACAATTTTTCACAGACACTGCATTCGTATGGTTTCTTCCCAGTGTGAATTACTTGGTGTGCTTTTAATTGACCTGCTAGTTTAAACGATTTTTCACAAACATCACATGTGTAGGGTTTTTCTTCAGTATGAATCATTTCATGTGTCTTCAAATGACTTGCTTGTTTAAACGATTTTCCACACACGTCGCAAGTGTAGGGTTTTTCTTCAGTATGAATCCTTTGGTGTGCTTTCAAATGACCTGCTTGTTCAAACGATTTTTCACACACTTTGCATTTAAAAGGTTTTTTGTCTGTGTGAATCCTGTAGTGCCTTTTTAAATCTCCTTCTAAGTTATACAAATTTTCACAGGCATAGCATTCGTAAGGTTTCGCTTGAGCTTGAGGTTGTTGGTATGTTTTCAAACAAACAGAAACGGTGCCTGGATTTTTATTCATTTTATAGTTAACTTTTCACATTAACCTTATCCACCTAAAGCAAAGTAGATCTATGTTTAATAGAAATGTAGTTTGGATTATTAAAATAAATAAAACCTGACCCATCTTATAAATTGATATGCATTTTATATATTGCGGTAAATAGGTTAAAATGTTAACAAATGCTGATTATTGGGTCGGCTTACAAACATTACTATATTACCCGCGAAAGTACTATACAAAGAGCTATTGGTAACGATCGTAAAATGATTGTTAAATTACAGCGTGTGAGCAATAAGTTTAGTTGTCTAAGTTTAGTTGACAGCAAAAAGATTTCATTTACGACATGCAAGAATTAAAATATATTATCCATAACATACTTCACAAATAATATAATCACTCAATTCCATTTACACTCTAGTACTGCATACTCAATTAACCAAAAACTTCTATAAAACTAGGAAAAATAAACTAAAACAAGTAATTCTCCGTATTTTTTCATTAACTTGAGCATGACGGGTTATATATGAAAATACTTCATCCCGCCATTTGACTTACAATAGTGTTTCGTCCATTTTCCCTTTTGACTTACAATAGTGTTTTGACTTACAATAGTGTTTTGACTTACAATAGTGTTTCGTCCACTATCCCGCAGAATAACGCGCTATCCCGCAGATTAGGAAAGCCCGTTTTGACAACAATTACGAAATAAAATTCGACAATTTTATGGCTTTAAAGTTTATCAAAGTTTTAAACAAAACCTTCTTGGAAGACCTTAATCCGCTTTCCTAATTTCATTGCTCTTTCCTCCAAATATTTTGTTGTAACACAAAAAATCACATCTAAGTACTCTTTGCCCATAATAAATTCCAATTATCTTATTTACTTTTGAAAGTAAAAATTTAAAACCTTTTACGAGGTGTTAATTTGTCTATTTATTGTTAATTTGGGATTAAAATAACGTTAATATTTACGCATTTCAATGGTTTTCGTTCATTACTCCTTTGGATATGTTGTAACCCTTGACTTCATGCACAAAGCGTCCAAACAAACTCAAAACTCGTTTCCATGGGGTTGTACTGGAAGACAACTAAAACTACAAAAAAGTTCTCTTCAAATTTTTCTTAAAAAGTTCTTTTTCTTAAAAAGTTCTTAAAAAAGTTCTTAAAGGATATATATTCTTGACGGTGCTGGTAAGAGTAACATCTAATGCGACGGATGGCGCAATTTTACTTCTAATAGGACAGTCATTCCAGAAAATGCAATAGGATGTACGGTCGTGTGGCCAAATGGTTAACGCGACCGATACATATACCAACTCTTATACAAAAAAACGGTCTTAGTGACGAGCCCATCATGGGTTCGAAACTTAGCTCGGTAAAAAAAAAATAAATAAAAAAAAAATGCAATAGGATCCGACGTGAAGTGGTACTGTAATAACTGTGCTTTAAGCGTGCAGTTCAAACACAGACTACAAACATACTACTGAAGTATTTTCTACCCAACTTGTGATAGACTTTCTTCGCACTCCCAAACTGTTCTTATGTTACTGCGTGTTATTTGTAGCAAAAAAACTGTGTGGAGATCATGCACTTAAATCTTATCCTTTTTATTGCATCTCGCTTGTAAATATACGTACAATAGTACAAGATAGCCAGGAACTATAAATAAAATGCGTTCAAATAAAATGGAAAAATGCGATAAGCCGATAATCGATCTCTGTACAGTCAAAGTCTACAGGTGCCAATTAGTTTATCGTAAACAAATGTTTCAGAAGGCATTTCTAAACATCGGCGGTAAGAAGGTGTTAAAACGAGAGATTTGTATGGCGAAATGAGATCTCATTAGTCATATTTTGTTCAGACTACCTAAACGTACTTTTAAACACCTAGTCATCTGAATAAGAAAAAAACGCAGCAACTTCCAGCACAACTCCCTGGAAATCCAGTTCTAAATGTTCGGATGCTTCGTGTATATAGCGCCTATCGGTTACTGTATATAAACTATGCATCAAATTGAAATTATGTGCAAGTGCTACAACATATCTTAAATATTTAATGTGCAAAATATTCTATTAATGTATTTAGACTTTTAGTGCATCTCGGTCTAAATATTCTTCCTATTTCTCCAGTGCAAACTTGATGGACTAACCCACCAAGCAATCGACTGGACGACCCAGCAGACTAATCGGTTAGACTTTGTCGTACCGACATAATTGGCCGCTGACGACGGCATTATCAAGATTCTAAAGAACAAAGAAATCGCTAAATGACGAACGGCTGTCCAAATTCACGAAGCGATCAACGCAACCTGCGAAACTAGCGCGCAATTATTTTCTATTGTATGGAGCGCCAACATCATCTTTTGTGCGTGTTTTAGATATTCTGCATCCCATTTTTTCCTTGTTGCCAAATCACATATAAAAGACCTTATTTCATCAGAAACACAGACCTACAGATCTATAGGCTTACAGTACTGTGTTTATAAATCCACAGTCTGCATAGCCTAGGCTCTGGTGCTCTCGAGGGCGGGTATACGCTTAACGTACCCTACAGCTCGTCCTTACTTATAAAACTAAGTAGCCGGTTATGCTTATGCATTATTTTACTTGTACCGTGGCGCTTATTACCCACGACTGTCCGTTTCCATTCGTAGCTGAATGTAAAGAAATTATAATTTTTAAAGAGGGGAATCATCAAAATTAAATAGACTTGTCGGATCCCTGGTTAAAATTGTGTTTATTCTGGACCAGCGCAACGGATTGTTAGATACGGCAAGCATGATTAGTTATAAAGTGTTTCGTATCAGGATAATTGTTTTACAGCCTATAAAATGTACCGATTATAAAACGCATAAACAAACATAACAATACCTTTATACCAAAACAGTGTGGATTCTGCTTGTGGGATAACAAATTGGACATTTATGTAAATGGAAAATCCAAGGGGGTTAACACACGGGCAATCGTCAGATCACCTCGGGCCTCCACCGTCGGGCCACTAGCCGCAAGTTTCTTATCGATACAAGTCGAACCTAAAAAACAGATTTCACAGAGACAAGTAAATTTAAGGTCAAATGCCTCACTGACTATTATACTTTATAATATTCTTGAACTAATATCCGTTTTTATCACCGTTAATGGAAAAAACGGGTGAGATCACATGGGCAATCGTCAGGTTACTTTGCGAATATGGAAAAAAGTTCTTACAGAGTTCAAATTACCGTTCGCCAAACACGCAGGCTTTCAATACACATCTTTAGTCTCAAGGAAATATCCTAACCAGGTTTAATTTTATAGGTGTTGGATGTAGTGTAATGAATACGTAGTGTTATATTCAGTTGAATTTCAATAAAATCAATTTCCATATATATATTTATTAAACGCGTAGTGCATTTGTGAAAACAAAAAGTTTTACAAAATGTTAGGATTTTCCCTTCGGTAACTACATTATTCAGAAAACATATAAATCTAGTTTGTATTTTAGTTCTGCTTGCAGAAACAAACGGTGTACACGTTGCATTAGATATACCAAGAGTGATAAGGTAACCAGGGAACCCGATCGTTTCTGCATGGTGGTTGTAAACACATGGTTGAAACTGCTATGTTAGTTGGTGTCTTTGCAATTTACTTAAATGGCTAAACGATTTTTTATGTAATTTGCATTTTAATATGGGTTCTCTTTATTGTGAATCATTCGGTGTCTTTTTAAATCACTTAAATTGTTGAACAATTTTTCATAATAGCGCATGGGTATGGTTTTTTCCAGTATGTATCATTTGGTGTCTTTTCAAATTACTTGAATCATTGAACGACTTTTTACAGACACTGCATTCGTATGGTTTCTCCACAGTGTGAATCATATGGTGTCTTTTCAAATGACCTGCACGTTTAAACGATTTTTCACAAACATTGCATGTGTAGGGTTTTTCTTTATTATGAATCCTTTGGTGTGTTTTTAAATGACCTGTTTCTCTAAACGATTTTTCACACACATTGCATTTGTAAGGTTTCGCTTGAGTGTGAATTATGTGGTGTCTTTTTAATTGACCTGCTTCTCTAAACGATTTTTACACACGTTACATTTGTAAGGTTTCGCTAGAGTGTGAATCATATGGTGTTTTTTCAAATAACCTGCTTGTTTGAACGATTTTTCACAAACATTGCATTTGTAAAGTTTCACTCCAGTGTGAATAACTTCGTGTCTTTTCAAATCATTTGCATGATTGGACGATTTATCACACACAGTGCATTTGTAAGGTTTCTTCTTGGTGTGAAGCATTCGGTGTTTTTTCGACTCACTTTTTCTTTTAAACGATATTTCACAAACATCACATGTGTAGGATTTTTCTTCAGTATGAATCATTCGATGTGATTTTAAATTACTTGCATATTTAAACGATTTTTTACAAACAGTGCATTTGTAAGGTTTTTCTTCTGTGTGAATTCTTTTGTGTTCTTTCAAATCATCTGTATTTTTAAAGAATTTTTCACAAATATTACATTTGTAAGGTTTCGCTTGAGCCTGAGTTTGTTGGTAGGATGTCAAATGAACAGAGGCGGCACATGTTGTTTTACACATTTTACAGTTAATTATTCACTCAAACCTTATTCACTTAAAAAGAAAGGGGATTTATTCAAAATGGAAAAGCGTGCACCATTTTATCTATGTAGTCAGGATTAAAATGTATAAAACCTGAACCAGATACTACATTGATGTGAATGTTATACATTGTAGACAAAAGAATACACTGTTAATAAATCTTGGTCCGGGTCACAAACTTTACTAAATCACCAGCGTCATAGAATAATCTAATCCTCAAATATGACATAAACGAGTAATGTTGTACGTTCGTGTGGTTAAATACTCCTTGAATTTTAATTATTTGCAAACATGCCCCAATAATACAATAACGATAAGGTTATTTGCAAAAATTTTGAATAGAGATAAGCTAATATATTTATATGAGATTTAAAAGCGACAAACGACGCTGTCATTTCAATATATATATGCATTGGTCCCTGTAAAGTTTTATTTTATTTCTATGTTGTTCATTTAAATTTCTTGCATTTTTGGACGCTAGCCGATTTTCCGTTAATGTCTTTCGTTAAATTTTTGATTTTCTGTAATTTTAGATGTACATTTTTGGCTTAAAGTCAGTTGCCCTGTGTTGGTCGAGGCGATAGACCGAGCAATAGTAAAATAATTTGTCCTGAAATGCTAAAATTTTCCTGAAACGCTTCTTATTTAAAGCCTATGATACTTGAGATGCTTCTTATTTAATTGAAATGGCGCAAGCTACACGGAACAGCTTCTAATCAATGCAGTTGAATTATAACCAATACGGCAATTCTCGATTTATTTAAATTTACTCTTTACTTTATGTTAAGTATTCTTACATTTATTAAGCATTCCGCGACCCCTCACACTATACATTGCAACTGTATCGAAATCGAAACGAGTTACAGGTTGGTTTACGTTCGCAAAGATACAAAACTATTACTGGTACGGGTTTTTACTCTAAATTCAACTTTCGCACTTTAAAGTGATTGTTTTATATTGTTATAACCAATCCTGCACGTTTTCCTAAAATATTTAACTTATACGCATTACTCTGGTTTTCACTGTCCTCACTTAGTTGCTTCTGTAAGCTTGGTTCTGGTTGACCGACTTCGGTGATCTCGTTTCTGTGTCTGTGGCATATTCTTGCTAGGGTTGTGCTATGGCGTTTCGCTCTTTAAGTTGAATTGCTATCAATACTGGTATGGCATGAACGGTCGTTTTGCCAAATAGTTAACGATACAGATTTATATACTGCTTAATATAAAAACCGCTTATTGACGAGCCCGTCATAAGAACGAAACTTGGCACGATAATAAAAGTACTGCCAAAGTAACGCATAACATTTATATTGGTTATTTATTACCAAGACAACTTTACAACCTGTAGTGCGCCTAATGCTAGATCTTTTAAAAAACCATAACTAACGATTAAGCAAAACCTACAAACCATAACGGATGAAGTAAATATAACTTTTATTGGAAACAAATATATTTCGTATTTGTCTACGCATCTTGAGTGTTTTATTTAAATAGATTTTTATAAATTGCTTAATTTTATAAGCGACCACTCACAACTACATTGCAACTGAATTGAAAGCGAAAAGAATTACAGCCTGGTTTAAGAGTCGCAAAGAAACAAACCTACAACTAGTACCATACTGACTGCATTGCTAATCAATAGTTTTACTCTAAATTCAACTTTCGCACTTTAAAGAAATAGCTCTATATTATTATAATATATCCTGCATGTTTTCCTAAACAGTTAAACGTACACGCATGACCCTCGTTTTACTGTCCTCATTTAGTTGCTTCTGTAAACTTGTTTCTGGTTGACCGACTTTGGTCATTTCGATTTTATGTCTGTGGCATATCTTGCTCAGGGCTTTCTATGGCGTTTCGCTCAATCAGGGTTGCCAGACGGAAAGTACGCTTTACGGCCAAACTGTTTTTGCTTTACGGCCAAAATTCGGCTAATTTGTATCAAGTGCAAACTAAACTATTTAATTTAGCCAATTAGGCTATTTATCTCTTTATTTGTTGAAAAATTGTATAATTTTAATTCCCTCCAGATTTGTCGAAACCGTTCAAATACTATATAGGAATGATTACCGTTATTATTTTATTTTAAAAACGTCATAATCAGCTTTGTGATTTGGGATGAGACAGTTGATATTAATTTATTTCCATATACTGGCTCTCTTTTTTCCTTTATTTCTACTGTAGCGTAAAAATAATATGACGCTTCGGCCCAAAACTTGACAATATGCTTAAACGGCCAAATTTGGCCAGATTTTTCCGCACGGCCAAACTATTTTTTTTGCGTCCAAGACGATTTTGGTAAGGCCAAATTTCTGAAATTTGGCCGTAAAAAAGACCAAATGGCAACCCTGCATAGAACGACTCTAGCAAGATATGCAACGGAAATAGAAACGAGATCACTGAAGTCGGTCAACCAGAACCAAGCTTATAGAAGCAACTAAGTAAGGAAAGTGAAAATTAAATTCATGTGTGTACGTTAAATATTTTAGGGAAATGTGTAAGATTGGTAATAATAATGTAGAACAATCACTTCAAAGTGCGAAACTTAAATTCAGAGTAAAACTAACTAATGATTAGCAATGCAGTATGGTTCCAGTACTTGTTGTGTTTCTTTTAGACTCTTAAACCAGACTGTAATTTTAATTCTGTTCGCCTTCGATTTAGTTGCAATGTAGTTGTGAGTGGTCGTTAATAAAAATAAGCAATTTATAAAAATCTATTTAAATAAAACACTCAAGATGCGTAGCCAAATACGGAATATATTTGTTTCTTAAAAAGGTAAATTTACTATATCTGTTACGGTTTGTAGCGTTTGCATTGTGGTTATATATGGTATTTCGATAAAGATCTAGCACAGGGCTGGTCAACCCGCGGCTCTTCGCTCAGTTCCATGCGGCTCTTTTCCGCAGGCCCTATTTCTCCCACATAAAGGTCCCGAAAATGTACCAAGTAGACTATGTAAGAAATGCAATCCACTTTCTATTTTTTAATCTATTTCTTGATGTAGTTTGCTGTTAGGGGGTTTCCCGCTTTCGGTATTGTTCTTTGTGTTTGACACTAGGCAGGGCAGGAGGCTGTGTGCTACAGGCGTGCTCCCACTAAGTAACATTCATAACAATAAAAGACTTGTATATTTATGTCATTATGTGTATAATATGGCTCTTTGTGGTTATACATTAAGACATTTGGCTGTTAGTCTCGGACTGGTTGGCCACCCCTGGTCTAACATTAAGCCCACCGCAGATTGTAAAGTTGTCCTGGTAAAAAATAACCAATATAAATGTTATGCATTACTTAGGCAGTAATTTTACTATCTGGCTAAGTTTTGTTTCCATGACGGTCTCGTCAATAAGCTGCTTTTTACATCAAGCAGTATATAAATCGGTATCGTTAACCATTCGGATACGCATGACCGTTTATACCTTACCAGTATTGATAACAGTGCAACGTATTGAGCGAAACGCCATAGAAAGCCCTGAGCAAGATATGCCACAGACATAGAATCGAAATGACCAAAGTCAGTCAACCAGAACCAAGCTTACAGAAGCAAATAAGTGAGGACAGTAAAAACGAGGGTCATGCGTGTACGTTTAACATTTTAGGAAAACGTGTAGGATTGATTATAATAATAAAGAGCTAAAGTGCGAAAGTTGAATTTAGAGTAAAACTATTGATTAGCAATGCAGTCAGTATGGTACTAGTCGTAGGTTTTTTTCTTTACGACTCTTAAACCGGACTGTAATTCTGTTCGCCTTCGATTCAGTTGCAATGTAGTTGTGAGTGGTCGCTAAAAAAACAAGAAATTTATAAAAAAAACTCTATATAAATAAAACACTCAAGATGCGTAGCCAAATACGAAATACATTTGTTTCTAAAAAAGGTAAATTTACTCTCTGTCCGTAACGGTTTGAAGCTTTTGCATTATGGTTATTTATGGTACTTAGACAAGATCTAGCATTAAGCCCACCGCAGTTGTAAAGTTGTCTTGGTACAAAATAACCAATATAATTGTTATGCGTTACTTTGGCAGTACTTTTATTATCTCGCCAATAACCCGTTTTCTATGTTAAGAAGTATATAAATCGGCATCGTAAACCATTTGGCTAAATGACCGTTCATGTCTTACTAGTATTGGTAACAATGCAACGTAATGGGCGAAAGGCTATTGCACAACCCTAGCAAGATATGCCACAGACATTTAAACGAGATCACCGAAATCGAAGCTACTAAGTGAGAACAGTGAAAACGAGATTTATGCTTTTAATATTTGAGGAAAACATGCAGGATTGGAAATAATAATATAGAACATTTATTTTAAAGTGCGAAACTTGAATTTATAAAACTAGTAATTATCAATACAGTATGGTACCAGTAGTAGTTTTGTTTCTTTGCGACTCTTAAACCAGACTGTAATTCTGTTCGCCTTCAATTCAGTTGCAATGTAGTTGTGAGTGGTCGCTAATTAAAATAAGCAATTTATATAAAAAAAAAACTATATAAATGAAACACTCAAGATGCGTAGCCAAATACGAAATATATTTGTTTCTAAAAAAGGTAAATTTACTCTGTCCGTCACGGTTTGTAGCTTTTGCATTATGGTTATTTATAGTTCTTTGAAAAAGATCTAGCATTAAGCTGACCGTTGGTTGTAAAGTTGTAAATATTACCAATATAAATGTTATACTTTACTTTGGCAGTACTATTATTATAAGTTTCGTTCTTATTACGGGCTCGTCAATAAGCTGGTTTTTTATATTAAGCAGTATATAAATCGGTATTGTTAAACATTCTGCTACATAGCCGTTCATGCCATACCAGTATTGATAACAATGCAAAGTAATGAGCGAAACGCTATAGAATGACCCTAGCAAGATATGCCACAGACATAGAAACAAGATCACCAAAGTCGGTCAACCAGAAACAAGCTTACAGAAGCAACTAAGTAAGGAAAGGGAAACTTAGTACTTGTTGTGTTTCTTTGCGACTCTTAAACCAGACTGTAATTTTAATTTTGTTCGCCTTCGATTTAGTTGTAATGTAGTTGTGAGTGGTGGTTAATAAAAATAAGGAATTTATAAAAATCTATTTAAATAAAACACTCAAGATGCGTAGCCAAATACGAAATATATTTGTTTCTAAAAAAGGTAAATTTACTATATCCGTTACGGTTTGTAGCGTTTGCATTATGGTTATATGTGTTTTTTTGATAAAGATCTAGCAATAAGCCCACCGCAGGTTGTAAAGTTGAAATTAACCAATTCAAAGGTTATATGCGTTACTTTGACAGTACTTTTATTATCTTGCTAAGTTTCGTTCATATGACGGGCTTGTCAATAAGCTTTTTATATATTAAGCAGTATATAAACCGCTATTGTTAACCATTCGCCTACAAGACCGTTCACGCCTTACCAGTATTGATAACAATGCAAAGTAATAAGCAAAACGCCATAAAACGACCGGAGCAAGATATGCCGCAGTCATAGAAACGAAATGACCGAAGTCGGTCAACCAGAAACAGGCTCGCAGAGGCAACCAAGTAAGAAAATTTAAAATCAGATTTATGCGTGTACGTTAAATATTTTAGGATAACGTATAAGATTGATTATAATAATATAGAATAATAACTTTAAAGTGCAAAAAACGAATTTAGAGTAAACTAGTGATTAGCAATGCAGTGTGGTGCCAGTACTTGTTTTGTTTCTTTGCGCACGTAAACCAACCTGTAATTCGTTTCGCCTTCGATACAGTTGCAATGTATAGTGTGAGGGGTCGCGGAATGCTTAATAAATTGGAAGAATACTTAACATAAAGTAAAGAGTAAATTTAAATAAATCGAGAATTGCCGTATTGGTTATAATTCAACTGCATTGATTAGAAGCTGTTCCGTGTAGCTTGCGCCATTTCAATTAAATAATAAGCATCTCAAGTATCATAGGCTTTAAATAAGAAGCGTTTCAGGTAAATTGTAGCATTTCAGGACAAATTATTTCACTGTTGCTCGGTCTATCGCCTCGACCGCCACAGGGCAACTGACTTTAAGCCAAAAAGGTACAACTAAAAGTACAGAAAATCAAATAATTAACGAAAGACATTAACGGAAAATCGGCTAGCGTTAAAAAATGCAAGGAATTTAAATGAACAACATAGAAATAAAATAAAACTTTACAGGGACCAATGCATATATACCGAAATGTATGTCGCTTTTAAATCTCATATAAATATATCAGCTTATCACTATTCAAAATTTTGCAAATAACCTTATTGTTATTGTATTATTGGGGCATTTTTGCAAATAATTAAAATTCAAGAAGTATTAGTTTTGTGGAAACCAGCTTAGGTTTTAAATCCATTTAGACCCACGTCACTCCCTTTTGAATATAAATGCTATGTGTATTGAGGGTGTAAACCTTTCAACCACACGAACGTACAACATTACTTGTTTATGTCATATTTGAGGATTAGATTATTCTATGACAATGGTGATTTAGTAAAGTTTGTGACCCGGACCAGATTTATTAACAGAGTATTCTATTGTCTACGAGATATAACATTCACATCAATGTAGTATATGGTTCAGGCTTGATACATAGTGTCTGGATATTTGGTTCTATTGTACGTTTTTTTACAAGCGAGATGAAAAAAAATGATGAGATTTAAGTGCATGATTTCCACACATATTTTTTGCGTCTACGAGTAACGGCAGTAACATAAGAACAGTTTAGGTGTGCATAGAGAGTCTATCACAAATTGGGTAGAAAAGACTTTTCAGTGATAATTTTGTAGTCTGTATTTTGACTACACGCTAATAGCACATAGTTACCACAGTACCACATCACGTCGGATCCTATTATATATATGAATAACTATCCCATTAGAAGTAAATTGGTGCCATCCGTCGCATCTGGTACATTAAAAATAACCCTTGTTATCACCTTGGCAAGAATAATATACACTCTGAGAGAACTGTTTTGTGGTTTTAGTAGTTTTTCAGCATAAACCCCTGGAAAGCGAGTTATAAATGTTCAAACGCTTTGTGCATTAAGTTCTCACGGTTATTGTATATATACGATACATCAAATTAAAGGTATTTATAAGAGGTACAATATTTTCATGGTAGTAATATACAAAAAAACAGTAAATGTGTGAATATTAACGGTTTTAATCACAAATTAACAATCGAAAGACCACAGATTGAATAGAAAATTGTGCGATTTTTAGAACTGTAGCCTACCTACCACCTCAAAAAAGATTTTAAAATTTTCTCCCATCTTCTGTGTTTTACGAGTTTTATATTTTAAAATCAAATTTGTTGAAAGATAAGCTGCATTTGTAAATATATATAAAAGCATGAAAAATAAAGAAGATTATTGAAATTATGGTCAAGGAGTACTGGGATTTAAAACTTATGAATTATTTTGTTTCTTAAAAAAAAATCGTATTTGTGGAAAGAGCAATGAAATTTTGAAAGCGGATTTGAGTCTTCCAAAAAGTGTTTTTTTTTTAATTTAAGTAAACTTTAAAGAAAATTAATTGTGAAACATTTAAACGACCGTATGCGGAAACCACGATATTAATTATAAAGACCTTGTGTTGAAATAAAGTTTTTGCAGTCTGTAATATTTTAAATTAATCAGGTAAAAAAATATAAATTACCATTTAGAAGATTACATGATTTTTTTTGTTGTGATTACAAATCCTACAGAAACTTTGTTAGTATTTGTTACATCCTTTGAGTACCCCTATAAGAGTAAATGAATATAGCGCCACCACGTAACGGGGATTCCCCAGCTACGACTAAAACGTGCTAAAGAAGCACAAGGTCATCCCATAATTACGATTGACTATTACGAATACGATTACGAGTACTACTACGATTATAACTACGACTACGACTACAATTACGATTACGCTGTTTACTTATTACGTTTTATTTATATGTTGTGTATTAATAAATACGAAGAACACCACAGATTGGCGACGAGGATAAAAATTCGAAATGTCAAAAGAAATAATACAACTACTGAAGGAACAAATGGAAACACAGACTCAACAAATGGAGTTGCAAAGAATACAGATGGACAATCAAGCAAAAACGTTCATGGAAACAATTCAACTAATGGTGCAACAAGCAGAAAAGCGAGAAATACAAACAACAAGCAATTCAATTCCAAAATTTCAACCATTCGATTCAACAGCAGAGTTATGGACAGATTATCTCTCCAGATTCAACACTTTTATTACAGCACACTCAGTAAGTTATCATAAAATTCCTCAAATTTTTTTAACAAATCAAACAACAACAATTTATAAACTGGTGCAAAATATGGCAATACAGCAGAAACCACCGATAGAAATCAACGATCTTTCATTCGACAAAATTTGTGAATTTTTAAAAGAACATTTCCACCCAAAAAAGTTTATAATACGGGAACGATTCACATTTTGGAGCAACATGGAAAGAAAACCAGGGAGAAACAATACACACAATCTATCCGCAAGAATAAGGCAAGCAGCAATAACATGTGACTTTTCATCAATAAAAGACCCACTAGACGAAGCTCTTCGAACAAAATTTATATGCTCAGTAAAAAATGAAGCTATACTAAAAGCACTTTTCAAAATTGATGACGACAAACTAACTTTTGCAAAAGCAATCAACATAGCACAAGAAGTGGAAGAAGCAGCAAAAGTAGCAAAAGAAACTGCACAAACTAATCAACCAGAATTTTCGTCATACCGGTACCTGGTTCAAAAAGTAGTAACACAATCAACACAAAGAACAAGGCCACCGGAAACTTCAAACATACATTACCAAAGGAAACCATTGGTAAAACAGCAATTTTACCAGGGACAGTGTATTCGATGTGGCACAGCAGGACACAAACCAGCTGACTGCAGACATTTAAGTACAACATGCAGACATTGTAACATCAAAGGTCATATTGAATCAGCATGCCTAAAAAAGAAATATGGACGATTAGTGAAAACAATAACTACATCAAGAACATTAAGTACTGTAAAAGCAGTAAATTCATCACCTCGACTACAGCAAGTTATCACACTCGAAGGAAATTCATACAATTTTGAAGTAGACACCGGAGCAGGAGAAAATTTTCTATCGAAAGACCGATGGGAATTTCTGGGTAAACCAAGACTACAGCCGTGTACAGATAGATACGAATCTGCATCACATCACAGACTTCCAGTGCTTGGACTTTATACTTCGAAATCGACCAAAATCAATACATCGGGCAAAAACAACTTCAATACAGCTACAGGTATGAAATTTGTAGTGACAGAAATACCTGATTTAAACTTACTTGGCCGCGATGGCATTTCAAAGCTACAACTATCAATAGATAACCTCATGAATTTAAACAATAACTCTCCATGTAATACATTACATACGGTACACTCATATTCATCTTTACAACAATCTTGTGATCAATTATGTAAAGAATTTGGTAGTTTGTTCAAACAAGAACTAGGATGTTTAAAAGACTTTCAACTGGATGTTAAATTCAAACCAAATTCCCACCCAATTTTTTGTAAGCCACGACCGGTTCCATTTGCACTCCATAAGATCAATTGGCGCAAACATATGAGGCTGGCATTAAGAAGGGAGTATGGGAATTGGTACAGTTCAATGATTACGGCACTCCAGTAGTACCAATCCAGAAAAAAGCATCACCGGGACAATCATTACCATCATTACGAGTATGTGGGGATTACTCTGTGACTGTCAACCCACAACTAGAGACACATCGCCATCCGCTACCCTTACCAGAGGAACTGATGCAGAAACTTGGTGGAGGATACGGATTCACTAAGATTGACCTTGCAGATGCCTACAACCAGGTGAGACTAACCGTAGAAAGTCAGAAACGACTGGCACTGAGTACACACAAAGGAGTTCTATTGCAAAAGAGATTACCTTTTGGCATCAAATCGGCACCCGGATATTTCCAAGAGATCATGTCACAATTGACCTCTGACTTGGAGGGGGTAGCCGTGTATTTAGATGACATTCTTGTGAGCGGAGACAATGCAGAAAGTCATCTAAACAACCTACGAAAATTACTACAACGACTTCAAGAAAAGGGACTACGTTGCCGCAAAGAAAAATGTTGCTTTGCGCAACCAATGGTCGAATACCTAGGACATACACTGTCCAAAGCAGGAATCGCAAAAGGCGGAAAGGTGGATGCCGTGCTTACAATGCCTTCACCTCATAATGTACATGAAATGAAGTCTTTTCTTGGTTCAGTTCAGTTCTATGGCAAATTTCTTCCCCACCTTTCAACCATCACAGAACCACTGCATAGGTTGACACGAAAGGGAATACCATGGAAATGGGGAAATCCGGAACAAACTGCATTCCGGGACCTGAAAGAATTGCTCAATACAGATCTGGTATTGGCACACTACGATCCGTCAGTGCCAATAGGAATATCTTGTGATGCATCTGATGTAGGACTTGGTGCGGTGCTGTTTCATCGGTTTTCTGATGGGACAGAGCGACCAATTGCAAATGCATCCAAAACTCTTACAGAGACACAACGGCGTTACAGCCAAATTCAAAAAGAAGCCCTAGCCATAATTTTTGCTTTGCATAAATTTCACCAATTTTTGTATGGTAGAAAATTCATTTTGATAACAGACCACAGACCACTGCTATCATTGTTTGGACCAAACAAAGCCATACCAGCTTTGGCTGCCAACAGGTTGGCTAGGTGGGCTTTAACACTCAGTCAATACGAATACACCATAGAATACAGGAAAACTACGGAACATGGCAATGCTGACGCGTTAAGTCGACTCCCAACTGGCTCAGACCCAGTCTTCGATAGAGAGGAGGAGGAAGACGATGTACATGTGGTAAATACCATTAATACGCTAAGCTTGCAATTACAGGCAACCAATCCAGGAGTGTTGGCAAAAGAGTCAACAAAAGATCCAGTAATCTCAGAGGTAATAAGATATACTCGAGAAGGTTGGCCACGACCGGGCAGCAAATCAAGTGCCCAGGTAAGTGATTATGAAAAAATCACCGATTATCTATCTACTACAAGCGGAGTTTTACTGTATGGGACGAGAGTGGTAATCCCTACAAGTTTACGTAAACAAGTAATGCAGTTACTTCATCTGGGTCATTTCGGAATGCAACGAATGAAACAATTGGCTCGAACAGCAGTGTACTGGCCAAGGATTGACACAGATATTGTGGACGCTGTTCGCTCATGCACCGCCTGTGGCGAACATCAGAATAAACCACAAGTGGCTATCCCTCACCCATGGATGCTTCCTGAAAAACCCTGGAGCAGAATACACATTGATCATGCTATCAATTTCATGGGCAGTGATTGGTTGGTTATAGTTGATGCATATTCGAAGTATCCTATAGTACATCCAACTACATCTGTATCTTCGAAAGCCACCACAACATTACTGGAACAAGACTTCGCTCACTTCGGATACCCTCACACTATTGTTACAGACAATGCTACGTCTTTTAAATCAGACGAATTCCAGCAATGGTGTAGAGAGAGGGGTATCATTAATCTTTCTGGGGCACCTTATCATCCGGCTACGAATGGGGCAGCCGAACGCCTAGTACAATCTTTCAAACAGGCATTAAAGAAATCTCAATTACCACCGAGGGAGGCATTACAACAGTTTCTAATGCAATACCGGCGAACACCATTACCCAGTGGCCTTTCACCTTGTGAACTGCTTATGGGGCGTCAAATTCGTACGAAAATTGACATTCTGTTACCTTCGCCGGCGCACCTGTCCCTAGGAAAGCCAATACAAACTACCCAGAGAGCCTTACAGAATTCAACACCATTTCAACCAGGTACCAAGTGCTACGCACTGCACTACGGACAGCACTCAGCACACCGACCAAAGTGGGTTCCAGGAGTCGTAGTTAAAGTCCTGGGCCCAAGAAGTGTGAACGTAAAAATAAGAAGTGGAGTTGTATGGAGACGACACATAGATCAGCTGTGCCTAAGGTTTTCGGAGAACGGTGATGATCAACAGGAGGCAACTTTAATTGACCAGGGCAAACCTACAGATGTCCCTGAGAAGTCAACCCAGTGTGAAACTGAGATGGTTAATACACCAAATACACAACCGCGACATTCTACCCGCACGCGAAAACCGAAAATACCATACAATTGTTAATTACATTGCATTACAAACCAATACACCAATACATCATTGTGTTTACAACACTTGTTTATTATTTCACTGTGTAGTTCAACATTACCAATTACAGGAATTACTGCCGTTTTAATTGTTGCTTATTTACTTACATACCTTTTGATTTCTAATGCATTTAAGTTTCATTGTTTATTTATATTTATTATCATACTGTTAAAACTGTGTTGCATTTTGTGTATTTTCAATTTAAGTGGGGAGGTGTTACATCCTTTGAGTACCCCTATAAGAGTAAATGAATATAGCGCCACCACGTAACGGGGATTCCCCAGCTACGACTAAAACGTGCTAAAGAAGCACAAGGTCATCCCATAATTACGATTGACTATTACGAATACGATTACGAGTACTACTACGATTATAACTACGACTACGACTACAATTACGATTACGCTGTTTACTTATTACGTTTTATTTATATGTTGTGTATTAATAAATACGAAGAACACAACAGTATTCAGTTTCAGTTTTAGTATATTAAAGGGGAACTGAAGTCGATTTAAATACTTTCGCTAAAAAATGGGAAAAAAATACGCTGAATTTCAAAATTCAAATCAGTTTCTTCCAATATTTTTGTGTTAAAAAGTTATGAGCAGATATGCATTTCATTTTATGTTAGGGGATTTCCCGTATTACGTCATTGACGTTGTTGCGATTTCGTGCCTATATGCGTTGTATACAATCATGTGCCAGTTTCGACGTAAATTAGTAACAGAAGCGCCTGCAGGAACGTGATATTTTTCTTTTTTTATGAAGACTTAGCATAACACTTGTCATATAGCCTAATTGAACCAATGTACGCGCGTGACAGCTTACCTTAAGTGGTCATTCAGGCCTGCACGGCCCTGGACCTAAGCTGAATGCTGAGGTATACAGGTCTCGTATTTAAATGACTTTAGAATAATAAGTCTTAGCAATTTATATCATAAAGTGAAGACAGAACAAAAAAAAACTAGAACAGAATACATTAAACTGTAACTGCCAGCAATTTATAGAAAAAAACCAGCCATCAAGCAAAGGCTAGACCCTAGACCAGGGATGGGCAACTTTTCTAGTCGGCGGGCCAGATGTGGGAAAATAAAGTCCTTGGTGGGCCGGATTATAAGATGAATAATATTTAATAACTTAAGCACATATTTAATTACTAAATTATTGTCATAGTTTACATGTTTAGTCAAATAATGACGACTAATGTTGTACTCTTTTAATACCGCAACACTCAGACCATACAGTAAACATACTGCTTTGTTGCCAACTTTAGTAAAAATACTTTGGTATACAATCTTAGTTAAATGCTCGACACTCTATTTCTAATTGACGTTTTATAGGATATTCCATGGTTAATAATCCTTAATAATTTATAAAATCCATTTATGTATTCAGAATTTAAATATACTTGTAAGCTTATAACAGCTAAATAAAAACTAACCCTAACAGTCACGTTGTTACACAGTACCTAGTAGCCTAGTTAGTCTAAGTAGTAGGTGATGTTTACAACGTTCTCTGTTTTGACCTTATATTGTTTGTTTAAATAGTGTGCAAACACAATTGTTTGTTAACTAAGCCAATTGTTTATTTCACAAGCGCGAATTAACAGTTCGGTAAGAGTAAAGCGTTAGGCAACTTTTAGGAATGTTGCATCGGACCACATTAGTGGGTGGTTGGATACAGACAGCGGGCCGGACCTGGGCCACGTTACAGGTTATTGTTAGATACAGTCTGGGGGCCGGTCGAAATCCCTTCACGGGCCGGACCCGGCCCGCGGGCCGTATGTTGCCCACCCCTGCCCTAGACTATGCGGTGGGAACAGCCTATTTCTTTCATGGTTTACCTGTATGTGGTGCATTTAATATCTGGCACATGATTGTATACAACGCATATAGGCACGAAATCTCAACAACGTCAATGACGTAATACGGGAAAGCCCCTAACATAAAATGAAATGCATATCTGCTCATAACTTTTTACCAAAAAAGTATTGGAAGAAACTGATTTGATTTTTGAAATCAGCGTATTTTTTTCCATTTATTAAGATATTCCTAAAATTCTTTTTAAATCCCCTTTAATATGTTTTCCGCAGTTTTAAAAAATCACATCACATGAACAGGAGAATACGACAAGAATTAAGGACAGGGTGTTGTTCTATCTGTTGTTGAAAAATACTATAAAAACCAAAACATAAAATACAATATTCTAGATATCGTAAAGTCGTGAAAAAACTATACTCCATAGGAAAACAAAACAAAGTCGCTAAAGACTTAACAAGTAATAGATCCAGACTGTAATAAACACTAACATTATTACAATTAGTGTTTGTGTAAATATATAATGTCATAAATATTAACAAGAAGTCAAGACTTTAATTACACGTGGTTACCAAGATTTTACACAAACAACATCTAGAAACTAATTATGCATTGCTTTGTAATATAGCCAAGGGAAACGTAGATGAAAGTCATCTCCAAATATCAATTACATTATTGTTGATTGCAGATATTTTATTGGAAAGTTCAACTTTTTACATTTGAACTGTGGACTCTAATATTTACATTAGACCACATGTTATAGACCGAGCGTACACTTAATAAATGAATGTAAAAATGAGAAGTTGATTAAAATCTTTTTAAATGAAACACTCAAGATGCGTATCCAAATATGTCCACCATATACAACACACTGCAATAGCTCTGGTAACCCGACGATGGGCGCGAGGTGATCTGGCGAGTGCCCGTGTGTTAACTCCCTTGGTTTTCCCATCCCATTTACGAAAATAAACATTAACATCCTATTCTATCCTATTCACATCAATGTAGTGTATGGTTAAGGATTTATCCATTTTAACCTTGACTTCATACGTAACAAATGGTTCACGCCCTTCCATTTTGAATAATTCCACTTTCTTTTTAAGTGAATAAAGTTAGAGTGAATAATTAATTATAAAATGTGTAAAACAACATGTGCCGGCTCTGTTCACTTGAAAACCTACCAACAAACTCTGGCACAAGCGAAACCTTACAAATGCAATGTTTGTGAAAAATCGTTTAAACATGAAAGTAATTTGAAAAGACACCAAATTATTCACACTGGAGCGAAATCTTACAAATGTAGTGTTTGTGAAAAATCGTTTAGAGAAGCAGGGGAATTAAAAAGACACCACAGGATTCACACTCGATCGAAACCTTACAAATGCAATGTTTGTGAGAAGTCGTTTAAACGAGCAGATGAATTAAAAAGACACCACAGAATTCACACTGAAGCGAAACCTTACAAATGCAGAATGATTTTGTGAAAAATCGTTTAAACGAACAGATTATTTAAAAACGCACCACATGATTCACACAGATGAGAAACCACACCAGTGCAATTTATGTGAAAAATCGTTTAAACATCCAAGTCATTTGAAAGAACATCGAATGATTCATACTGAAGAAAAACCCTACCCATGTGATGTGTGTGGAAAATCGTTTAAACATGTATGTAATTTAAAAGCACACAAAGTAATTCACACTGGGGAAAAACCATTCATATGCTATGTTTGTAAAAAATCGTTTAAACTAGCAGGTGCTTTAAAGAAGCACAACATGATTCACACCGGAGAAAAACCTTACAAATGCGATATGTGTGAAAAATCGTTCAAAGAATCGAGTAATTTGAAAAGACACCAAACGACTCACACTAAAAAGAAACTCTACAATTGTGATGTTTGTAAAAAATCGTTTAGCCACTTAGGTCATTGGAAAAGACACCAAAAGATTTGCACTGAAGAAAAACCTCTTATAATAAAACATCGTTCAAATAAGAAGATTCCTTGCAAAGACACCAACTGACAGGGGAGCATAAACCATGTGTTTACCATCACCATGCAGAAACGGTCGTGTTCCCTGGTTAACTAATAACTGTTGATTTATATCTGATGCAAAAGTGTACAATGTTTGTTTCTGCATCAGAAACTGATAGGTTTTCAAGTTACATAAACAAACTGTATTTCTATGTTTTATAACTATTGTAGTTAACGAAATAAAAAAAAACGAAATAAAAAAATTAAAAAAGATACTAACATTTCCAAAATGTTATCTGTTTTTTTTTTGTTTGACCAACGCATTACGCGTTTGATATAAATATTGAGAATTGATTTTATTGTAATCCAAATATATCACGATGTATTTATTACAGTACATCCAACACCTATAAAATTTAAACCGGTTTTCTTTATTATTATGTGTGTGATATGGTTAAGGTAATAAGTATTTCCGGGAAATGGTTAAATATGTGTATTGAAAGCCTGCATGTTTGGTGGCTAGCAATTCGACCTGTGCAAGAATGTTTGTTTATGTATATTCGCATGCAGGGTAGCCTGATGATAGCTTGGTGGGTTAGTGATTCAAAGTTTGCATTGGAGAGAAGGTGAGAACTAGAGAGTGTCAATCACGTGCTTATCCACAACTATTTTTAAAACATATTTTGTATGCTGTATAATAGGGGTGGACAAAGTGCGGCTCTTTAAGCCTTTGATTGCGGCTCTTTATTGGATTAGCATTAAAAAACTAGATATGCATTTTCCGGGCCTTGACGAGTTGTTTAATCAGATTTTGACAAAATGCGATTTATCACCCATAATAACATATCGTTTAGGCTCACGATCAAGAATACGTTAATAATTTTATTTCGGAAAATTTCGCACACTTTTCTTCTTGTACTTGAACGATGACAAATTTGAAATTGATTGTTGACACGATCTCGCGGAAACTGGCTGGGACTGGTCACGTTGCAGATGGCGAACATCGATAAAGATTGAAAGTTCGTTTTTGCGCGCCTCCGATGAGCTTGCCTTCACTCACATTGAAATGTGAGGTCACTTAAATTATAGGCCGTAATCCAGACGGCACATGTCCATGGTTATGTATATGATGAAAATCGGTTAACCTGTTGGTTCACATTGTTTCTGCTTAAAACGTTTGCCAACGTATCTATCATATACAACACACTGCAAAAGCTCCGTTAACCCGACAATGGGCGCTTAGTGATCTGACGATTGCCCGTGTGTTAACCCCCTTGGTTTTTCCATTCACGGGGATAAACATAAATATCCTATCCTATCTTATCCTATCCTATCCTATCCTATAATGAGTATGGTCGTTTCTGCATACGATCGTTTAAATATTTCCCAAATTGACATATTTTGTAAAATGAGTCATGACTTTCAATAATTAACAAAGATCGATGCATTTTGTTTTTATCGCTAGATTTCTATTTCTTTAACAATGATGATTTGTGTTTTATTGCGTAAATGCCAGCTGAATACAAGAACGGTCACTATAAACGTTGATAATAAATCGGCAACGAATAACAACACAAATGGCGATTGCTCTGCATGGAATAAAAACAAAAAACATTGCATATCAAGGTAAACAGATATCATTTCATTAAAATCGAAATTGTTCTAAATTAACCGCAAACTCCTTTTTCATACGGGGTAGCTGGATGTAAAAAATAGGACATATGATATTTAAAGAGGTCAATAATGAAATATAAATAGACTCGTCAGATCCCTGGTTAAAAAAAACTGTTTATTCTGTACCGGCGCAACGGATTGTTACATACGGTAAGCAAACATGATTATAAAGAGTTTGTATCATGCTAACTATCTAAACACATGGTTCACACACCACTGTCAGTTGGTGTCTTTGCAAAAAATCTTCTTCTTTAAACGGAGTTTGTGTTAGGTTTTTATTTAGTGTTAAGCATTTAGTGTCTTTTCAAATTGCTTGTTTGTATAAACAATTTTTCTCAAACATCACATGTCTAGGGTTTTTCTTCCGTGAATCATTTGATGTGTTTTCAAATTACCTGATTGTTTAAATGATTTTTCACACACATTGCATTTGAAAGGTTTCGCTCCAGTGTGAATCCTATGGTGTCTTTTTAAAGCACCTGCTTGTTTAAACAATTTTTCACAAACATTGCATGTATATGGTTTCTTCCCAGTGTGGTTTATTTGGTGTGATTTCAAATTTCGCGCTCCTTTAAACCACTTTTCACACACATTGCATTGGTGTGGTTTCTCATCTGTGTGAATCTTGTAGTGTCTTTTTAAATCACGTTCTAGTTTAAACAAATTTTGACAGACACTGCATTCGTATGGTTTTTCCCCCAATTACTTTGTGTATATTCAAAGTACTTGCTTGTTTAAACGATTTTTCACAAACATCACATGTGTAGGGTTTTTCTTCAGTATGAATCCTTTGGTGAGCTTTTAAATGACCTTTTTGTTTAAACGATTTTTCACAAACATCGCATTTGTAGGGTTTTTCTTTAGTATGAATCCTTTGGTGTTCTTTTAAATGACCTGCTTGTTTAAACGATTTTTCACAAACATTGCATTTAAAATGTTTTTTGTCTGTGTGAATCCTGTAGTGCCTTTTTAAATGACCTGCTTGTTTAAACAATTTTTCACAAACATTGCATTTGTAAGATTTCGCTTGAGCCGGCTCAGGTTGTTGGTATGTTTTCGAATGAACAGGAACGGTGCCTGGATTATTATTCATTTTATAGTTAACTATTCACATTTACTTTATCCACATAAAAACAAGTTAGATCTATTTTAAATTGAAATGTAGTTAGAAATAAATCAAACCTGAAATTACATTGAAGTGCATATTTTATATTGCGGTAAATAGAATAAAATATTAAATAATGCTGATTATTGGGTCGGCTTACAAACATTACTATACAACTCGCGAAAAAAACTAATCTATTCCACCAATATGACATGAAAGACAATTGCTGTACGCTTGTGTGGCTGAATGTTTAACGCCACCGATACACACATGTAAAATATTCAAAGAGGTTTCGAAACGATCCTGTCTCGATTAAAACCTAACTCTA
>CH003110.1:667630-678633 GCA_000149265.1 Ciona savignyi
GGTTAAAAAGTCAAATGATTAAATGTTAATTGAGTAATTGTAAAAAAATGCTCGCACTATTTAAATAAAGACAAGCTGATATGCTAAAAAAATTTAACTACGTGTCTGGCGATATTGTCATTGCGAATTGATAGCCCAGGAATGTTTTAGATGTTATTTATTCAGGTAAAATAATAATAGCGTCAAGGATAGTCAGTATAGTCAATTATGTTCCATTTTAATCAATATTGCATATATACATGGTGCTATGGCAGTAGTAAAATGTTTGTTAAATTACAGCGAATGTGAAATAAGTTAAGTTTCCTAATATTTCACCGAACATACCATTTCTGTTATTAGACAACATGATTTAATTTATGACATTTACGAATTAAAAAATAGTATCCATAATGCACGAATAATATAATCATACAATTCCACTTACTTTTCAATACTGCATAAACTTTAAATTATGAAAATAAACTAAAACAAGTAAATCTACGTTTTAATGCCTTATTGTAACAAGTCCCAGCTCAACAGTCCTTAAAATACATAAGGCCTAAGTATTGATGGGCTTCAATAATCGGCAGGGCAGCGGGCGGAACAAAGCATTTTTTGCTAACATAGCGTCACGGGGTATTTTTCATTGACTTGAGCGGGGCGGGTTATAGACGAAAATACTACATCCCGCCATTTGCCTTACAATAGTTTTCCGCTCATCTTCCCATTATCCAGCAGAATAATGCTTTGTCCCGCCTCGCTGTCCCGCAGATATTAAAGCCAGTTTTGACAAGAATTACCAAATAAAATTCGACAATTTTATCGCTTTAATGATCCTCAAAGTTTTAAACAACACCTCTTGGAAAAAACTTAATCCGCTTTTCTAATTTCATTGCTCTTTCCTCCAAATATTTTGTTGTAACACAAAACAATTCATCTAAGTACTCTTTGTAAGTTTTAAATCTCAATACTCCTTGCCCATAACAAATTCCAATTATCTTCTTTACTTTTTCCATCCTTTAATATATATTCATAACTAGCTTTCCAGGGGTTTGTGCTGGAAGTCAACTAAAACCACAAAAAGATTTCTCTCAGATTACAAAAATAATAATAAGGTCTTTTCTCCCCAACTTGTGATAAACTTTCTCCGAGACCTATATACACTGTTCTTATGTTACTGTGTTACTCGTAGACGCAAAACAACATTGGTGGAGATCGTGCTCTTAAATCTCATCTTTTGCTCAAATCATCTAAACGGACTTTTAAACATCTAGTCATCTGAATAAGAAAATCGCAGCTTTCCTCCTGGAAATCGAGTTATAAATGTTCAGACGCTTTTTGTATATATCCTCTAGCGGTTATTGCATAATACCTATACATCAAATTGAAGACATTTTTAAGTGCTATAACATATCTTAAATAAATAATGTGCGAATTCTATATAATGGTTACTGCAGCATCTTCTAAAATATCCTAAAACAGCCGGTTATGAATATTGAGACTCTAAATGCATCTAGGCCTAGTTATTCTCACTATTTCTCCAATGCAAACTTTGTTGGACTATTCCCACCAAGCTAATCGACCAAATGATTCAGCAGGCTAATCAGTTAGACTTTTTTCGTTATTTACCGCGCATGTCTGTTTCCATCTGCAGTTGCGAACAGCGGAGAGCAGTTGTCATTAACCGCAAACTGCTTTCCCACCCGCGGTAGCTGAATGTAAAGGAAATGGGATATTTAAAGAGGCAATCATCAAAATTGGATAGACTTGTCGGATCCATAGTTAAAATGTTTATTCTGGACCAGCGCAGCGGATTGTTAGATATGGTAAGCAAACATGAATGGTTATAAAGTGTTTGTATCATGATAAATGTTTCACAGTTTATAATATGTTTCAAAATAAAAAGCATAAACATAAAAACAACTTTATACCAAAATATTGTGAACCCTGCTTATAACGTACGGTCATATTGGGTTTAACAGATGGCGATAGCACATGATTAACATTATTTCATCTTTGTATTTTGCGTTGAACGTCACTGCAAAGTTTCCAATATCACTCTGCAGGAAGCTGCAATATTCTGGGATCGATAGTCGAACGTTAAACTACGGAAACAGATTCCACAGAAACAGGTAAATTTGAGGTAAACAATGCCTCAATGACTACTATCCTTTACAATATTTTGAAACTCATAATAATTTAAAATGTTAAACATTATTTTTTATTACAGGTAACTTTAAAAAAATAGTCAAAAGCTTGACGGAGAAGATTTGTGAATGATAATTGTCAGAAAATATTTAAATACACATTCCATATATTTAAGCTTTTTGATGTAATAATTTATTTTTAGGATAGAAAAATTAAGTTTTATTACCGTAATGAGAAAACGGGTGAGATCACATGGACAATCGTCTAATTACCTTGTAAATATGGAATAAACAAAAGTTTTTACAGAGGTCAAATTACGAGTCACTAAACATGCAGGCTTTCAATACACATCTGTAGCCGTAAGGAAATATCTTTTTCAGGTTAAATTTTATGTGTTGGATGCAGTGTAATGAATAAGTAGTGGTATATATAATTGTATTTCAATAAATTTAATTCCCCATATCTATATCAAACGCGCTACAAGTATATGTGAAAACATAAAAAATCTAGGTAGACATTTTAGAGATGTTAGCAATTTTTGTTTTTGTTGTTTTTCTTGTACACAACGTTAACTACATTATTAGAAAACATATAAATCCAGTTTGTATATGTAACTTAAAAACCTATTAGTTTCTGCTTGCAGAAAACAAACGTTCTACGTTCTAAATTCTAGATTCGAAATTTATATTCTCATATACCGAATTATCCGGTATTTTAAATCCCATTGTGCCCAAAAAAACTCAAGAAAGAAACCCATTTTTATGGTTTCGTTTGAAATGGTGGGATTTGTGTCGATTGTTCGAAAATTATTCTGCCCTGACGATTCCCTAGCTTACAATACTCAGTTAACACTCTCGCAATCCGACAACTTGACAAACGTTCTTTTATTCTTGGTTATATGCGAACACTGTAAAATACACATAGCTCAACGATTTCAATTCTGCCTCTAATCTATTTACACGGTTTTTAGACTCATTTGGTTAAACCACGTTTTGGCCGTGATGGGTACATCAACGAAAAAAGCGACAAAGTTATTGTGAAAGGGGAGATTAGTCAGGAAACAGACTGGTGCGAGGATTAAACCCAATTTGCAGACGACAGCAAATCAGGGAAATGGTTTACACCCATACGCAGTAAAGGTTTCTATTAGCACAGTTTTGTTGTAGGCGCATTCAACCATGGCTTCGTTTTATGTATCGAACTTCCATTATATGGTAATCTATGATACAACGTTAATTACATTATTTAGAAAACACTGAAAACCAATTTGTATATGTAACTTGAAAACCAATAAGTTTTGCAGAAACAAACGTTGTACACGCTGCATTAGATATACCAAGAGTGATAAGGTAACCAGGAAACCCGATCGTTTCTGCATGGTGGTGGTAAACAGATGGTTCACACTCCCTTGTAAGTTGGTGTCTTTGCAAAAAAATCTTCTTCTTTAAACCTATTTTATGTAGGTTTCTCTTTAGTGTGAAGCAGTTGGTGTCCTTTCAAAGCACTTACTTGGGTGTTTAAACGATTTTTGACAAACATTGCATTGGTATGGTTTCGTTCCAGTGTGAATAATTTGGTGACTTTTCAAATTACCTGCTTGTTTTAAAGTTTTTTCACAAACACTACATTTGTAAGGTTTGCTTCGGTGTGAATTATGTGGTGTTTTTTTAAATTACTTGCACGGTTGAACGGTTTTTCACAAACATTGCATTGGTATGGTTTTTCACCTGTGTGAATCATGTGGTGTCTTTTCAAATACCTTGCTTGTTTAAACGATTTTTTACACAGAACGCATGAGTATGGTTTTTCTTCAGTATGAATCATTTGGTGCCTTTTTAAATATCTTGCTTCTATAAACGATTTTTTACAAATATTGCATTTGTAAGGTTTTTCCCCAACATGAATCATTTGATGTGCTTTTAAATCACCTGCTTGTTTAAACGATTTTTCACACACTTTACATTGGTATGGTTTTTCATCTGTATGGATCCTGTGGTGTCTTTTTAAATTACTTGCTTGTTTGAACGATTTTTCACACACAATGCATTTATAAGGTTTCTCTCCAGTGTGAAATATTTCGTGTCTTTTCAAAGTACTTGCTCGTTTAAACGATTTTTTACACAGAACGCATGAGTATGGTTTTTCCCCAGTATGAATCCTTTGGTGTGCTTTCAAATTAGCTGCTTTTTTGAACGATTTTTCACAAACAAGGCATTTAGAAGGTTTTGCTTGAGCCTTAGGTTGTTGGTATGATTTCAAAGAAACAGTAAATTTACATGATTTTTTAATCATTTTTAGTTAACTACTCATATTATCTTTATCCACTTAATACAAAGTAGATCTATTTTAAATAGAAATGTAGTTTTTAAAATAAATAATACCGGACACAACTTATAGTGACGTGCATATTATATATTGCGGTGAATATAATACGTTCAACAGATTAGTCTAGTGGTTTAGTGCGTCGCACCATCTTGTCGGTTGTGTGCTTGGACAATGCTTAGCCTAGCCTACACTGCAATAGTTCCGGTAACCCGACGGTGGGCGCGAAGTAATCTGTCGATTACCCAGTTGTTATCCTATCTCAATTATTTGTGTCTAAAGTTGTTTTAGCCATCGTTAAAATAATAAAGAAAATATAAAGGACAGATGTAACAAGGAAGCACAAAAAACGGCAAAAATACAGCAAATAAAAAACTTCGGCTATACAATACTTACGGGAATAAACATGAATCCTATTCTTATATTAATGGATGTTGATTATTGGGCTGGGTTACAAACATTACTAAACAAACCGCGAAAGAATTAATCTATCTCACCAATATGACATATATAAACTCGTATAGCTGTACGGTCGTGTGACTGAATGGTTACGGCGACTGATATGCTACACATCAAAATTATACAAATAGGTCTTGGCAAAGAACAAGTCAGGACTAAAACCTAGTTCGTTTAAGGAATGTAAAATGTTCTAATGTTTGTTGAGTAATTGTAAAAAAAAGCTCGCACTATTTTAATATAGATACGCTGTTTTGTCGCACAGAATGATTACTCAGATCATCGCTACATATTGCCGTGTTGAATCTATGCCTGCCCTATAATATAATGCTAGAGGTCGTAAGTTTTTCCGCACATACAACCGTTGGAATATGACATTTGTTTTACCAATTATTTCATGCGAGACGAAAGCCGAATAATTTACATTAGGAAAAATTTATTTTATAACTTGAACTTTTGGCTGCGTCTTTCTAACCGGAAAGCCAATAATCGTCTTCTGAAAAATAAAAATGTAATGTCGAAATATTGTTTGACTACGTTAAATGCTGAGTATAAACGCACGTGGCTAGTTAACTATATTTAATAATTCTTTAAAGTTCGGTTTCTATTTTTTTAAATGAGAAAATATATGCACAGCAGTGTAGCGAATTTAAATATATGGTAAAACATTCTAGAATAAAATTCGAAATATATTATTCTTATATACCTAATTATATATATTATCATATATTATAAGTCCCTAAGTGCTGAAATTAACGTGATAAAGAAAACCCATTATTTCTAGAGTTCCGTTTAAAATGTTGGGATTCGTACCTATTGTTTGACAATTATTCTGCCCTGACGATTCCCTAGCTTACAATACTCAGTTAACACTCTCGCAATCCGACAACTTGACGGAAGGTTCTTTTAATCATGGTTAGCCTATAAAATACACATAGCTCAACTAATTCAATTCTGCCTATGATCTCGTTACACGGTTTTTAGACTCCTTTGGTTAAAACATACCGGTGATGGGGGTACATCCACGAAAAAAGGCCACAAAGTTATTGTGGAAGGGGAGATTAGTAAAGAAGCAGAACTGGTGCGGGGATTAAACCCGATTTGCAGACTAGAGGAAATCAGGGAAAAGGTTTACACTGATACGAAGTAAAGGTTTCTTTTAGCACAGTTTGGTACTAGACGCCTAAAAAAGTAAATACACAACAAGACAATGACTGGTTCGCGACTTTGCTTAAATATTCTATCATTATACAAAAGATAAACACAAGAAGAGTTTCGCGTCTGTATTAAAAAAGCTGCTAAATCGCGGACTGCAGGCTGGGTTATCTTCAAAGGATACAACCGCAAGACTAAACGCTGGGTTCGAGCATCCGAGCTCTAACGCGTTTCGCGACCACTCCCAACTACACAACTGACCAGCTAGCAAACAGCTTCAAAGCTGTCACCCTTCGGCTAAATAGCGATAATCAACAATAATCAACTAAGCTATTTGGTTGGACGTTTAATGGTTTAAAAGAAATAGCCCCAAGAACCCGACAGTGGTAACAGGGTAATCATTTCGACAACATTGGTTCAAGGAGTCTATTTCAAAGCATAACTCCAAGGATGTGCTTTGCAACTATCAGACATAGACAAAAAGTCCGATTTTACAGATTTTGGCAGTTGTACTTAAAGACTATGCCAGCAAAACGCAACTGGAATATTTGTGTTTGATTTATTCCCAAAAATATATACACAACAGTTCAAGTGATGGCGTTAAACGTCAATCAATCAATCAAATAATCAATCCATCAATCAACCAATCATCGACGTTGTTTTCAACTGTACGCGGGATTCACGTGATAGTTTCGGCGCTTGTGATTGGTCCGTCTCTTCTTACGTCGTTTCCGCCGACGTCGTCGTCTTTCGCGTTCCTCCGACTCGCTCGATGACGCGGATGATGATGATGACGTAGTAGTGACGTCATCAACGCTCAAATCCGCCTCGTAGGCAGCTATTTTGTGCTGTAGAGCTTGGAAGTAGCGAATCTCTCTTAACTGAAGAAATTTTTGAATTGATTTTTGTGATTTTTGAAAACGATAAGAATAAAAGGTTAGGATCGGATAGGATATTTATCCACGTGAATGGAAAAACGCAAGGGAGTTAACACACGGGCAATCGTCAGATCACCTCGCGCCCATCGTCGGTATTTATGTTTATTTCCGTGAATGGGAAAACCAAGGGGCGCAAGCAAACGTCAGATCACCTCGCGCCCACCGTCGGTTACCGAAGTTATTGCAATGTATTGTCTAAGATTTACATTTCTTCAGTTTAGTAGAACCCATTAATCCGCTGGGTTCAGGCAATGTACGCTAATTGCCTTACCCAAGGACACAACCTATTATCGAGCTATCAGTTTCGATCCCACAACCTTTTAACCATATAGTCAACGACCTAGCCCACCATGCTATTCAGCCAAAAAATTAAGTCAATTAACTTACATGGAAATGTACGGCGCAACTCTCTCTATTAAGGAACACTAGTTTGGGCTATTCTCACATTTGGGCTTATATTCACACTTGAACATAGCATAGAAATCAAATAAAATAAAAATAAACATTAAATTTTCGCAGTTACAGCTATATTATACACTATGCATCATCAGATATACCACGAATGATATGGTAATCAGGAAACACGATTATATCTGCATAGTGGTGGTAAACACATGTTTCACACTCGTCAGTTGGTGTCTTTGCAAAACAAAGTTCTTTGCAAAAACTATTCTTCTTTAAAAGTAGTTTGTGTCAGGTCTCTATTTAGCGTAAAGCATTTGGTGTCCGTTCAAATTGCTTTTTTGTATAAACGATTTTTCACAAACATCACATGTCTAGGGTTCTTTTTCCGTGAATCATTTGATGTGTTTTCAAAGTACCTGATTGTTTAAATGATTTTTCACACACATTGCAATTAAAAGGTTTCTCATTTGTGTGAATCCTGTGGTGCCTTTTTAAATGACCTGCTTGTTTAAAAGATTTTTCACAAACATTGCATTTGTAAGGTTTCGCTCCAGTGTGAATCCTGTGGTGTGATTTCAAATAACGTGCTTCTTTAAACGATTTCTCACACACATTGCATTGGTATGGTTTCTCATCTGTGTGGTGAATCTTGTGGTGCCTTTTTAAATCACTTGCTAATATAAACAATTTTTTACAGACACTGCATTCGTATGGTTTCTCCTCAGTGTGAATTACTTTGTGTATATTCAAAGTACTTGCTTGTTTAAACGATTTTTCACAAACATCACATGTGTAGAGTTTTTCTTCAGTATGAATCCTTTGGTGTACTTTCAAATACCTTGCTTGTTTGAACGATTTTTTACACACATCACATGCGTAGGGTTTTTTCTTCAGTATGATTCTTTGGTGTCTTTTCAAATGACCTGCTTGGGTAAACTACTTTTCTCACACATTGCATATATATGGTTTTTCCCCAGTATGAATCCGTTGGTGTACTTTCAAATAAGCTGCTTGTTTGAACGATTTTTCACAAACATTGCATTTGGAAGGTTTTGCTCGAGCCTGAGGTTGTTGGTATGTTTTCAAAGAAACAGAAAAGAAATATGATTTTTTTATTTATTATATAGTTAACTATTCTTATCACTTTATCCATACTAAAAACGAAGTATATCTATTTTAATTAGAAGTGTAGTTTTTAAAATAAATAAAACCTGACACATCTTATACATTAATGTGCATATTATATATTACGGTGAATAGGATACGTCCGGGATTATACTTAATTGAAGAAACATGTCAAATAATGGGTTCTACTCAATTGAAGGAACCTTTCAATGGTTCCGGTAACCCGACGGGGGGGGGCGCATAATCTGACCAATACCGTTTGTTAACTCAATTGGTTTTCCCATTTATGGGTATAAACATGAATAGGCCTATCCTATCTAAATTATTTGTTTTTTAAAACTTTTTAGCCTTCGTTGAAATAATAAAGAAAATATAACGGTCAAATGTAACAAAGAATCACAAAAAACGGCAAAAATACACCAAATAAAAAACGTCAGCTATATAAAGGTAACCTCACGGAAATAAACATGATTCCTGTTCTAATATTAATGAATGGTGATTATTGGGTTGGGTTACAAACATTACTAAATAAACCGCAAAAGATTAATCTATCCCACAAATATGATATGTATGAACTATCTACTAATGCTATACGGTCGTGTAACAGAATAGTTACGGCGACCGATAAACACATCAAAATTATACAAATAGGTCATGGTAACGAACCCGTCAGGAATAAAACCTAGTTCGATCGGGAATGTAAAATGCTCTAATGTTATTTGAGTAATTGTAAAAAGCTCGCATTTTTTCAATAAAGATAAACTGTTTTGTCGTACAGACATTAAAAAGACTTTTTAGTACCAATAATTGCAGAGATCATGAGTTTTTCCAAAAGCGCACATACAACCATTGGAATATAACATTTGTTTCACCAATTATTTCACTCGAGTTACAAAAGCCGACTAGTTTACGTCAGAAATAAAAAAAAGGTCAGCATAAACGCATGTGGCTAGGTCACCGTGTTTAATAATAATTTAACGCTCGGTTTCTAGTTTTAAAATGAGAAAATATATGCACATTGTAGCATATTTATATATATGGTAAAACCTTATAAAATAGGATTCGAAATTCTACATTCGAAATTTATATTCTCATATACCGAATTATCCGGTATTTTAAATCCCATTGTGCCCAAAAAACGCAAGAAAAAAACATTTTTAGGGTTTCGTTTAAAATGGTGGGATTTGTGTCGATTGTTCGACAATTATTCTGCCCTGACGATTCCCTAGCTTACAATACTCAGTTAACACTCTCGCAATCCGACAACTTGACAAACGTTCTTTTATTCTTGGTTATATGCGAACACTGTAAAATACACATAGCTCAACGATTTCAATTCTGCCTCTAATCTATTTACACGGTTTTTAGACTCATTTGGTTAAACCACGTTTTGTCCGTGATGGGTATACATCAACGAAAAAGCGACAAAGTTATTGTGGAAGGGGAGATTAGTCAGGAAACAGACTGGTGCGAGGATTAAACCCGATTTGCAGACGACAGCAAATCAGGAAAATGGTTTACACCCATACGCAGTAAAGGTTTCTATTAGCACAGTTTTATTGTAGGCGCATTCAACCATGGCTTCGTTTTATGTATCGAACTTCCATTATATGGTAATCTATAATACAACGTTAATTACATTATTTAGAAAACACTGAAAACCAATTTGTATATGTAACTTGAAAACCAATAAGTTTTGCAGAAACAAACGTTGTACACGCTGCATTAGATATACCAAGAGTGATAAGGTAACCAGGAAACCCGATCGTTTCTGCATGGTGGTGTTAAACACATGGTTCACACTCCCTTGTAAGTTGGTGTCTTTGCAAAAAAATCTTCTTCTTTAAACCTATTTTATGTAGGTTTCTCTTTAGTGTGAAGCAGTTGGTGTCCTTTCAAAGCACTTACTTGGGTGTTTAAACGATTTTTGACAAACATTGCATTGGTAGGGTTTCTCATCTGTGTGAATTCTGTGGTGTCTTGTTAAAACAACTGCGTGTTGAAACGATTTTTCACACACATTGCATTGGTATGGTTTCGTTCCAGTGTGAATAATTTGGTGACTTTTCAAATTACCTGCTTGTTTTAAAGTTTTTTCACAAACACTACATTTGTAAGGTTTGCTTGGTGTGAATCATGTGGTGTTTTTTTTAAATTACTTGCACGGTTAAACGGTTTTTCACAAACATTGCATTGGTATGGTTTTTCACCTGTGTGAATCATGTGGTGTCTTTTCAAATACCTTGCTTGTTTAAACGATTTTTTACACAGAACGCATGAGTATGGTTTTTCTTCAGTATGAATCATTTGGTGCCTTTTTAAATATCTTGCTTCTATAAACGATTTTTCACAAATATTGCATTTGTAAGGTTTTTCCCCAGCATAAATCATTTGATGTGCCTTTAAATTACCTGCTTGTTTAAACGATTTTTCACACACTTTACATTGGTATGGTTTTTCATCTGTATGAATCAT
>CH003110.1:694848-717899 GCA_000149265.1 Ciona savignyi
CGTTGGTTGGGGCGGGTCGTTTTGGGGCTGATAATCAGGCTGGGGTTGGTAGCCCCCGTCTGGTCGGGTGGTTCCCCGGGTGACCACGATATGGGGCCGATCGATGACGAAACCGTGGTGAGATTTCCTCCGTTTCAGCGTGGAGTCGGTGGTGGTGGAGAATGCCGCGGGGTCGGATAACGGGATCGCCATGTTGGGGATTCCCCTGCGTTCTCTGGGGGGTGAGGGGGGGCAGGGGGTGAGATGGGTTTGTTTAATGGGGGCTGCTATTTGATGCAACATCAAATTAACTTATCAGACTAAGAAGATTAATGCTCACACTAAAGGTTTGTTCGAATCTTCTATATATTGAGTTTAAACATCTGCTAACTGCGTTGCCACACAAACGAAAGCAGTTATTTTAACAGACATCAGTATTTAGGTCAGAATATTCATGTTTTTCCCGGTGAATGGGAAATCAAGGGGGTTAACACACGTGCAATTGTCAGCTACTGTCGGGTTACCATAGCTATTGTAGTGTGCTGTATATGATTTACACATTCCTTTAATTTGATAGAACCCATTATTCCACTGGGTTCGGGCAATGTCCATTAAGTGCTTTGCCCAAGGACACAACTAGCTAGGGACCAGTTTCCATCCTTTAACCTTCGGATGAAAGGCGACGCATTAATTCACTGAGCTAATCGGTCAACAAACTTCTTATAAATATATACTGGACCCATTATACTCAGTTGTATCGTTCAGTCTTAAATAAATTTGGATCGCTTAATATTGTTCTTTTCCCTAGGTTAAGCGGACGCGTCCGCTTTATTTATTAATTTATATCCTTTTTTAATGATGTGTTTTAACAACCGTTTGTTTTGCCGTCTTTTCCCGTTCCCGTGTCGTGATTATATTTGTTTGCCATTTTTAAAAACTGGGGCAAAAAATGAATAAAACTAAACTTGTTTGTCCTTTTATTAAAAGTAAATAATGAACTTTATGTGTTAATACACAATCTTACTTTGCAACAGGCTTGTCAGCATGGATACGTCTTGGAAATGTCCGATTGGCTTGTAAGTCGGTACAAATCCTGTAATCCTTGTTGATGAGCATATTCACTCCATTAGCTGTGGTTGGACATGGTGGTTATTAGGACAAGACAAAATGCTTAAGTAAGTGGTAAGTTTTAAATCCACCACATTTTGAGTAAAGGGCAATGCACTAACCCAACAAGCTAATTGGCCAAATGGATGTTAACTATTCAACTATAGTCACTATCAATTTATATTGAACAATTTTGAGGTTTTATTTAAGCATTGGACTGTGGGCACGAGTATTATTACTCTGTTATCTGAATGATAAATGGCAACCGACCGGATACAGGAGCTATTTCAGTAAGGTTATCCTTAGAGGTGTTATCCCATGGTTAACGTCACATTGCAACATAAGTTATTGGATACGACAAAAAATTTATGTATATCCCTGTGAATGGAAAAACCAAGGGGTTTGTAGCTATTGTAATGTGTGTATGATTGAGACATTCCTTTAATTTGGTAGAACCGATCAATCCACTGGGTTCAGGCAATGTCCGTTAAGTGCATTGCCCAAGGACACAACCGACTAGCTAGAGACCAGTTTCACACCTGCAACATTTCGGCTAAAAGGAGACACACTAACCCAACAGGCTTATTTGTTTTGCAGTACTACATAATTGCGATTTTTTCAGTTATAGTGGAATTTATTAATCCACCGGGTTCAGGCAATGTTTGCAAAGTGGCTTTCTAAACTGCCTAGTTTTGATCCCACTAACTTTCAACTGATTCTCTTACGAGTTAGTGTATAAGCTAATTGGCCATGAACACTTATTTGCAATCACACAAAGATATGAATTTAAATTTACCCTTTTTCATTTTCTGATCGTCATAATCAGTTTCCAGATCCGCTACTGTGTCATACGGGGTTATATCGAAGTTAAGGGGATTCACCTAAACATACAGGAAAAAGTTGAAAGATATAGAATATTCAAGTTTTATGCATGTAAATGGAAAATACCAGTGTTACACACCCCTTTCACATTGGACTCAATTTTTTGACTTCACTAGTTTAGTTACCCCTTCTTATTTTATTTTTCACACCAATATTTTGTATACATATTTGTATCCCATATTTTTAACCCCAATATTTAACCCCATATTTTAAACCCCTATTTTAAACCCATATTTTAAACCCCATATTTTTAACTGCATACTTTAAACCCCAAATATATTGTATCCCCATATTAAACACAATAATTTAACCCCATATTTTCCACCCCATTTTAAACTCCAAATATGTTGTGCCCATATATGTTCCATTCCATATATTTAACCCCATATTTTTAACTCTATATTCTTACCCCCAATATTTTTCACTCATAATTTGCACCCTATATTAGGTAACACAATATTTAAACCCAAAATATTTAACCCCATATTTAACACCTCATATTGAGGGACCCTATACCTAGCATTCCATATTAGGGACTTACCCTTGGTTTAGTTTCCACCTCAGTGGCGTCAGTGTCCGAGGCAGAATCAAAGTCAGTGTAATCTGAGGGGTAAACCTCCACCCCTGACACCCCACCTTCCGTTGGCTTCCCCACTGTGGATGGGGGAACCGGGAACCTGGAAAGAAGAGGGGTAAAATGGGTGGATGGCTCATTTCTATTCATATATATCTGACCGGTTAGTCTTGTAGTAAATCCGTGTTTTTGTCATTATTCAATATGTACCGCGTGTTAACTTTAGTTCCATGTGACTTCCCCTTCACACGGTTGTTAAACCGCTTTAACGCGGCCGCAAGGTAAAACACTTCCTGGACTTCCTATTTCTTACATAATGCCATGCCTCTTTGTTTTAAAAACATGAATAATATCTAACAGTTTAGAACCATGGCTCCTGCAGTAAACATGCAGAGAAGCCAAGTTCAGTGTTTATTAAGTCGTGCCCGCATTTAATGACTTAATCATGAATGCGTGTTTCATTGTATCTGCATTTGGTCAACAATAAAAGAACCTTCCGTGATGGAGTCTGGATTGCGAGAGTAACTAATTAGTACAGGTAGCAACAAAACACCCAACCAAACAAACTATCAAAACGCTACAGTCTGTCGGTTAAGTGCGAAGCCTTTTATCCAAAAAGTTGCAGGTGCGAAACTGGTCGCTAACTAGTCAGTTGTGTCCTTAGTCGAACATGGTCTGAACCCAGCGGATTAATGGGTTCTAGTAAATTGAAGGAACATGTCTGTCATATACAACACACTGCAATAGTTTCGGTAACCCAACGGTGAACGTGAGGTGATCTGACAATTGCCTGTGTGTTAACCTTCTTGGTGTTTCTATTCACGAGGATAAACATGAATAATTTATCCTGACAGGATGAAAAATCCATTTTAAAGAAATATTTGGGATGATGCATTTACAGACAGATTTACTTGAAATGGCAGTATTGTATCTTTGAGAAATATAAGTTTTTTAGACTCCTTAATCCACCGGGTTTGGGCAATCGGCTAAGGAGCGTTATCACATATGCCAAAAAATAGTCGGAAATCCATAAAAACTAGATATAATGTCTGAAAAAATATCCGGTAAATCACCCGAAATCCGATTCTGCGATTGAGATCTCATCATCGCCATCTAGTGGGTCACGTGATGTTGGAAGCGGGTCCTCTGTTTTTCGTTTCCGCGAACTTTTCACAGGAAGTTCACGTACCACCCTGTAATTGTCGAGGGGTGAATGAAATATTCGTTTTTTGAACTTTTTTTGGAAAATGTTTTTGACTTCAATTTCAAACCGAAAAAAAAATTTGGATGATTTTACACAGTAATGGTCAACTCAGCTAGGCCTATTAACAGTGCTGAAAAAAGATGGTAATACGGTAGGAAATCTACGCGAAAACCATAGTCAAATGTGGACAATTATGGCGAATAGTCTGCATCGACCTAAAAAAGAATTTTAAATAAACATCTTAAAATGGCCGGAAGGGCGAAGTCATTTTTTTCCCCTAATTTGCAATGTGTCTATTCACTTACGTGTTTTAACTACTGTGGTTTTGCCATTTTATCCTGTCTCCTTAATTTGAAATAATTGTTCTATTCTACTTTATTATAAGGAATAAGCAAAAACTTAAAATAAAAAAAAATAAACTAAACTTATATAAAACTTATAATTTATAAATAAAAATTCACGGCGTTAATGTAATTTTAAAAAAACTTTTCTAATAAACAACAAGATATTCTATAGCACCTTTTACAGGTTTTGGGATAAATGCTTAAAGCACTTTAATTACTGATAAATACAAACACTCGGCAAAAGATTTGGGTTCTTGGTTAGCTGGGTTCTTAATTTTTCAGTTAAATTTAAGAATAGGATAGGATATTCATGTTGAACCCCTTAAATAGGAAAACCAATAAGGTTAACACACGGCCATTGTCAGATCACCGCCTGCCCACCATCGGGTTACCGGAGCTATTTCAGTGTGTTGTGTATGATTCACACGTTCCTTTAATTTAGTAGAACCCATTAATCCGCTAGTTTCAGGCAATGTCTGTTAAGTGCCTTGCCCAAGGACACAACCGACTAGCTAGCGATTCGTACCTGCAGCCCTTCGTCTGAAAGGTGACACACTAAACCACCAGACTAAACTAGTCGGACGAAATTTAACTAGATACAAGCACCAATGCCATGCTCAAAGAAACACTTGCAAATTTGTGATTTTGCAGAATGGATAGATCTAGTTTTAAACATAAAATGCCTTTAGTACAACAAATTTAAATGTAGAATGCATTTAGTACAACAAATTTAAATATATAAAAAGCATTTAGTACAACAAATTTACTCACATAAAGTCAGGAATGTCCCGTATCACTTTCACCTGATGAAAATATATTTGATGTAAAATTTTTGATTTAAACGGTTGTATATACGAAGGTATCGTGAGACACCTTGTGTACAGTCAAGTTTTTAAAGCTATTACATTATTAGTTAAGTAAGTTTAATCATTTTTTGCCCCAGTTTTTAAAAATGATAAACGAATATAATCACGACACAGGAACAGGAAAAGACGCAAAACGAACAGTGGTTAAAACATGTCATTAAAAAAAAGGATATAAATTAATAAGTATAGCGGACGCGGCCGCCAAACCTAGGCGAAAGAACAATATTTAGCAATCAAAATTTAATTAAGAACAAACGATTAATTTAGTGTGGATGGTTAAACTATAACCAAGAAAGCACTGATGCTCTAAGTGATTAAAATAAACCAGCTGGTGCCTTAAAAAAACAAAACTCACTGGAGCAGGTTCTGTTGCAATCTTCGCAAACGAATCTGGGTAGGAAGATTTTAGTTTCTTCTTGGAGGACGTATTCCTCTGGTATGACGGGAACAGTGTTTCCACTGGATCGATTGTATCAGCATGGGGACGAATGTCCAAACTAAAATCGGTCAACACTTTGTTGAAAAGCTAGTTGGTTGATTTGTGTACAGGTCATAAAATTTTGAAAGAGCTTTTTTTTGCTTTAGTTTAGTGTATTTTTTCTCTTTTTAACAGTAATGAAGAACGTTATTGCCTTTACGTTATTGCCTTGTTTTGTTGGTTACTTTATTGCCTGGTTTTCTGTATTTTTGGCTGTACCTTTGTGCTTTGAGCGAGTAGTTATGTACAGGTATAGTTATGTGAGTTGTACAGTTGTGTAGTTGCATTGTGGCGGTCCAGCATATAGACCAGTGGTTCCCAACCTTTTTGTCTTGGTGACCCTCTTAAAAATGTTCGAAGATTCCGTGACCCACACTTATATTCTATCCTAATTGCAAAATTAGAAAGTAAGCACAAAAATGTTTTACTTGCATTTATTAACAAATCAGTGCGATCGTTGACCTTGTAGGCCTGCAGCTAAACGTATATGATGCTCTCCTTAACTATCTTTACCAATTCCAAGTCTTGACTGATTTCTGTTGTATAATATACTAAGCTACTTCCCTAATAGAGTTCCAATTTGCAGCTATTGCACGTTTACAGTCAAGTGGTCATATAGTTTATGACATCACAGTGGACGATATGACATCACAGTGGACGCATACTGACGCAATAATATTGTGCTACAAAGCAATACGAATGAAATGTCTCAATGAAAAATTATGCACAAGATAGCACATACAGTACTACTAGCGTACCGGTGCACCCACTCCTGTTGACATTTACCCTTGTTCTTACATTAGCAACAGCTTCGCGACCCCCTTTAACATGCTTTGCGACCCCTTTGGGGGTCGCGACCCCCAGGTTGGGAACCACTGATATAGACTGAGCAACATTAAAATAAATTGGGCTGAAGCACTACAATAATAACAAAAAACATGAATATCCCATAGAAAAAAGCACTCAACCTGTTGGCTTCTCGAATCAATTTATTCAAGTCATCATCTTCTTGTACGCTGTCATAGAGATCTGATGCATATGGATCAATATCAGCTGACTGTGGTTGAAGGCTTATCATCGATTGCCGTTTGTAGCTATTTTTCGGGGTTCTGGGTGGATAGGATTACTGTGGGATTTTTTATTTATACCCAGTGGTTTTTAATGAGTCGTCCAAATTGAAAGTTATGTCTGATTATCCACACACTGTAATAGCTCCAGCAACTCGACTGTGGGCATAAGGTGTATTACTGTGCACCTGAGCAAGCCACTTTACATTGCTCCAACCCAGTGGTATTTAATGAGTCGTCCAAATTAAAAGTTATGATGGATTATCTACACACTGTAATAGCTCTAGCAACTCGACTATGGGCATAAATTGTATTACTGTGCACCTGAGCAAGCCACTTTACATTGCCCCAACCCAGTGGTATCTAATGATTAGTCCAAATTAAAAGTCATGTCTGATTCCCCACACACTGTAATACTTCGACTGTGGGCATGAGGTGTATTACACTTAGATACCTCTGAAAAAATGAGACTTTGATATTATGCGATTAAAATTACTTACGGTTTTTTTTCTTTTTTCCCAGATTTGGATTTCTTTTTGTCGCCCTATTTTATGATAAAATGTTGTTTATTTTGAAGAAAATCAGTTTTCAAATATTTCAAACAAGTTTGAAAAACCGATTGTTATTTCTATATATTTAATTTAATTTTGACAATTATTATCTGTGTGGATTATTTTCAATCTGGTGATATTTAAGATAGGATATTTATGTTTATCCCTGTAAATGGTGAAACCAAGGGGGTTAACACACAGGCAATCGCCAGATCACTTTGCGCCCACCGTCGGGTTATCCTTTACCCTGGGGCTGAAGGGCGATGCACTTAACGACCAGACTAATATGTTCGACAAACATCACAGCTGTATTGTTTGTTATCCAAATCATAACTACAACAGTTTTGTTGTTTAACGATTACATACAACACACTGAAATAGCTCCGGTAACCGGCGAAGGGCATAAGATAATTTAATGATTGCCATGTGATAACCTGCCTTGCATTTTCCTATTCATAGAAATAAAACATGAATATCCTAAACTACTATGCAATCAAAATAGTTTGAAATGTATTTTCCCAGCATACATTACTCTGTATTGTTTCTTATTCATATCTTAAATCTTTCTGTGGTTAGTGTTGAGACACAGCGCTGGTAACCCAACAATGGATGCGAGGTAATCTGACGATTGCCTGTGTGCTAACATCCTTTGGTTTTCCCGTTCACATGGATAAGCATGAATATCCTATCCTAACCTCCTGTTTTAAAATTTACAAATATTTTACCGAATTTGTGAAGTCGATGATGCGATCCGGCGGGGGGTGGTGTCCCTTGTGGCGATGCTTCTGTGGTATCGGCGGTCCTGTGACATCTTCATCTGACCACATGCCGCGGCCCAAACTTGCAGTCTAGAAATTATTACATTTTTTATCCGAGCCAAGTTTAGAACCCATGGTGGACTCATCACTAGGACCGTTTTTTTATGTGAGTCGTTAAGTATCGGTCGCCTTAACTGGTCGCATAATTATCTTTTGCCACAACGAGGAAATAATGCTACAGCCCCAATGTTGTAATAAAGCTACCAACTCTAATTCACATGTATCTTCAATTTAGTAGAACACATTAATCCAGTAGATTCAGACAATTAAATGCCTTGCACAAGGACACAATCGACTAGCTAGAGACCAGTTTCAAGCCTTCAATTTCTTGATTAAAAGGTGTCGCTTTTACCCACCAGACTAATCAGTCAGACTGTAAGCGACTGTACACTAAGGTGTCTTATGATACCTGTGAATATGGCTTGGCTTTCCACCCACAAGGATATAAATGAACACTGTAATAGCTCCACCAACTCTTAGTCTAACAAAGATACTGCTTCAACCAAGTAGACTTGACCGCTATAGCCCGGATCCATGATAGCTCTAGGACGCTAAGAGTTTAAGACCTTAATTCCTGGTCACGGAGCAACCGTAGACTCGCTTATACTAATGTAATGTAAACTCGATGAGTTCAACTTCTCCAACACTGTGATCCAACCAACCTTATCCTTTACATGGAAGATCGCGGGAGACTTCTCTTTGTTGGGGATGCTGTTGGACTTGCTCCGGAGCTTGGGAGGAAGTTTTGGAGGAGGATGAGAGAAGTCCTCCGCTCTTCTTGCTCTCAGGGAGTCATCTTGCATGGGAGGCTCCTCAGGTGGTTGGATGGGGGATGCTAAGGATGTTAGGGATGTTATCTTGTTCGTGCATCTTATGATCACAGTCGAGTTGCTGGAGCTATTACAGTGTGTGGATAATCAGACATGACTTTCAACTTGGACTACACATTAGATACCACTGGGTTGGAAAATTCCACTGCATTTATCAAGAAAACAACTGTGCAATTTTGAACCTGCAACCCTTTGTATGAAAGACAGCGCACTAACCCACCAAGCTAGGATAGGATATTCAAGTTTATCCCCATGAATGGGAAAACCAAGGGGGTTAACACACGGGCAATCGTCACATCACCCAGCGCCCACCGTAGGGTTACCGGAGCTATTGCAGTGTGTTGTGTATGATACATACATTCCTTTAATTTGGTACAATGCATAAATTTGCTGGGTTTAGGCAATGTCCGTTTAAGCGTCTTGCCCTTTAGAGTAAAAGGCATCGCACTAAACCACCAGACTAACCGGTCGGACAAAATAGGTCGTCCCTAGTTTTACTGAGTTCAAAATCAGCCATGTAAACTTACGTGGTTTTCTAAGTTCTTCTCGTTCCTTTAGCGCTTTTTTCAAGTCGTTTGCTAAATCGTCTGGCTTTTGGATATTTTGCTGACGCACAATAAGAGGCCCAACATCCACGTCATCTTCCGATGACTCGGAACTTTCATCCGATGATTCATGAATTTCTGGTGAATCGGGAATTTGCACATCACCAACATTTAAGGCTTGCTCTGGTTCTTTCGGGGCCTCTGGTTCTTTTGGAGCCTCTGGTTCTTTCGGAGCCTCTGGTTCTTTGGAAGCCTCTGGTTTTTTCGGGGCCTCTGGTTCTTTTGGGGCTTCTGGTTCTTTCGGAGCTTCTGGTTCTTTTGGAGCCTCTGGTTCTTTTGAAACCTCTGGTTCTTTTGGACTTTCTGGTTCTTTGGGGGCTTTCGGTTCTTTTGAGGCTTCTGGTTCTTTTGGAGCCTCTGGTTCATTTGGAGCCTCTGGTTCTTTTGGGATCTCTGGTTCTTGTGGGATCTCTGGTGCTGTTAGTCGCTTTGGTTCTTTTGGCGGAGTTGGTTGATCCATAGTTTCTGGTGTTTTAGGATTTTGAATTTTATTTAGTGGCTCTGGTTCTTCTGGTTTCCCAGGAGCTTTTGGTTCTTGTGGTTGCTCAGGAGCTTTTGGTTCTTGTGGCTGCTCCGGTGCCTCTAATTCTTTTGGATGGTTTGGTGCTTCTGGTTGCTTAAGAGCCTCTAGGTCTGCTGGTTGCTCTGGTTTTTCTGGTGCCTCTGGTTGTTTAGGGCCTTCTGGTTGTTTAGGGCCTTCTAGTTTCTCTTGTGCCTCTGGTACCTCTGGTTCTTTTGGTTGTTTTGGTTCTTTTGATTGCTCTGGTTTTTCTGGTTGCTCTGGTGCCTTTGGTTCGTCTGGTTGCTCTGGTGCCTCCGGTTGCTCTGGTGCCTCTGGTTGCTCATGGGTTTCTGGTTCTTTTTGTTGCTCTGGTTTTGCTGGTTGCTCTGGTGCTTCTGGTTCGTCTGGTTGTTTAGGGGCTTCTGGTTCCTCTGGTTTGTCTGGTTGATTAGGGGCTTCGGGTTCCTGTGGTTGCTCTGGTTTCTCTGGTGCCTCTGGTTCGACTGGTTGCTCAGGGGCTTCTGGTACCTCTGGTTTTTCTGGTTGCTCAGGAGATTCTGGTTCCTCTGGTTTGTCTGGTTGCTCAGGGGATTCTGGTTGCTCTGGTTTCTCTGGTTGCTTAGGGGTTTCTGGGTTTTTTGGTTGCTCTGGTTTCTTTGGTTGCTTTGGTTGCTTAGGGGTTTCTGGTTCTTTTGGTTGCTCAGGAGCTTCTGGTTCCTCTGGTTTGTCAGGTTGCTCAGGTGCTTCTGGTTGCTCAGGGGCTTCTGGTTGCTCTGGTACCTCTGGTTGCTCAGGGGCTTCTGGTTCTTCTGGTTGCTCTGGTTCGTTTGGTTGCTCAGGGGCTTCTGGTGCCTCTGGTTCTTCTGGTTGCTCAGGGACCTCTGGTTCGTCTGGTTGCTCAGGGGCTTCTGGTTCCTCTGGTTTGTCTGGTTGCTCAGGAGCTTTTGGTTCCTCTGGTTGCTCAGGGGATTCTGGTTCCTCTGGTTTGTCTGGTGCCTCTGGTTGCTCAGGGGCTTCTGGTTCCTCTGGTTTGTCTGGTTGCTCAGGGGCTTCTGGTTCCTCTGGTTTGTCTGGTTGCTCAGGAGCTTCTGGTTGCTCTGGTTCCTCTGGTTCGTCTGGTTGCTCAGGGGCTTCTGGTTCCTCTGGTTTGTCAGGTTGCTCAGGGGCTTCTGGTTGCTCTGGTTGCTCTGGTTCTTCTGGTTGCTCTGGTGCCTCTGGTTCTTCTGGTTGCTCTGGTTCGTTTGGTTGCTCAGGGGCCTCTGGTTGCTCTGGTGCCTCTGGTTCGTTTGATTGCTCTGGTGCCTCTGGTTTGTCTGGTTGCTCAGGGTCTTCTGGTTCCTCTGGTTTGTCTGGTTGCTCAGGGGATTCTGGCTCCTCTGGTTGCTCAGGGGATTCTGGTTCCTCTGGTTTGTCTGGTGCCTCTGGTTGCTCAGGGGCTTCTGATTGCTCTGGTTCGTTTGGTTGCTCTGGTGCCTCTGGTTCGTTTGGTTGCTCTGGTGCCTCTGGTTCGTTTGGTTGCTCTGGTGCCTCTGGTTTGTCTGGTTGCTCAGGGGCTTCTGGTGCCTCTGGTTCGTCTGGTTGCTCCGGGGATTCTGGTTCCTCTGGTTTGTCTGGTTGCTCAGGGGCTTCTGGTTCCTCTGGTTTGTCTGGTTGCTCAGGGGCTTCTGGTTCCTCTGGTTGCTCAGGGGATTCTGGTTCCTCTGGTTTGTCTGGTGCCTCTGGTTGCTCAGGGGCTTCTGGTTCTTTTGGTTGCTCAGGAGCTTCTGGTTCTTTTGGTTGCTCTGGTTCGTCTGGTTGCTCAGGAGATTCTGGTTCCTCTGGTTGCTCTGGTGCCTCTGGTTCGTCTGGTTTCTCAGGAGCTTCTGATTCCTTTGGTTCCTCTGGTTCCTCTGGTTCGTCTGGTTGCTCAGGGGCTTCTGGTTTCTCTGGTTGCTCTGGTTCCTCCGGTGCCTCTGGTTCGTCTGGTGCCTCTGGTTCGTCTGGTTGCTCAGGGGCTTCTGGTTTCTCTGGTTGCTCTGGTTCCTCTGGTTCTTCTGGTGCCTCTGGTTCGTCTGGTTGCTCAGGGGCTTTTGGTTCCTCTGGTTGCTCTGGTTCCTCTGGTTCTTCTGGTTGCTCTGGTTGCTCTGGTTCCTCTGGTTGCTCAGGTTCCTCTGGTTGCTCTGGTTCCTCTGGTTGCTCTGGTTCCTCTGGTTGCTCTGGTTGCTCTGGTGCCTCTGGTTCGTCTGGTTGCTCTGGTTGCTCTGGTGCCTCTGGTTGCTCAGGTTCCTCTGGTTGCTCTGGTTCCTCTGGTTGCTCTGGTTCCTCTGGTTGCTCTGGTACCTCTGGTTGCTCTGGTTCGTCTGGTTGCTCAGGGGCTTCTGGTTTAGCTGGTTTGTTCCCTTCCGCTAAGTCCAAACCTAGGTTAGCATCTTTCATGTTAACAAACTTACCACATATCTGTGAATTACATGTTTGAAAATGTTTAGCAAACTCAGGTTTATAGTTTTAACACACGGTGTATACCGCATTCAAAAACAAGGTGTAGAAAATTAGAAAATATTTTTTTAATTGTTGTATTATACACTTTGATCTTTAAAACTGCGTTTGAACTGTGTTTATAAGTGCCTCTATTTTTTGTCGTTTCATAATGCTTTCTATTAGGTCAAACAACCGTCAACTTCCATAAAATTGGTTTACGCCATTGTGGTATTTTGCCGCTGAAAATTTATCACGTGACAAAAAGAGTGTTATTTTACGACACTTGTTTTTTCCTATGTAGCAAGACTTTAACTCGTGTAAGGTCGTGTGGCCAAATGGTTAACGCGACCGATACATATGCCGACTCCTATACCAAAAAAACGGTCCTAGTAACAAAAAAACTGTAACTCGTTTTTTTTTACCGGGCTTAGGTTCGAATCCATAATAGTTCGTTGCCAAGACCGTTTTTTATACAAGTCGGTATATTTATCGATCACGTTAAACATTCGACTACACGACCGTGTATCTCGTCTTTGACGGGACCTAGTTTATTTCTTAAAATGTCTCCAATAGGTTTGGAATTGCCTTAACAGTATTTTTTTGTAAAATCACCCAACGCTTATAAAATGATAAACGAATACTTAATTATTTGTAGTTATAAAATGACTGATAATTATAAATAAGTATTTATTTTTTCAATGTATGTAGATATACTTCGCTACAATAAAACTGGCGGTTTGGAATGTATTGACCTATTGTTTAACAAATATTTTAAACAATCTTATGTTCTCTTGGTTAGTGCGACAGATTCATATACAGTCCTACCGGTTAGTCTGATGGTTTGGTGCGACGCCTTTCAACCGAAATGTTGTTGTATATTCGAAACTGGTCGCTAGCGAGTCGGTGATGTCCTTGGGCAAGGCACCCGCCCTAACCTACATATATTTCTATAAAAAAAAAGATTTGAAACTCGTCTTGGTAAAAAAATTAATGTCGTTAATTATTATCGCAATGACGTATTTCTTAAATATTTTTAGTAATGTAGGTTCTATCGATTCTTACTTAAATTATTGTCGTTTTATTAATATTGCGGCGTCCCTATTACCCGACGCTATTGCAGTAGGTTGTAAATGCTCAATACGTTTTCAGTTTTTGTTTAACCCAATAATCCACAGGCGAAAGCTAAATGCTTAGCTCAAAAGTCCTCAAGTTAGTCCGATTTTATTATGTACACGTTTACTTATACAATAGGCGTACGCATAATTGCATGTTAAATAATGCTTCTAGCTGCTTTACAATAGTTTGTTTAATAATTTTTTACCGAAGAAATTGCTATAAGATGTGCATTATTATTTATGAAAATCGTTAATGCTGTAAAGCCAAAACAAAAACTAATGTTTGTTTATAATGAACTTGTATATTTTACCTGAAAAGGTAAAAGTATTAGCTTTATTAAAAATTATTAAGCTTTATTAGTACCAATACAAGGCTAGATTTAAAGCACACGTTACTGCAAGGGTTAAATTAAACGGACTAACGAACCCGTACTGCGATTTAAACAATTATACGTAACTGAATTCAAACAACCGAACGTAAATTAATAGTAAATCGAATTTACCATTTTTAAATGTAAAATCCGAACCGAGCTTAAGCCGGATAATTTGAATAAAAGTAAACCCAAAAATAAGCTGAATCTGTATAGTTAGTGATACTGCCCATTGATATAAATATAACGTATATAAGCCGTGAAAAACTAGATAAATCTAACAAGATGTAACTGATAAAACTGTCTCATTTGACACCACAAAACTAAAAAAAACAGTCTCGTATAACCTTACTAAATCTAAGTAGTACCATTACCCTTAATTTATAGCAACACACAATTTAAAACAGTTTAATTTCACATTACAAAACTGTTTGCAACAATATACCCATTTTACTTTAAAAAACTGTTCAAATAACTACCAAAGAATTCCTATTCTGTTGTCAAATCTGTTAATTTTTGCTCATGCCTTCAACTACTGACATATTACGACGAAAACACGTAGATAGGAGCCTAAGGGCATATTTCTTGTCTGACGACTCGTTGTTGCGTCATAAATGCCGCCGCCCGGTCAAGATAAAACAATTACAACTTTTGCTGGGAGCAACCACGTAGTAGGTGCGTTGTAATTGGTCTGTTCAATCAAATCCTAAATGTTATGAAATCTGCATTGGATAGGATACTAACACGTATTCGGGGGTAGGAAAGCAAGAATGATTTATAACACCCCACGGTGGGCACAAGGTGATCTGACGATTGCCAGTGTGTTTCACCCTTGCGTTTTACCATTCACGGGGTAAACATAAATATCCTGTCCTATCCTGACACTCGCAATCGCTAGATTACTGTTGTTCCTATTCTGGTTACTGGAGCTATTCCATTGAGTTAAATGTTATGGAGACATTGCTATAGGTGTTTACAACCCATTAAAAACTTGGGTTCAAACAGCGACTACTAAATGCCCTCCCTAAGGACACAACTGAAGCTCTCCGCGGGTTACGAGTTTATTATCTTCCGGCTTATGCTCCGATACGCTAGTAATGACCTAACGACCCGGTATATATAGGCCTACCAGTCATAAAATTAATTAACAATTATAGCCTTGGTAGACCATTGTGCTACGACTCTATGCTCAATTTTTGATTAAAATAGTTATTGTTTTATATTATAATGTGAGATAAAAATTCGAAATGTTACAATATAAAAATGCGATTTTTAAAGTTGCATGTATGCCGTTTTTTTTTGTTTCGTAGCACAATTCATGGAGTTGATTAATAGTCTTAGCAAAAACAAACACAAAGTCAGAGTAATAATTTTTATCGTGACGTATGAGAAAGTGGTTATTCGATTTTCATCCAATATACTGTGATTGACGTAAATTAAACAGAAAATGTAGCCTACGATGAATTGCTTGATTTATTAGTTCTATATGTATATGTAAGTCAGTCGCCGTAACTGTTTAGTTTCGCAAACAGACTGATCCGTGATGTATTTTTGTTATTGAGCAAAGTTTCGAAAACATGATGAACTCATCACTCGGACCGTTTTTTGTATGTGAGTTGGTATATGTATCGGTCGGGTTAACCGTTCTGCCACACGACCGTACACTATCTTCATCTTAGTGTAATCTCCACTCTCCCTCCTTTCAGTTTTCCCCGATCACAAAGTTGCTTTTGGACTCAGCAATCTAAGACCTATGACCCGTGATGCCACGATAGATTTTGGAAATCAATGACATTTGTGAAGTTGATTTTCCTTAATCTTGTATAGATTAGGAAAATAGGCTTAAGCAGGATAAGAGTCGAAATAAATAAGTAATACGAACCACCAGTGGAACGCCATTGATTCCCAATTGTTACCATGTAACTCTGGTAAAAGTGCCTCACGTCTGATCCAGCACTGTATCACGTGTATTCCATATGTTGCCGTGTAACTTTTACCTGGTCTGCTATTACAGCTAATTTTTAATGAATAAAAACGTTCTTTTAACCAAACTTATTATATAAATGTTTAAAAATTCATATTTGAAGTGAATTTAAAAATAATTTTCTAATTAATTGCATTTATAACTGTAAATTAACGAATACAGTTTAGTTTTTGAGGACCGAAATATTTTTTTATGTCAACATGATTAGTAGAAATCCTACCAGAAGTTAATCGCGCATGGACAGTATGGTATTGGAGGGTTGGAATTTACTTATGAAGATTTCGAGTCTAAGATTATTTTAGTTTGTTTATTATTATTTTTTTTTGGAAACTTAAACAATGTCAAACAATAGTCTCGCGTACGGATACGAAAGTTAGAATAAACGAGTTTGGAATTACTCAAATTAAATGAGCACAAGCCTTCTGGAGTTAATTTCGGCATTTTTAGTGATAAAAGACCCTTACCCAACAACTTAATGGAAATGGCACGACTGGTATAAATTTACCATGAAAAATATCTTTGTTTTCGATGGAAACTAAAACAGACTGAAATAGGAAAATTGATTGTTTTAATGAAAAGTATAAGGGTGTTAGATTCGTTGTACAATATGATAAGTATGGCATTGGCTTGCGCACCTTTTATTACATAAAATGCAGATAAACGGCCTTTAAATACTACAGGACCGCTTTGGATCACTTAGATTGCTATGGAAAGTAATTTTAACCCTGTTCCAAACACTAATCTTAACCCCAGAACTAACTTTAACTCCAACTCTAACATTAATATCATGGCTTTTGTAATTACGAAGTATAGTAAACGGTCCTGTAGTATTTAGAGGTACCGGATAAACGGGGGGGGGTCCAAGTAGCTATGCTACTGTTATTTTTTTCAGCGTATACTTCATATTAGAAACAAACAGTCGTCCGGTTACCTTATATGGGGCAACACTAATAGGAGAGACACTTTACACTAAAATAAAGATTAGGGTGATAGGTTTCATATTAGGGCTGGGGTTTAAGTTGATGTTAATGCTAACATGGGCAACGCTAAAGGGAGGGAAAGCGGGAAGGATGGAAACTGATCACCAAAACTATGGAAATTAATTTTACCCTTTTCTAAACACTAATCTCAACCCCAAAACTAAGCCAGTACCTCTAAATACTACAGGACCGATCGGAGCGCTTAGATCGCTTGGAGCGCTTCGCTTACTATACAAAAGCCATGATAATAATGTTAGGGTTGGGATTAAAGTTAGTTCTGGGGTTGAGATTAATGTTTGACACTGTTTGGGACAGGGTTAAAATTACTTTCCATTGCAATCTAAGTGATCCAAGCGGTCATGTAGTATTTAGAGCCACCCTCCATAACCCTAACTCCAACCCCATGTTTAAAACTTACTCTAATGTCCTAATAATTATTTTAGTGCGCAATTTCCCTCCTTCCCACTTTCCCTTCTTGTAGTTTTCCCCTGCTAACGTTCAAATTAGTGTGTGGGCCAGGTTAGAATTAGTTTCCATAGTTTTGCTGAGGAGTTTCCTTCCTTAACCCTTTAACTGCCGGCTGTTTTTTCAGGTCATTTTTCGGCGAAGTCGCCTTAGGTTAGAAGCTTCTGTACAAAAAACTATTGATGTTAACATGATATGATCAACAGAAAAGTTGTTCATTAATAAATTTTCTTTTGTTTTACATTAGTTAAATTTTGATGACGTCATGCATTGTGCAATGACGTCATGTGTTTCTATTTAGATCAACAAAAACTATCTTTTTTTCTCATTTACAAACAAAACAGTATGTAGCAAAGTTATTTATGATTATCTTTGGATTATTTTTGTAGTACTCTTTTTGTGATGACATCACAACTTGACTGATGACGTCGTAATACGCAAATCAAATTTTTTTTTTTTTTTACTTTCGCCTAATGAAACACAAACACATAGCCACAGGAAACAAAACTGATGCAAAACATCTTCAAAAAGGTTCTTTATTGCTAGAACTACTACAAAATGAAGCACAACTGCTTACAGATTCACTATCAGCCAACAAAAGGGCAGCTTCTTCAACAGAATATCTGTTTTTACCCTCCAAAAGCTCAAAAAATGGCCTAATCCAAAATGTACAAGCGAAAAACGAATGAATTGTTTTCAAACTAAACAAGCGAACCATGACGACAATAGTTGAAAACTAATCGGTGACTAAAACAGTAATTAAAACTCATTAAAACAACCAAAACCACACATATATTTATATGTTTTTTAAAACTCAAATAACTAAAAATTTTTAAATGCAAACCTATATATCAACTTATATTGGTAAACGCAGAAATTATTCAGCTCTCCAGCGCCATCTCACTGATCAAAATCGGCCATATACTTTTCCACTTATGTAATTTTCGGCGCTGTCGACTTGAGTCGACAGCGGCAGTTAAAGGGTTAATGCTTTCCTTCCTTTTAGAACAAAACTGCAGGAACAGCTGACTTGATATCTTTCTATGTCTTTCGCTGTTTCTCCCCTGTAATATCCCCTTTGAATAAATATATTTATTTTCGTGGGAGTAATAAACATATTACTTATAAAATTTTGTTTTAGTATTATCCCATATAACCAGATAAACTCAGATTAATGTTCTAAATCCGGATAAAAACAGATAAATCCAGATAAAACTGGATAAATGTTCTCATACACCAAAATAAAAGTATATTGTTTCACTCTAGCATCAAGCACTGTAGATTCGGATTAAAAAATGGCTGATTCTGGTTCTGATTCTGAGGCCGAACCCACTGTAGCAGATGATGTTGTTGTCACAAAATACAAAATGGCTGGAACTATGGCCAATAGTAAGTAGTGTGTGTTTGTCAAGTGTTATTTATGGCACACAAATTAATTGAATTTGGATCGCTTAATATGTTCTTTCGCCTAGGTTTGGCGGCCGCGTCCGCTAATATTTATTAAATTCTTTCTTTTTTTCTTTAATGACGTGTTTTAACAACCGTTCGTTTTGCCGTCTTTTTCCGTTCCCGTGTTGTGATTATATTTGTTTGCCATTTCTAAAAACTTGGCAAAAAATTAATAATCTAAAATCTAAACTAAACAAAAATGACAATGACTGAGGGGTAAATTTCAAGACGGAGGCTAAGAGTGCTGGGATTAAGATTAGTGTTAAAGGGCTTTTCTATATTCTGCTGTTCATTAGGATAAGACTCTTACGGTTTTATCGTTGCATTGCAAGTTACTGGTAACGAATGACCAATCCAGAATCATGATTTTTTCATTCGAAAAATGATTTAGAATTATTTATCACTTATTTCTTCCGACAAATGATTCAGAAAAAATATCTTATTTGTTTAAACTTACATGCAGTATGTAAAAGTAAATTCGAAATTAAATTATCAGTAGTAAAAAAACGTTTTTGTGTTTTTTAAGTATATTTCAGAGCGGTTCGTAAATCTAACTTATGGAACCAAAAAAATAAATTAAAGAGACGTCTAAACCCTAAAGACCCCCTAGATTTACTGATGGTAAAAATGCCCCCTACTTCTTCCTATACCCTTTCTGCTCATTTAACGGCCACTTTATTGCCCAGATGTGATGAAGAAATTGATTGCGGGGTGTGTGGACGGTGCTTCCGTGCTCCAATTATGCAAATTAGGTGACGAATTGGTCCTAAAGGAGACCGCCACTGTTTTCAAGAAAGAGAAAGAAATGAAAAAAGGTATAAAAACGCGAAGTTAATTTATTTTGAATTGATTTGTTGTTCCTTTTAAATTGAACCAATGTATAAGAAGTATGAAATATTATATGATATTCATTTTTATCCCCGATAATAGAAAACGCAATGAGGGTTATCACATTAGCAATCATTAGATCACCTAATTGCCCACCGTCAGGTTACCCGAGTTATTACAGTGTGTTGTGTATGATGAAAACTTTATTTCAGTTTTGTTTAACCCATTATTCCACATGGTTCATACAATGTTCGCTTAATGTGGCTAAATTTCACAATGACACAAGCGACTAGTTAGACGCTGGTTTCCAACATCCGTTTCAACTTAGACCAATAACCCAACCCAGCTAACTAGTCAGATAAAAATTCAATTTTTATTAGTCTAAAAAAAAAACAAAGCCAGAATTGCAGTTAACATCTTGAAAAGTGTTGGTTTAATTAAAAATATAATCAACTGTTAAAAATCTGGCTATGTATTTTTGCTTGTGTTAAAAAAATCTGTCTATGTATTTTTGCTTGTGTTAACTCACAACTGCATGCAGTATGAATAATATTATCAAACATGTCATATTGCATACTTGCAATAGTCGTATACATGGCCTGAGGCTGATTGTATTGGGTTTGTGGATTAAGATTTAAACCAAAGTAATGTAAGCTACTTGACGGTGGGCCATGGGGCGAGGTAATTGGATGATTGCCCATATGATAACTCGAACATTCACCCATTTATGGAATAAAAGAAACACCTTTACTAGACTAGACGCATAGGATAATTTATTTATACCACATTACATTGTCCCAGTGGCGGCGTTAGTGTAATGGCCACCTCTTTAAATCACTCAGACACTTATGTATATTAAATTACATAGATGTTAAAAGTACATAAAAGTTAAATAAGATTTCAAAACAATGCCGCCTTTGCATTGTCCCATCCCAACCATTTTACCCCATAACAACCCAACCCACAATATTTCTACTCCACAGGAATTGGCTTTCCGACTTGCATATCCGTGAACAACTGCGTTTGTCATAATTCCCCACTGGAATCTGAGAAAGAACAGACATTGCATAACAACGACCTTGTTAAAATGTGAGTCCTCTACCCTTTCTTCATCTTAGATTCGACTTTTTAATATTACTTTTATTATAATTTTGCTCCCTAAAATGATGGTTATTGCATGGGCTCCTATCCCACAAGAATAAAACAACAATGTTAGCTGTTAAATAATATTAAAAATGAATAAAACGGCTATATTTAAGTCCAAACAGACAGTATTGTCTTTCTATTATGTAATGGTTAAATATATTATGAACAAAGTGTAATCAAATATCGAATAGTTTCACTAAAAAGTGGATGTCGGGCCGACTTGGCCGCTATATCCCAGATCCATGTTAGCTCGGGGCGCTGGAGTAATGGGCATCCTATGGCCTAAATTCCTGGTCCCGGTGGCTATCGTGGACCCACCCATATTAATGTGAATTAAAAAAATGTAAATTAACCCCACTTACTGTGATCCCCACCCACCTTTGCTCCCTTAATTTTCCCCCTTCCCCCACTTAACACCCCACCAATTATGGTCCTTTTCCAATTATCCCCCCATGATACCTGCCCACTATCACCCCCAACCCTCTATGTTCCCCCCTTTTGCTTTGGTTCTTTCACGGTTCACACCCCCACTTACCCCCAACTGTTGACCCCCCTAATATCATCCAACGAACCCAGTGACCTCGCGGTGCACATCGACGGGTTCATCGCGGCAGCAGCACACACTCTAGTGGTGGGATGTACGAAAGAGAACCCGGCAACCGGTCGTCATGCCGACGTCGTTACCGCGGCCCACCTCTGCGCAGAGGCTGCTTTGAGGCTAGTGAAGGCCGGAAATAAGGTAATAATGGGGTTCGAAAAGCTTTATTCGATAAGTGGGTTCAGTTTTGTTTTTAGTTTTATTCTAGAATAAATTATTTCAAATTGCTCTGAAATATACTTAAAGGTTGCAAAATGAATGTAATGTCACCACCCTATTTGTCGATTTCAAACAGAATAAAAGTTATGCTAACCCATTCCCCGACGTTTAATAATGTAACCCCCCCCCCCAATTATTCGCTTAACCCCACTATAAAAAAGACATACCCACCTGACAAAAAGGATCTCCACCTAATCACCCTTATAACCCCTATCCCCCCCACATGACTCCAATCACCCTTATACCCTCATATCATCCCCACACATGACCCCTATCCCCCCACATGACCCCTATAACCCATATAACTCTCGTGACCCCCCCCCCCCCCCACAGACGAACATGGTAACGCAGTCGTTAAACAAAGTATCGGAATCATTCCAATGCAAACCAGTGGAAGGAATGTTGTCTCATCAACTCCAACACAATCGCATTGACGGCGAGAAAACTATCATCCTCAACCCAACTGAGAAACAACGGTAAGTTTTTCTGATAATTTTTTGATAATTTTTTTTATTTATTTTTCTGATCATTTGTTAAGAAATAGTGAGAAAATAAAACTTTTAACATGATTTTATCCAATAATTTAGGGGTTTTGCACTATGGCCGTATATTTTTAATTTTTAAACCAATGTTTTTTTACATTACTAAATCTTGTTAAAATAACCAAATTTTTTCCAATCTAAATAATTTTGACAATTTTTTTTTTAATTTTGTTTATTTAAAACTGTAGTTGAGTTTTCTAAATCTTGTAAGCACCCCCCCCTCCCAAAAAAATATCGGAACCCAAATTTTTAGCCAAGACCACAAAAAAGGGTGAGTTCGGGGTCCTGTTGAAAACTATATGTGTCTCTTTTTGGGATCTTGGCTAAAACTTATATACAGTTTTTAATTTGGTTCAAAAAAATTGGTTATTTTAACAAGATTTGGTATTGTAAAAAATATGCTTTAAAAAATGTTAAAAATTAATTTGAACATTTTTATTTTTTTTTTTAAATAATTTTTTAAGAAATAGTTTTTTTTACCTTTTCTAAGTCTTCTAAAAAATATCCCAAAAAATATTTTTTTTTTTTTCCAATCAGCCAAGACCACGAAGAAAGTGAATTCGAGGTCCACGAGGTTTACGCGGTTGACTGCCTCGTCAGCAGTGGAGGTGGCCACCCGAAGGAGCTAGACACAAGGACCACGGTATACAAGAGGAATCCAGACGTCGTGTATCAACTCAAAATGAAGGCTTCCAGGAGTGAGTGGGATTTGTAGAAAAATAATGTTTTTCTGTGGGGGAAGATGTCCTAAAGACAAAACAGTAAAACTAATGTTTTTAAGGTAAAAGAACTCTTGCGGTATGCGGGGTGAATGTATATAAAACTGCAATATGCGGGTATTTTAAAACACATGCGATATGCCGTTTATATGATGGTGGACGGTAGTTGACACCAGAAAAAATGGTCCTGGCTTTTAAGTCACAATGGCTCAGTTGGCAGAGCATTCGGTGCATTTAACCAAAGGTTGTGCGTTAAAATTTGATTCTTTAGAAATTAGAGGTGCCGTCAAACTATAGGTACAAATTAAAAACTCTCCCAAAACCTTTGTAACCCCCATCACCGCCCCCCTTAAACCCCCATCACTCCCCCC
>CH003110.1:717999-780757 GCA_000149265.1 Ciona savignyi
AGATGGGAATAGTGGAATGTTGCAAGCATGGCCTCTGCACTATGTTCCCTGTCATGTGGGAAAAGGAAGGTGGGAAACTGGATAAATATTTAGGGTTTGTTTAACCCCTTTATTGTTTTTAAACGATATTGCAAAATTTATGTTTATTTTTGATGTTTTTAAAAGATATGTCATATAACTTTTTAACGAGACCAAACTTTAGCAGTTTCGACCAGAAAATTTGGAGATTTTTCATTTTGAATGATCACATGAAAAAAAGTACAAGTTTGTACTTCTCGTTTTTAAAGGGTTAAATGGAAAAAATTGAAATTGGATTTAAATTTGTAATTTGCCTTTTAAAAAATACAATTTTTAAACAACAAATCCCGAGGAAATCAATGGGTTCGGACGATAGAAAAAAATACCTCGACATTTACAGGGTAACTCCTTTCCCAGGTGAATTAGTGGCGCAGTTCAAGTTCACGGTGCTCCTCATGCCCAACATGCCGATGAGAATCACTGATTCCTTCTACGATCCGGACTGCTACAAGAGCTCGTTTAAAATTGAAGATGCTGAAATTTTGGTAGGATGATCCTTTTTTGTCGTAATTTCCTTGTTAGGTGTCTTTTTTATTTAATTTTTTTTAGGTTCTTTTTATTTTAATTCTCTTTTTTAGGTATTTCCGTTTTAGTTGATTTTTATCATTTTTAGTTTGTTTTTTCTTGTAATTTTTCAATTAGATGCCTTTTTCTTTTGATTCTTTCTTTTAAGGAGTTCATATTTTTCATTATCCCTTTTACATGCTTTTTATTTTAATTCTGTCCTTTAAATCCTTTTTTTGATAATTTTTTCTTTTTTAGATTCATTTTTCTTGTGAATCTTTTTTAGCAGTTTCTTTAGTTCTTGTAATTTTATAGTAAGATACCCTTTTTCTTTTGTTTCTCCCTTTCAGGCCCCCTTTTTCTCACATTTCTCACCTTTGCCCAAACCCCGTTTCTGCAGAATTTATTGAACACCTCAACCAGCAAGAGAGCTGCCAAGAAAAAGAAGAAAAAGGCAGCGACAAAAGCAGCCGTGGACGCTGCAGACGTTCCAGCTGAGGGCTAATCTGGTCAACACTGGAGTGATAATAATTTGGAAACACTAAACTTTAGTGGCAGTTACAAAGTGGTTTTTGTCCAAAACAATTTTTTTTAGGAAGCAGTTTTGAATTTTTCCAAAGTTTGTAAATGTTAACAGTTGTGCCTCTCATATGCAAAACACAAAAAATGGAGTTAAAAAAAATTGTTTGACAAAAAAGTTCAAAAGCAATTATTTTTGTGTCGGTAATTTTCTCTTGGTTCAGATTCGGCATGTGGACAATTCCAGGAATTTTGTTTGTGGGTTTAAGAAAATGGTGAATACAAGTTTTCTACAGGAATCCGTTTGTTAATTTATCTTCAATTTTGTAAAAGGGCAAAGGGATGTTTTCGGCACTAACATGATCAGAACACGCCTTTTCCCGTCCTGTTTATGTAGAAAAAAAATTTCAGACTTCTGTTCCTTATATAATGGTTGTTGTGCAGATTAGTGAACCCGACATTTTTATCGAAGCACCGTTCAAGTAATACTCCAAGTAGCCTAGTTTGTCGACTTATAGTTTTGACAACTGGTCGCAAGGTAGTCGTTCGGCAAGGCATAGGATATTCACGTTTATCTCCGCGAATTAGAAAACCAGGGGGTTGACACACCATTGTCCATTAAGTGCCTTGCCCAAGGACACAACTGACTAGCTAACCGATTTCGGACCTTTAACTTTTCGGTTGAAAGGCGTCGCACTAAACCAATGGACGAACCGGCCGGACAAATCTAAATCGTGCACAACACACTGCAATAGCTCCAGTAACCTGACAGTGGGGATGAAGTAATATAACGATTGCCCCTGTGATAACACCCATTCTTGGCGGTCAAAGTGAATATCCTATCAACAATAATAACTAATGCAAGCTCACACCTTTTTTATCTTCAAGAACTTCTTTTATAAAAGGAAAAGGCTATTCATGAATGTTTTGAACCCGGACTTACATTATATACCCTTACCCGCTTTATGTTAGTGTGGAAAAGATCCTTTTTCCTACTGTCCCCCTCCCGCCTTTTAGTAGAATAATATAATAGGATATTCAGGTTAATCCCTGTGAATAGGAAAACCAAGGGGGTTACCACACAGGCAATCGTCAGATCACCTCGCGCCCATCGTCGGCTTACCAGAGCTATTGCAGTGTGTTGTGTATGATAGACACGTTCCTTCAATTTGGTAGAACCCATTAATCGGCTGGGCTCAGGCAATGTCCGTAAAGTGCCTTGCCCAAGGACACAACTGATTAGCTAGCGATCAGTTTCGCATCTGCAACCTTTCAATTGAAAGGCAACGCACTTAACCACTAGACTAACCTATCGGACAATACTATGCTATCCCCCCTCCCGCCTTCTAGTAGAATAGTGTGTTGTTCCACAGATTAGTAAAACCCCACAAAACTTTCAGACATTATGGATACGCTGGTTTTGATCCCGTAACCTTTTGGTCGACAGTCCTGACACACATGAACGAACGCAAATAAACAATGAATATATTTATCAAGGATAGCACTGGAAATAAAAAACGAAACTCAATTTTGGACAAAATTCGCACAAAAATGATATTTTCGCCAGAAATAAATTGCGCAGCACTGCATGCATGGTCGCTCGCATGATAGATTCCCTGTGTTGGAAATAGAAATCATATAAAATCAATCCGAATCGGAATCCATCACTCTTCTTCGTTCAAACTGAAAAATTTTCGTTTAATTTTTTTACCACTAGGTGATGTACAGAGCTCAAACCCTGTACCCTATAGCACCACCACGTGGACAACCCACCTTTACTTTCGTCTTCTGCGATGTTTCACTGATTTTCCCCAAAACTTCAACAAGTTGTGCTTCAGTCATCTATGGAAAGGTCATTAGGGGTCATGAATACGTCATCAAAGGTCACGTTAACGTTTTATATCATTCTAACTTAGTATGGCCATTGTCCTACTAACCGAAACGTGGTTACAAGATAAACTTACCCGCTCAGCAATTTGACCCTTTTGTGCCATAGTGACAAGCATCTGTTCGACTTTGGTTGCTTTTTCCGGTTTCACAAGCGCGAGGTTGTTTACTGTGGGCGGCAAGGTTTAATCGCCATGCAAACTTTATTTTTAGAATGGCAACAATCTAATAGGTATGTATGTGCACTGTAGATTATACACACATTTTAATAGCTACAGCAGTTTAAATGTAAACATAAGTGTACTAAAATAACTGTAGATAAAATCTGGTTTTAAATGAACTTGTCCGACCGATTAGTGGTGGGTTAGTGTGTCGGCTTTCAGCTGAAGGGTAGCAGGTTCGAAACTGGTGGCTGGATAGTGGATAGTCTATTGTGTCCTTGGGCAATTCACTTGACGAACTGCCTTAACCCTATGGATTAACAGGTTCTACTAATTTAAAGGAACATGAGAATCATATACAATATTCTGCAATAGCTCCGGTAACCCGAGGTAATCTAAAGATTGCTTGTGTGTTAACCCCCCTTGGTTTTCCCACTTATGGGGATAAACATGAATATCCTATCCTAACTTTACACTTGGAAACAGCTGGTGTAACTGGACTGTTAGCATGGCAATACTTACAACGAGCTCTTGCATTTTGATCAAGGATTTGTGAAAGCATGCTGTTCATCATTTCTTGTTGCCTGTGATTAAAAGCTATTAAATTTATTTTGGGAGGGATGCTATTGTCCGGCACGTCAGTCTAGCAGTTAAGTGCATCGCCTTTCAATCGAAAGGTTGCAGATTTGAAACTGGTCGCTAGCTAGTCGGTTGTGTCCTTGGGCAAGGCACTTTACGGACATTGCCTAAACCCAGCGGATTAATGGGTTCTACTTAATTGAAGGAACGTGTCTATCATACACAACACACTGCAATAGCTCCGGTAACCCGACGGTGGGCATTCACGGGGATAAACATAAATAACCTATCCTATATCCTATTGAACTATGCACATATTGCATTCTAGTGGGTGGGAATCCATGTTAAAGGATTTATCCACATGTAAAAATGCATAACTTTTTACCAGTGTCCAATTAGAGAAGATACAGTTTGTGATTGTTTTGTTGTGTGTATTTACAAGGCATGAACTTTGCCATCCGGTTTATAACAATTGGTTCATATGAATAATCTAAACGACAAAAGGTTGCGGAATCAAAATCATTATTGTCTAATTATTTTTTTCACCCAAATTAAATATAACATTAAGCCAAAAGTTTTGGGGATCGAAATCACAGCAGTCTAATGAGTTTATTTTCTTATTTTTTCTCCCAAATTAAATATAACATAAACTAATAAAAAACATAACATAAGAACAATTAGCAAAGTGGACAGTTGTTAAAACATGTCATTAAAATAAATGTGTATTATCTATTAAATAAAACGAAGGCACTGTCAGCCTAAAGTAAGTGGGTTCAAAACTGGTTTCTAGCTAGTCGGTTATATCCTTGTAAAGGCAACGTCAGATGAAAGGTTATGGGATCGATACCAGTCGCCAACTAGTCGGTTGTATTCTTGTGATGGCAAAGTCAAATGAAAGGTTGTGGGATCGCAACCAGCTGCTAAGTAGTCAGTTTGTGTTTTTGTAAATGCACCGTCAGATGAATAGTTGTGGGATCGAAACTAACCACTAGCTCGTTGGTTGTGTCCTTAGGCAAAGCACTAAATACAGTAAATTAAATGGGTTTTAAAAATAAAACTGTGTATTGATTGCCTTTAAACACGGGACGGTACTGTTATGGCATATTCGATCGGTTGTTTCACCTTTGTTGAGCTTGTTGCTTTTTCTTCTGTTGCTCTGGATCCCCACCTCCCTGCTTACATGGAAGAATTTTTTACTGAGAATTTTTGTTTTGTTAATGTATATTGCCAATATTGGGTTTGTTACTATAGAATATGAGATATTCGTGTTTATCCCCATTATACATGCTGACATAGGAGAAATGTTAAAATTTATTTTAAAATTTCAGTTTTGCTGAAAAATTTACCAATTTTGTTTTGTTATTTTTATTTTAATTGTATCTTTTTTAAATGGCGTGTTTTAATGACTGTTTGTTTGGCCGTCTTTTCCTATTTCTGTGTCGTGATTTGATTAGTTTTTTTATACTGAGGCAAAAATGAAGACACTAAACTATTATGGGATATATGATATTTATGTTTAACAGATTGCCTCGCAATTATGTAAGAAAGCATTTCAAATGGCAATCGTCAGATTACCATCGGGTTACCAGAGCTATTGAAACATGTTGTATATGATTGAGCCAATTTTCAGTTTTAGTAGAACCCATTATTCACTAGATTCATGCGATGTTTACTTCAAGCCTCAGGAACACCAGTACCGGTACCTCTAAATACTACAGGACCGCTTGGATCACATGGAGCGCTTGAATCGCTTGGATCGCTTACTATACTTCGTAATTACAAAAGCCATGCTATTAATGTTAGGGTTAAAGTTAAAGTAAGTTCTGGGGTTAAGATAAGTGTTTGGGACAGGGTTAGAATTATTTTCCATTGCAATCTAAGTGATCCAAGCGCTTCAAGCCGTCGTGTAGTATTTAGAGGTACCGCAATAAAACAACCAATTAGCTACCAGTTTTAAGCTACAGAAACTTACCCCATACTGACCCTGCAATTCCTGCATTCTTTTTGCCCGGAGTTCAGCTAATCCATCGTCCATGGTGTTGATTAATCCTTTTCTTTCCCGAATTACGTTCCGATATCGTATATACTCACTTTATACAACTTTATTTTACACCTGTGCCAAATTAGAATTTATTAAAACCAAAACTTAAACAAAAAATGTTTTTTTAGTTTAAAGTTTTGTAAAATTTAACATCAACGTGAGATTTATATTATTTCCATGGCAATTTATTGTAAAGTTTTATTTCTATGTCGTTGATTTAATTTTTTTTGCATTTTTGAACTTTCGCCGATTTTCTGGTATTGCCTTGTTTCGTTCATTACTTGATTGACTGATTTTCTGTATATTTGGTTGTACCTTTTTGCCTTGAGGAGTTGTGCAGTTGCGTAGTGGCATTGTGGCGGTCGAGGAGACATTGTGGTGGTCGAGAGAGACCCAGCAACATTAAAATAAATCGATCTGAACGCTACATTCTGATTGTAATGTAGGCAGCTGTGAAGGGAATGTCAATGCGATTTTCGGGTTTCCCTTGCACTTTTGTACCGGTACCTCTAAATACTACAGGATCGCTTGGACCGCTTGGATCGCATGGAGCGCTTGAATCGCTTGGAGCGCTTGGATCGTTCACTATACTTCTTAATTACAAAATCCATGATAATAATGTTAGGGTTGGGGTTAAAGTGAGTTCAGGGGTTAAGATTAGTGTTTGAAACACGGTTAGAATTACTTTCCATAGCAATCTAAGTGATCCAAGCGATCCAAGCGCTCCAGTAGTATTTAGAGGCACCACTTTTGTACAAGTATCTCCAAGATTAATTTAACCGACACAGTTTTTTTAAACTTGTATGTAGCAATTTAGAATGAAATTGAATATCTTCTCTGTGATGTCCTAAAGCCGGCTCCCCCTCAGTACTGGTCGCGCTTTACCGCACACTCTTCTTCAGGGCTTTATATCGTTGGTTTTAATTAAATTTTGTTTGCTCAATATTGTTCTTTCGCCTAGGTTTGGCGGCCGCGTCCGCTATATTTATTAAATTATATCGCTTTTTTTAATGACGTGTTTTAACGACTGTTCTTTGTGTCGTCTTTTCCTGTTCCCGTGTCGTTATTTTATTCGCTTGCCACTTTTAAATACTGGGGCAAAAAAGAATAAACTAAACTAAGCTAATGATATAAGTTTGGTTTATTTTTTGTTTCTACGATAATAACACGCAACCGGACCTTCTATAAAAAATTGATAACAGGAAAATGCGTCAAAGCGACAAATGTTTAAACGCGCTATAATCAAATTAAATATTGTTAAAATAGGCTAACAGTTATTTTTGGGCTTTTCTGTGACAACAACTTCACTCTGTTAACCACCTTGGTTTTCCCATTCACGGGAATAAACATGAATATCCTATCCTATCCTATGTGGTATTTGACTGGTTTATCCGAATACATTGATTCTTGGGTGCTTAATTGATGTGTACAGTTGTGATTTCTCTCTCGATGTTGGTTTAGAGCAGTGGATCTCAACCCTTTTTACTCATGAACTATTTTCAAGCTGGCGTAAGTATACGAGGACTAAAGTCATAGATATGAAAAATAAGGTTTTCCATAAGCTTTTACCACAAAATAATCATAGTTTATTCATATAGATTTCTATACAGCAACTGTGCACTCGGATTCATCCAGGCCCTTTTATGGGCTTAAATGAGTCCGCGGACTCAGGGCTGAGAAACACAGGTTTAGAGTTTAGCCTAAAGAGGCCGGATGCCGCTGTGGTTAATTTACCGAAGAAATTTGGATGTTTGAGCCAACCTGGGCGCCAATTGAGGTCAGGTATTAATCTTTTTTATAGAGCTAAGTTACAAACCGAAACTTGTCATCATCGCCTTTGTTATATAGAAATGGTGTAGTTATCGCGCTAACATATAATCACCTAAGCACCTATGTAAATTACAAAGAATTCGTCTAATAATAGAAAAAAAACATGTGCAATAAAAAAAACAATATTAAATAAACCCAACCTCCGCTTTGATATATAGAATCTACGAGCTTGATGAAAGGAAATAATAGTGTTTTTTACATAGAATTGGTATATGTACCGTTGTCGTTAACCATTCGGCCGTTCTAACGAATGCCATTGTGCGACCGGTTAGTCTGGTGGTTTACCGCGACGCCTTTTAACCGAAAGTTTTCTGATTCGAAACTGGTCGCTAGCTAGTCGGTTGTGTCCTTGTGCAAGGCACTTAACACTTAATGGACATTGCCTTAACCCAGCGGATTAATGGGTTCTACCAAACTTAAGAAATATTTGTATCATATACAACACACTGCAATAGTTCCGGGATCCCGACGGTGGGCGCGGGGTGATCTGACAATTTCCCGTGTGTTAACCCCCTTGGTTTTTTCATTCACTAGGATAAACATGAATATCCTATCCTATCCCCATCCTATAGCCAGCGAGCTTAAAATCGTAGTATTGTACTCCCTAGATGTCGCAAGAGAGTCATAGTGCAGCAACTTTACTTGACAGTTGTTTCTGGCGATGGATTGGCACAATTAGGTAATGCTGTTACTGAAAACTGCCAGTTTTGAATGTAAGATCGACGTATCCACTCTATGACCATTTTTACAAGGCCTGGTTTCGAACCCAAGGGCCCCATAAACCATTCCTATATGTTGCGAAAATACCCAGAACGTTATCACATAACACTGTTGTCTTTAACCAATGTTATATATAGAGAGAGTTAACACACGGACAATCGACAGATAACCTCACGCCCGTTCAGTTACTTTAGCTATAATGCAGTGTACCGAGCACGATTAAAATGTTTTTACCTTTTAAGTTTAATCAATTAATCACTGGGTTCAGCCCTTAACATATTCAAATATGGGAAGGTAATGTTTCGGTCAACTACCCACACAGCAGTAGGGGATTAATTCTGGAACCAAACGTGATGAATCAGAAGCTCAGATTACGATCAACAAACAAGCTTGACTCACCGTGAGAACGAAACACTTTTATTCCAACTTTACGCCCAATTTACCACTTACATGTCAAAACAGTTTTTGCCATTTTCGTTTAATTTCCCACTTGCTGTTTCTAGTAACCAAATCCTGAAAGCTTAGGTCTGATTTCAAATTAATTATAAATTGTTTTATTGCGTCATATAAGTGATTGCTACGGTTTTCGGATTTTGTTTCTTTATTCTAGATTCTAGAAATTATTAAAGAAGAATTTACAGGTAATTATCACTATCAAAGAAAATAATACAAAAATAAGAAAAACAATAAACGAAATCTTAACGATATATGTTATACACCTTTACTAAAACTGTAAAATTATCACATAAAAAGTGTTTATAAGACTTATAGAAAGTCAATTTTGGAAATACCAAACCATTTTTACTGCTGGTTTAAAATGATTTACGACCTAGTGATCTGTACTACAGCGCTAATTCGCTAGACTGGTACAGGGACAGGTAAACAGACTAAACAACACATGTTGGGTATAGGCACAAAGGTTGGGCCGGTAGAACTCACTAAAACAGGTGTTTTTTTGCTTAAAAATTAAAGATTTTTGCAATTTAATGGAAACTGATTGACTCTTGTTTAAGTTTTACTATTTTTCATCAATTTTCGGATTTTAAATGCGAGAAACGTCAAAACAGATCAGTAAACCCTAATCCTAGACACCTGCGCCTTTCGAAAGTTTGTTTACAAAATGTGCCGGTAATTTTTGACGGAATTCCGCGTTAAAAATGACGAAATGGTGTAAAAATCCGTCTTTCAATTTGATGATGATTGATTAAGGGTTGGTACCAAAACGTTTAGGAATGAGTGTTAAAAATAAATGTGACAGTGCGTTAAAAACAAACTATACGGTTTTAGTGCTTCATGAACAGCATGTGTAACCGAATTATGAACCTATCCAATTTATATATATAGCATGTGTAGCCGAATTGTTAACGCCACAATCTCATATACAGCGTGTGTAGCCGAATTGTTAACGCCACCTATTCATATAAAGCGTAGCCTACCATTTAAAAATGGATCTAAAATCAAACTAATTATTCATTTGAAAATTAGGATAAAAACGGTTTAAAGCTACTGTAAGACTGCTTACAATCTGATAGCGTTGGTTACATACTTATGTAACAGTGTAATTCCTTCGTTGTGCATATGATTATTAGCATGCGCCTTACTTTTTATTTTGGCGTGAACTAATCAGTGGTATAACTTGTTCGCGCCTTTTCATTATACGTACGTGTGTTGAACTAACTGTATAGCGAATTGGGAGTCTTGATTTGTACGTATTGACAAGCGGTTGTATCCTGCTGTGGTTTTACTGATTTTACGAATACAGGATGGGACACTAACTACAGGTTTTATAGGCAAGCCCTAGAATTGTTACAATAATAATGTAAAAATAAAAAGTTACGTGGCCGAATCGTTAACGCGAACGATTTCTACATATAAAAGTGTCTTAATGACCAACTCGGATTCGAAACTAGCTGAGTAAAAAAATGAGTAAAAACATACTTTAACCCGATGGTTGACGCGTGGTATTCTGACAATTACCCGAGTTGTTGTTTTCAACCCCTAGGGACAAAAATGAGCTTCCTGTTCTAATTTGGATCAGGTGTGGTGGATAGGTTAGGACGCTCGAGTTATAACGACTGCTGTTGGAAACCCAAGGGAATCAATAGAAGCATCTGGCAATGGAATGATGGACGAGTTTAAACGGTGCAATAAATTTTTGAATTCCTAATCGAGATCATTTATAACCTTGTGGGGGGTCTACTAGCCATTCAACCGTAAATTGGCAATCGCTAGATCACCAGTTGCCATTGTCGAGTGATTACTTGAAAATTGATTTCGATTAAAAATAGAATGAATATGATTACTTCATTTTTGGAACATCATTTATTTTATTTTTAACAACATAGCTGCTGTAATTAAACAACTACCATATCCGAGGTGTTTTGAAAACATAGCTTAGAGAAACTGAAATTCTTTATTGTAAAATTTGTATAATGTCTTTGAGCTTTTTTATTAGACTATCCTACAACTCCATGCATTATGCTGTAATTGATAATGGAATTCATTTGCATTACGAAACGTGTTAATCTTAGAAATACAATTTTGACTTTATGATTTTTTGCTTAGACTATCCTACAACTTCATGTATTATGCTGTAATTGATAATGGAATTGAGTTAAATTACGAAACGTTTAAAACATACAAACTAGATTTTATGTTTTTAATTAACACATTTTTGTTACAGTTTATTGTAGTTAGTATTTACATTAACCATCCTTCTCGTTAGACTTTTATTATGACCGAACAATTAATGCCACGCAATAAAACGCATTCAATCATTAAAACAGGAAAAAAGACAGACAACAAGGACAATAAACCAAACTTCGAATAAAAACGCATTGAAAATGTCGTCCTGTCGTTATAAACGTGTTGACGCGTGTAAACAAGCCAAGTTGCTGGCTAGCGTTGACATTTCATGACCTACAAAAGGTGGGGTCAATTGGTCTATAAACAACTCCTGTCAAGATGTGAATTTAGCGGAACGCGAATGACAGTATATTTTGACGGCCCGCTTCCCGCCGCTAGTTTTAACACGCCTTAATAAAAACTGTTGTGATGGGCCGTCAGTGCCAGGTGTTCAAGTTAGTATGGTTCGAATTATAAACATAACGGGGGGTCGATTAGTGTGGTCCAGTTATGGCAAACATATTGAACTGTATTACTGTGCACCTAAGCAAACCATTTTACATTTCTCCAACTCAGTGGTATCTAGTGACTTGTTTAAATTGAAAGTGATGTCTGATTATCCACATACTGTAATAGCTCCGGCAACTCGACTGTGGGCATGAGGTGTATTACTGTGCACCTGAGCAAGCCACTTTACATTGCTTCAACCCAGTGGTATCTAATGTGTCGTCCAAATTGAAAGTCATGCTTGATTATCCACACACCGTAACAGCTCCAGCAACTCGACTGTGGCTATGAAGTGTATTACTGTGCACCCGTAACACTTTACTCGAGCCCAGTGGTATCTAATGAGTCGTCTAAATTGAAAGTCATGCCTGATTATCCACACACTGTAACAGACGGCCAGACACAGCAACCACGCGACGATAATCATAATTTCTTCAGCATTTCTCTCCGGGCACAGTTACAACGACAAATCCGTCCAAACACTTCAGCCGAAATCTTGCAAAACACAAAAACAAAACAACTTCAAAGCCCAATGCATGAAAGGCATCGCCGACCTCGACCAGTCGCAACTTTTTCCCATCATCCGCCCATCAGCTAATCCCGTATTTAAGCGCCGACATTATCTTGCAGAGGGAACCGGTTTAATCCGGTCTAAACCTATGCCCGTCGGTTTGAAAGCGGCTAAAAATAGCTGCAGCGTTTTCTCCGCGCACGTCTATCATCCGCCAGTCTTTTAAGCGTAAACAGCTAGATAGCTAGCTCAATCCACGGCCCTGGATCACTCAGCACCTAAACTGTACGGCCACCAACAGCGTTCGTTGATTCTGTTCTAAGCCAGGGCACTCCAAACAAAACGAGTCGACGGCTTTAGAAGCTTAGGACGCTGCTTTGAGCTAATGGACTTGTAACCTGACTAGAAGAGACAAACCGTTTGACTGAATGTCAGTTTTATGTCTCGCTCACTTCTCTAATGTTCATTTCCCCGGAAAACAGACATTTCTTTCAAATATTAAATTATAAAATCTGATGGGCTTTAGAGTGGTGTTTATATACAGGCCCCAAGAATTGTGTGTATCTATTGTTTCCTGCTTGGCTCGTATACATAGGTCCTTACTACTGTGCGTGTCTGTCGATCACAGTAGTGGCGCTTATATACAGGTTCCAAGAATTGTGTGTATCTATCCTGTTTGGCTCGTATAAATAGGTTCTTACTACTGTGTGTGTCTGTCGATCACATTGGTGGCACTTATACAGGTTCCTAGTAATATGTGTGTGTTAGGTTTATCTGCAACTTACCCAAGTGGCGCCTTTATACAGGTCCCAATCAAGAAGTCAGTACTCAGTCTGTCGAAGTGTCGCTTATACGCAGCTACCAGAAGTAGCACTTATAAGTTCAAGCAGGTTCAAATACACGAACTAAGTCAAAAACTCCCTTCGAATCGGATATTTCGAGAAGATTATTTCTCACCGATTTATATGACATTTTTCTGCCAACAAAACATCGAAATTTTAGGATGTTTTGTCAGTCTCGCCGCTTTTCCTTTTCGCGTATTTTCCCTCACACTTTGACAGGATGCCTCGAAGTGTTTAATAACACCCCGGTCTCGATTTCGTGGCCGATATGTCATCCGAAATAGCGATTTTTGCTCGACAGTAATAACTAGAATGTCTCGTACGGATCAAGCTTTACCACTGTATCGAGCAACCGGTTATTTGAACGAGGCCTCGCCCCTTTGTGGTTTAGATTGCAAAATATTTTGTAATTCGAGTCTCGTTTTGTTCTTCACGGACGCAAGCAAAATTGAAACTTCAATAAAATCGAATTCATCCAAGAATTAATTGTCTTCTAAAAATAAACAAGTCTGTTTTTGACTGACATTTTCGTTTTTTGTAATGCGACAGGAGATTCATGTTTATTCTCATGAGAAAACGTGAGAAAATGCAAAAAAACAAACAATAAGGACAATCGTTATATTACCCCATGCCCACTGTCTGGTTAGCTAAATTAGTGTGTTGTATGTTTGATAAATATAGAGTTTACATGATCCGATTAAATCCACTAGGAAAGAAGAGCGCCCAATAAGCGCCTAGACAAGATTTACAACGACGCAAAAAGCGGACGGGGTGAGGATCAAACCCAGGACCTGTTTGATTATGACCTCTGAACTTCCCCTCTAGACCAGTGCTCCGCGACCAAAGTTCCGCAAGACAATGCTCGGTATGCCGAGGAAATAATAATATTTTTAACACAGTTTTTACCAAATTAAAAGAATTTTAGGTTTTGCAAATTTAATTATTACGTGTATTAGACACTTCGCTAACATAAAATCACATGAACTTTGCTTGTCAGAAGACCTCCCATTGTACATTTTTAATGATTGATACTATTGTTACGTAATAATTAGAATTTTTCGTAACCATAACTTTATATTTGTTCAAAATATCCGTCAGCAATTGGTGTGTGTTTTAAATGTCAAAGCAAAATGCCAGCCAGTAGGAAAGGCAAATTGCCAGACATTAGCATTACACAAATATATTACCGCATTAAATAAATGATACTGTGTAACTATATTTTGAACATTTTTAAACCGCAATTTGCCGTTAAATTTGGAAGAAAAAAGAGCACTATGCTCAGACTACACAGCCGAAGAATCGTCCCCGAGAAAATTATTAACCCTTTTTATTGTATTACACGTCAAAAGGGTCATGGACCGATTTTATTTATATGACACCTTATCGAATAAAGCTAACATATGGTACGGGTGTGTGGGCGAATCGTTAAAGGCACCAATACATAAACCAATTCAATACAAATCCGGAGGAACGAACCGATAATAGATTTAAAACTGGGTTGGATTTAAAACGATTTAAAACTAAAAAATATAAGCAAAAGCTAATAGGTCCAGTACAGGGTATTACCCTCGTTTCTTATACTTTTTTCTGTATTTGATTATTAATTTTGGATATTTCTTTATTAAAATCAAGAAATGGATAAAAAATTAAGTCTCCAAACTATCAACCTACACAAATACATTGTTTTCTGGTTAATATCTCCGGACAGGTGGTCTGCCAGTTCGGTCACGTCAGAATGACAGAATAATGAGGCTTTGTGACAGCATAATAAACGAGAGAGCTGACGGACGTATACCATACGGCTCGGGTAACACCACAACAACTTTACTTCAAAGAATTCTCGGGCTCGTAATGGATCGTATGGTGCGTAGAAATCGACAGAAATACAGCTCAGGAATTCCCTGATAATTACGCTTTTCGGCCAAGGTGTAAAGCGTACGAGCAGCCCACCACCGCGCGCCTATACAATATCCCCACATCTAAGCGCCTCTCTCGAAATTTGAGCTTGAGCCCGTGAACTTCGCTTTGATCCCGCCGGGTTAATGAACCTTGTTTCCCGCAGAGCGAGCGCGTGAGGCCCGGGCTTGTTTTATTTTTCGGCTTGGTTGTTATGTAAACGACACGGCCTCCAACGGCTATGCGGGTGGTTGGGCGTTCTGCTATCACAAAAACAAAGTCGGCTCGAATTTCTAACTCAGTCGGCTTGCTTGTGTATTTTAAACCTGTCAAGTTTTAGCGAAAACGACGCGTTTAGAGCATTATTAACGCAACAATAGAATTTATGTTTCGATTCTTTATTCTAATTAAGAAATTTTCAAAGTTGATTATGATAATCAATCAAGGAATCAGAAAAATATCGCAAAAGAACGCAGTAAACAAAACAATTTAAGTTATTTTAGGATATTCATATTTATTCTTGTAGATAAAAAAACGCAAGGGTCGGTATCACACGGGCAATCGCTAAATTACCTCGCAAATGCGTTTAACAAAGCCTTCTGACACGCACGTCCATAAGATTACATCTCGCTCATATTAGGGTCAGCGGGGTTATTGCTATGTGTTGTGTATGGCCGAGATCTTCTATTGTTTTATTAACTTATTAAGCACAACAACAAGCGAGCACCACACATTATCTACAAGTCCGCGGTAGCTGAAACGAATCTTCAAATACAATCATGTAAAATATCGCCCAGTGTAGTAGGAAGTCGTGTTTTTAAAACTACTCTGTAGTGACTCATGTATATACTTTTAATGTTTTCGCATTCGCGTAAAATTGTTGCTAAAATAACATTTGAATCGAAATCCGATGGGTTCAGGTGACGTTTGCGGGAACGAATTGATCATCCTATAAGTAAAAGTAAGACTTTTTTATTCAAGGTAAGTTTCGAAACCACGCTCTTCACTATAAAGACTGTTTTTGTATAGGAGCCGGTATATATGTATCGGTCGCTTTTATACCAATCGGCCACACGACAATGCTAGGTTTGGATATTCATTTTATTCCAGTGGATGGAAAAACGCAATGGGTGTTGGGCAGTCGTCAGATCACCTAGCGCCCACCGTCGGGTTACCGGAGCTATTGCAGTGTGTTGTGTATGATTCATACGTTCCTTTAATTTAGTAGAACCCATTATTTCACTGGGTTCAGATAATGCCCGTTAAGTACCTTGCCCAAGGACACATTCGAATAGCTAGTAATTAGTTCAGAACCTGCAACCTTTCGGCTGAAAAGCCACCACGCCCATCACATCGTTTTGCTAAAATTCATGTCCAACGAAATCGAAAAATACCGTGTGCGCGCAGTCAAAGTCCAGCATGCCTTTGCGGTACAATACAGCAGTTGTTAATACGGTAGTACCCGTGTTTACTCGCATTGTCAGTTTGATCGAATGTCGCCGGTTTAGTTTAGTTGTCACCGGTAACAAACATATCCCAGTGAGTGACATGTTTTGATAAACACACGTTCGGTCTTGGGCGTTTATTTCAACGCGTGTCAATCCGGGCTAAGGCGCTATTGACTCCGCGGTAATCTCTTCGTGGAAAACTTTGAAAGCATCAGCCCTTTTCAGGCACAGCTCGTACGTTAACGCCTGGTTGAGGTGAAAAGACAGTTTCGAAAACATTTCATGCAAATCGTGCAAAAACTGTCTATTTTGTCCGGTTTTAACTTTTCTTTATTGTTCCTGTCTGTTTTTATTCGACATTTTCCTTTTAATTTTTCGGTTTCTTTGATTTAAAATGTGTCCGACTTATCTTACAACGCGGTTAACTTTCATGCGAAAGGTTGTGGGATAGAAACCCAAGGTAGCATATTCGGTTATATTATTATGCAAGGCACTTCATTGACGTTGACTTAACCTAATAGTTAATGAAAAAAAATGAGACAACGTATATATATATGCAACACACTGCAATATTACCCCGGCAGCGGCCACAAGGTAATATGATGATTGCTCGTACGGTAACCACACTCGTGTTTTTCTACCCCTATGAATAATTATGGCCATTTTAACCCAAGACGAAAGATTAATAGACAGCTTTATATACATAAAACAAACTAAGTTATGAGCAGCAAATTATTTAAAAATTAAGCCGGGTAAAAAAATGAATAAAACTGATTATATTCAATCCTCACTGTGGCGATTTCTATGCTGGGATAAAACTACAAAAGGGTAAAACTAAATCTTCGTCGGCAAAACGACGTTTTTGAGTAGTTTGTGTCGTTTCTGTCGATCTGTTTATTTTTGGTTCAAAACGAGACCCTTTTCTCCCGTAGTCGAGTTGGATTAGTGTTGGACTTAACTTCACCAAGTTTTGGTGTTTATTTTCGATTGTGGTCACTCAAAGAATATCTCTTCGCCGGTACATTTATTGTTTGGTTTTAAGCTTAATTAATTTGCACCAGGTTTCTAGAAAATTCGTGATATTTTCGGTTTTAATCACATTCGTTAGAAGGTTTGCGGGTTGTAACTGCGGTGGATTACCTTAAAGGGGGGTTGTACGGTCGTGTGGCCGAATGTTAACGCGACCGATACATCTACCGAATCTTATATAAAAACGGTCCTAGTGACGAGCCCATCATGGGTTCGAAACGTGAATCGTAAAAAAGGGGGGTGTACGGTCGTGTGGCCGAATGGTTAACGCGACCGATACATCTACCGGTTTCAATATAAAAATCGGTCTTGGTGCTCAGGGTTTAAATACTAGTCCGGTAAAGAAGCGGGAAGGTTAAAGTTCGAAACCTGGCTGGCGTGTGTATTTCTCGACGTCAAAATGTCTTCATCGAAATATGAAATTGAGAAAAACAATATTCGTCTGAGAGTTTTATAGCTAACCGCGCATATCAATTCGGCATTTTAATATCCCGTCCCATCGCCCGTCGCATTTTCAGTGGTAATACTACGACTATTGTGCTGACATGTGTCACGAACATACAATGGAATCACCAGAAACAATTAAAGAGGGAAAAGGTGGAAGGAGGGAAAGTGTTTACTAAAATTATGGAAACTAATTCTTAACCTGCCCTAAACACTCATCTCAACCCCGAACTAACCCAAACTCCAACCCCAACTTTAAACCTAACTCTAATGCATTATTCTCTATTTTAGTGTGCAGTTTTCCGCCTTCCCTCTTACCCTCCTTTTTTCCCCTTGGAATTACTGCGACAAGTCAACGCCGAGCACGGGATATTGCGATGATCGGGCTATTGTCTTGTCTTGGTGGTCGCTTCCAGCCCAACTGGTATGACGGTGGTCATACCGGGTCATATTTCGCGTAAGTTGATAATTTCAATATAGTAAATTCAAACTACAATCAACACTTTTTAATGAGCATTACAGTATATAGTGGCAGGAACGCGGCCTAAATGGGAAAAGGTGATCAGTTAAAGTAGTAAATTAACTCTAACCCTGGTCCCAACATTTTAAATGCAAAATTAACCCGATATGTAAAAATCTTTAAGCCAAACTCCAGCCAAAATTCTAAATATTAACCAATTCCTAATATTTAGCCTAACTCTAGGTCAAATCTTTATTTGTGTGCAGTTACCTTATTTCCAAACTTGCAGTTTCACCAACTAAAACAGTATGGCAACCAATTTTTAATAAAAACATCAAAATATGGTGCTGCTAGGCACACATGCGTTTCGCGAACCTTTAGACTCAGTGAATATCCGGTAAAATTAGTGGAATTTTGGAGATGAATAAGAAACTGTAGCGACTAAACAGTGGACATTTTCCAACATTTTCAAGATACAGCCTCTACAACAATATGGTTGATTACAGTATGGTTAAGTGTTGAAATACTCAACAAGCGAAGATACAATACAGGTATGGTATTGTTGAAACTAGACTTACACAAAGATATAGACAGCTGGTACAATCATCATTACTGTGAAATGAGCAAAGTTGATTATTGAACTGCTAGTTATTGTAGTAACTCTCAAAATGTTAAGGTTAACCTTCAAGTATGCAGCAGTAAGGGTGGGTTGTTTTAATTTTCGAACCTTAAATCTTTTCGTGTCCAGTGTTTCAACCTTTTTTACCTAGTTTTATTGCTTCGTTCCAGTTGAGGAAAATTCGAATATAATTACGACAATCAAATAACAGGAACTGAAGGGAGATAGATCACTTCGAGATAAAATCAAAAAACTAGAATGTCGGATAGACAGACACCGTGGCTAACCCATGGCGTAGAGTTGTAGGCTTAGGTCGTTTTCGCTTTTTCGGAGTTTGACGGCTGTTCGACTTATTTTGATTAATTCCGCGGGTCGGCAGCGGAACGTGACGTAATAATAGTCGTTTATTCTTCCGAAGTGAAGTGCGGTGTTGATGAATGGACGAAACGGCGGATTCTCCAACCCTGTGTAAACTGTCAATCGGAGAGAAGGGCGGCGAAAAAGGCAAAACGAGAGAGACTCGTAAGATGTCAATCAATCAACAGCCAAGCAAAGGAGAGAATGTTATTTTAAGAATGCGATAACAGTTAACGCGTATATTATTTCTTTCATCCCTTCGCTTTTAAACTCCGGGGGGCGTTCCAACTAACTACAACCCCCCGCCATTATGTGAACAGATAAACCGATCCGTAATTCCCCGTGGTTATCATTTACAATACAAGCAACGTTTAAATTCGCAGGATAGGTTTAATGGAAATTAAACCATCTACAACTAGACTGCGGGCACGAGGTAAACTGTTGTTTTTTTCGTAAAACAAAAATTTCGTGCATTTTTGTTTTGTTTTTTTTCGTTCTTTACGGTGCGCGAAATATGATTGTTCTAATTTGGGCTGTATTTGGCAGTTTCGACCCGATTGTACGTAAGTGACAGGATAATTACCAAAGGTTAAACACCGTCGCTTTTTGTTCTCAATTTAGGAATCAAATATTAATGCAATACCCACTGAAACGGAACTTAGAAAAATAAACCGACGAACTTTAATTGCACGACTTGGTGGAAGATGAGTTTAAATTTGATGAGATAACTTTTTAAGCTTCATTTGTTTTCTTTACATCACGCAAATAAGGTAAAATATTTATGTATTGGGTACAGTGTTTTGGTAAAAAGTAATTTAAAACATCCAAATTTTCCGCTTGAATTGTGACATAAATGTAAAGAAAAATAGCGAATTGGTAATTTCTTTGTTTATCCTGATCGCCAGTAGAGCTCAGAATGACGACATATCCTTGTTTTTACCGTTTTAGACGCGCGAGTTGTCTTGTCAGAAGCTTGTCGCCGCTTCGACAGCTCTTTGTTAATTTCGGCGGTAAAACGAGAGAACCGTCAATCAATACGAGAGGAGCGCTTTCAATCATCGACGAAAGGAAAAAGGCAAATTCTCTTCCCTAACTCGGGCGGCAGAGCTGTTCAGTTATTCCGTTGAAATGTCGTGTCAGTAGCAGTTTCTTTCGTGACCGCCTGTACTTATTCGTGGCCGCCTGGATCGCACTTGGGAAAATTAATTTTAAAAATGTGCAGCGTTGAGAGCAGAAAATATTTAATAACACGCAGTCGCCGACAGAAGAACCAAGTAACATTTCAACCCAAGGAAAATTAGCAGACAGGAATCTTTTTTTAAGCTAAAACCAGCTATATAGATTCAAAACAAGCTTAACATGATTCCTTCTATTTCTAGCTTGTAGCTCGTTAATGCAATAGCGATTTAACTTCCAAAATAATTCTGGAAACGTATCGAAAATGACAAGTCGAAGTCATCAATACTTGAGGAGCGATTATATTCAACCCCCTCCCGGCCCGCCAACGGTAAGCCCCCCCCCGGCTTTTTTGAACCCCCTTTTGCAATACTTATTACTAATTTATTGTTTGTTATTATGAATATCAGTAACTAAGTCTCATTTTGTGACAAATCTGGCCGCTTTTCAATTTCTTCACTGGTTTCCCGATCCCGATCTTTCGATTTGGATTTCTATGAACGAAATTAGTCGGAAAAATGCGCAGAGTACACAGCTATGGTAAACACGATTATTTTATGCGCACCAACACTAAATTTGACTTTTTCGCGTAGTATGGCCAACAAAGGTTGGTGGAAACCGTCGTGTGTGAACTAATTAATAATCTCGATTTTTTATTACTAAAACTAAACAATGTAAATGGCGCGAATTCAGTAGCTTGACTGTGGATGAAATGAAGGCGATCACCAATTTATTGGCCGAAATTAGTTTTCCCAGCGTATTCAGGAACTTTTGGCACAAAACAGTGTAGTAGCTCGGACGCAAAATGATTCCATGCCTGTTGAATGACCCCAGCAGTAGCCAACCTTTTACTAATTGTACGCAAATTGGGGTTTCCTTCGAAGAGAAACTAATTTAACGCGTCTGTCGCTTTCGCCCAATCAAACTTTCTTGCCTGAGAACGAAACGTCACACCAAGCTTGCTGACGGGAACAGGTGCTGATGTGAGGAAAGCTATAAATAACACGCAAATTAGGAGCCGTAAAGCGGGATTTATTGCATCGTTCAATCACAAGGCAATCACACCTTTACTGACCTATTACTGACCGGTGTTGTGTTTCCAACTACTTTATTAAGTGTTTCCGCACATTTCGTTCTTTAAGATTCACCGCAAGTTAGGAAGATTTGGCATTTTTTTAGAAATTTGGGCCAATTTTAGGAGGTTGGATAACTGGATCTATTATATAGGTTTCATAGCGTGTAAAAACGTTTTTAAAAACACGTCGCTTTGTAAGAGGGCGCGTATAACGAATCGGGCTCTCGGGAAGTTTTTGTTTTGCCCTACGAGTCGGAAACACTGTCCCAATGTCCCCGGTGTGACCTAGGCGGCCGAGAATTTACGAGCGCCCTCTTACCGCCCGCCGACCCCGGCGTAATGATTATGGATCGACCGAGGCGCGCTCTCCGCGAAAGCCAACACCCCTCGATTAGCGACACATTCATCACACTAAAGTCGCGCGGCCTTCGCGCCTGACGCGGAAACGATTGTGACGTCACAGCAGGGTCGCGGCGAGTTAAAAGAGCGGTTTTAAAAGGAAAACACCCCGAGTCGGCCGCTCGAGTGCTATTGACGATATCCGCTCTCGGATATTCCCGATTGTGACGTAACAACAAGGGCCCTTTCCAGCGAGATTGTTTCGTCATCGATCATCGAAGTAATCCACGGCACCTGGCATTCATCTGCTTGACAGCCCCTTTCAACGCCGCGATCTGGACTCTGCCCGCCGCTCATTAATCGCTTTTATCCCGCCACACACGCCGTTTGTTCCCGAACAATGACAAACCGCCGCAATTAAGCCCTTCGGCTTGGCTGCGAACAATGGCCTTGTCACGGCCGACTGCGCGTATGTGAGGCGTCCCACGTGGTTGGTTTACGGTGTCGCGTCGCGGATCGCTGACGCCGACTTTGATCCTACTTCATTACAGCTGTCAATCAAAATAGCGGGCAAGGAATCAGCCCAGGACCCGTGACAGCACCCCGGGCTCAGGCATTGTTACCGCACAATAGCGCTTTGATCTCAGGCGCTAGATTATTACGTCACAAAGCGGGGCGCCGATTTATCAAATGAATTTGGCGAACGCGTATTTGCGCTGCGTAATGAGCGTTCACAGACGTCATAGACGAATTGGCGGATCTAGAATTTACGAGCCGACCGCTTTTTTATCATCGCGCAATAAACCGTCAATCAGCGTCGGCGCCTTTGATCCAGCGGCGCAAATTTCGACTACACCTGTCGTCTTTTTATACCCGGATTTACGACTCACTTTCATTAGGGCTCTTGCTCTTTTAATAAAACCTGTTTGATGTGCAACAATAAGGGCTTTGTTTGGCCGTATTCAGCGCAACCGGCCCTATAAATTGCTAACAATGAGTAGTTAAGATGACTCGTTTCCCTATTTTGACGATTCCTTTATCTCCACAGCTGGACGCGAAGCAGAGCCCGCTTGCGCTATTGGCTCGAACTTGCAGCGCTATTGGGAAGGACGTTTCCTCCAAGACCGGCGCTCAGCAGAAGACTTTTGACGGCAAGAAATCTCCGGGTAAAGTGCAAGTGACGTCATCACGTACGTCACCGGCAATCGCGTCATCTCCGAAGCAGGTCGCGTCACCCCAGTTGCCGTGCACCCAGAGGGCGGGTAAGCGAGGGAAATCCCCGGTTACGCAACTCTCCTCGCCGCCCAAGAAACCGCGCGTTTCTGTCGACTCTTCAAAGTCTAATTACGTCACAAGCCAAACTCGTGACGTCATAAAAAGCGAAGACTCGAAGTCTTCCACCCACTCGCCACAGATGGAGAAGTTCAGAGCACAATCGAAGCGACGTCATACTACGTCACGATCATCCCATGATGACGACGTAAAAAAATCCGAAACGTCATCAGCAAAATCCCCACTCTCACCCTACCCACGGGGAAGCTCCTCGAATTGCGGATGCCCCACAAGCAACACAGACCCCCGAAATGTGACCGGGAATTCCCCTCATTTATTTGACCCCTACTGCATGAGCTGCCAGGCTCCACACGTAGCAGGAGCTCCATGCTTTGAAGGGTTAAAGTCGCCATCTCTCCCATTCTACCCCTTCACGACCCCAGGGTACCCTCTCTACGCCCAGATGGTGATGGCGGCGGCTGCGAGAAGCGGCCCCACCATCGACCCCACCCCACACGTTTGCAACTGGGTAAACGTGGGTTCAGGAAACTGCGGGAAACGCTTCGCAACCGCGGACGAGCTTTTCACCCACCTTCGCACCCATGCACTATCCAGCACCCCCGCCACTGGGTACATGATGGGGGGATTCGATAAACTCCCAAACCCCTACGCTACTTACCTGTCCCAACAAGCAGCGGCGCTCGCCGCAGTTACCCCTTCCACGAACTTATTATCTCGAAGTCACAGCCCCCTAAGTCGCTACCACCCCTACAAGACCCACACCCTCGGGTCCCAGTTACCCACCATGCCGTCGTTACCCATTCCAGCTGGGGTCGGGCCGTATTGCTCACCCTTCGCCTTATATGGACAGCGGTTAGGGGCTTTCCCGTACAACTAAAACTGCTGAAGAAGCATATGTTCAAAGTTCCGATAGGTGTTTCTAATATCACCTAAAGAGAAATTATTTATGAGCCGATTTGCTGGGAAAATTAACAATTCGGCGACGACGCTTTGATTCCATCTTAAAATATACGAGCTCTCGTAAATTTCGCTTTTATTTGGCCAGTGATGCCCGACGCTTTTCTTCTTCTTTTTCTCCAGGGCATCACTGGATAACTTGCATTGTGATATTCTAGTTTGTACTCTTCAGATGACTTTGTGCCAATAAATCGTTTAAACCACGAAAATTTTGTGTCGTATTGAAAGGATATAGCAACTTATACAGCGATGGTTGATCGAAAATTAACGAATTTTAAGGATAAAAGTATTAACAAATATATTTTTTACTTGTTATGATATACAGATTAGGCTATTTTCTTATTCTAAGTTGCCGTTTACACGACTTATGCTTATTACCGTACAGTGCTAGGCAATAAAACGTATTCAGACAAATAGGAAATACAGACGAATATGTCGCTGCGGTATTTATGTCGGTTACAAGGCCGGACTGATTTATATGAATTTTGATAATAAAGCGTTCTCATACTAAAATGTGATAAATTGGGCGCAATAAACGTTAATATAACTGGCTGGAGATATCTGCTGATCGGCGCCTTAGAAAGCACCACCAATTTAGCTAATACGAGAGGATTTTCGAACTATGTAAAGTATTTTTCTCTATTTATAAATTTATTTTAACCGTTTTAAAACCATGTTGGACCGGTCACGAAGACCGTTTTTTTTTGTATAGAAATTGTAATGGGTATCGGCCAAGACCGTGCAATACGTAATATACCATCGTTGGCTTAACTTGCTTTATAAAATATCTGTAGTATAAAATCTTTGGTCGTTTTCACTGAAATACCGCATTAGCACTTGGAATATTGGCTTTACCGACTCGATTTACGACTTAGTCTAAACTGCATGGAATTTTTAAACTTCTATACGAAGTGTCACTTTTATATTTTGTGCGTTCTTTCTATGGCGAGAACAAATTCAGTACAGTATGACGTCAAATGACCTCTAGATGACTGTTTGTGTAATTCGTATAGCTACAGAATACACACAGCAGTAAAAACAATTTGATAAAATTAAGTTAGCAAGTAAAGGACGGTTGGTTATACACAACTATATTTCCTATAAGTATAACTTAACTATATCCTTAAAATACTATTAAAACACCGTTCATTGGTCTGGATTAAAATTTAAACCAAAAAGAATAATTGAATTCGATTTAAAATTACAACTATTACAGTACAAAATACTAGCAAAACGCCTCAGAAATAAAGTGGGGTGTTATACATTAGCTTTTATTTTTGTCATACACTGAATTGCTTACATTTACAAATTATGGGATATCCAAATATAAATGATTTTTTGTCTTTAACCAATACACCCGCCATTTTCACAAATCTGGTTTAAAAATCGGATGAAATAGAAATTATTCTAGTATTTTTCTGTCGCTTTTTTTAAACACATTACCTCTATAAAAAAGAATACGCCATTAACCTTAAATTAATCGAAATAAATGCACTGTAAACAACCGATGCCAATAACTGACACGCTTGTTTAAACAATTACCAGTCTAGGCCTTCAAAAGAAAAGACCGTAAAGTGATTTTCAATCCGACTTACCAAGAAATGTCAAATAGCAGCTGTTAAAACTAAGTTTGCTGGAATGTTGGCTTCCAAATTAATTGCAATGTTATAAATCGTTTTATTGCGTCATAAAAGTAAATGTGACTTTGTTAGGAATTCGCTCGTTTTTTTCCAGTCATTCCAGGGGAGAAATATTCGGAGATTTATGATGTATAAAGAAAAGGGAAAACGGTAAAAAACGAAGGTTATTTGATCTCGCCACGAAACGAGAAAAACAAAAATGGATTATATAAGCGGTTAATACATTTTTTTTAAATATCGTGTCAAAATGTGTAGGATTACAGGTATTTTGTCGTGATCATCAAATAAAAGTTGTTTTTACGATCAAACATAATCGATTGTATAATGGTGGCATGTCAAGGCGTGTCGGTTAAAGACAGATCACTGCCACACCGTAAATACATCTTGGCAGTAACCAAATCACTACACAGCAGCCTATTCCTCATTTTCTGCTGCGATTCCTTTCTCAATGCCTGGCGACTGCACCACCTCGCACGATCAAGAAATCTCGAGTCCGCGACCGCCAAATTCACCGCTAATTCCCGTCGATCATGTAAACAGAACAATTCTCCGTCAAAATCGCAGTTATTACCGAGTCTGTGACCATCAATCAGTCACTGAAATCAACAAAGCGACTCCGTGCTAAATCGCATGCGACCGCGGTTTTCCAAACATAAAAACCCTCCCAATACAGCAGTTTCGCCTGAAACGACACGGCTTTTGATAGGCTTGTTTATGTCTTATATTAGCGCGACGGATCTAACTGTGCTTTAATAGTAGAGCTGGTGACGTTATCTTCAAATCGATCGAATGCGGTCTACCTTTACACCCGGCATAATTTGAGGACAAAAATTTCATGTCCATTTCTCCACAATTTATTTTTTGTTTATTTTTAAAAAAACGTGGACTTTTAAAAGAAGACTTTCTTTGATTTTTGGTCACAATTTCTGATTTTTGGTCAGAATGACAATTCTCTTTGTTCTAATTTTTGTTTGTGATCAAGCGACCGGCGTTACACTAAGCACTTGACCGGTGTTTTAAACCTTTGAGAATACTGCTTTCATTCAATCAGTGTCAAACTGGACAGAGGTTACAGGTCATAGGTCAAGGGTTAGGAGGTCACGTCACTCTTCTCACAAACACGTGACCTATCGGCTAACAGCCAATCGCGGAGGTCAAGGCTTATCTGACGGAACCTCTGGATTGAAAGCGGAAATTACGAAGGAAAATATATCATCGACGTCAGAATCGAAAATATATCATTATCGACATCAAAATTTTATACACAATGCACAAATAACCAAAACGGTAAAATGGTGTTCAATAATCAAACAGTAATGATATCTTAAGATGATAATGTCATGATAGACTTCAAAATGTTTCGTCACAAAATCGAAGTCAAAACAAATGTCACCGTTCGAAAAACAATCGTAAATCAACTGTTGTTTGATCGCTAAGCGGAATAACTTTCTTGGTAACCCAAGACATACATATAACGTGTATATATTAAAGAGAAGTATACATCTTGATATTCTATGTTGGTGTATTGATCTGACATTGGTTTTAAAAATTGATTTGTATAAATTTTACTGTGCAGATGGTTTTATGAAAATCGTGTATTGATGGGCATTGTACAAGGAAAGCTTATAACCAGGTTGTATTGTGTGTAAAAGTAAATGGTACTTTCCACAGGGAAGCAAATATCTAGGTGCTTTTAATTGCAAACGTATAAATATGTTTATATGACCGTACATATGGCGTACGTACATGACCATACATTCCCATGTCATATTCCTATACAACTCAAAATTATCTAATGAGTCAAATTAAAAGGTTTTTGTCGTTCAAATTTAAGGTAAAGTGTAATTATCCACACTGTATTAGCTTAGTAACTCGGTAATTAAAAGGGGTGTATTACAGTGCACCTGAGCAAGGAACTTTACATTTTTCCAACCCGTTGATAACTAATAAGTCGTCCAAATTAAAAGTCATGTCTGATTATCCACACTCTGTAATTAGTTGCTTCGGAAATTTGACAGTGGGCATGAGGTTAATTATTGTGCACCTGAGTATTCCACGCCAATCAAGTGGTATTTAATTTATCAATATAGATTACAAGTATTAAAATGGCACATTGCATTCAATAGCCCGGCTTTGGGCACTCCCGTTATAGACGTGTTCCATGAATATACTAATTGGCTCGACACACACAAGTAATATTTAATGGAAGTTTGGTATTTCGTTCATTCATCCAATTCTACCAAATCAGGTAATATTTTTACAAACGTATGAATTTTAAGAAATCTATGTTCAACAGGTAAGATTTTGGCGACAGTTTGTCCCAAAATTACGGTTTCCGGCGATAACTGTATATTTGATTGTATCGCTCGTCTAATTTGCCAGGGTTTCAAATAACAGAAAACCTTGCCAACGAAAACGCATTATGAAAATGAAAGCGGTTTACCCGACTGTCTTATTACGAAGGTATACATTTTAAAGCTAAACAGAATGTGATGCACTACTGGTATGATTTGTCTAGTTTTGCAGTCTCATTGCAGTGCAGAAGTATATATAGAAAATGACCTACATTTAAGAATTAATGGAAACGATCTGGACAGAACTATCACTTACCTCGCCAATGGACACAACCGCAGTGGTTAGTGGCCACAATAGGTCAAATACTGAAACCCATGGAACATTCTAGAAATAGATACGTTCTAGGGAATATATATAATTGCATAATATGGAAAATATTTATAAATATCAGATAAAAGAACCTTCCAAAAACATCTATAAATATCAGATGAAAAGAAACTCGCACCCTTAAATTTGCGCGCTTTGGGATAATAGCTATTATTTTCTCTCCGAATGATTGTCATTTCGACCTCCAAAATTTGAATTTAGTTTTTCCGAAATTAGTTTTTGCGTTGACGGCTTTGGCAGGGTTAGCTGCGTTTTAATTGCGAAGTGTGCGGAAAGCGGCCGGCTCTGACAGATGAACAATTTTGTTCCACACAACAATTCATGCAAAACTCTTCAAGTAAAATCTGATAACGTTATCACAAAATCGCAAGGGTTTCGTTGCGTTTGACTGACAGCAACTTGTTTTCCCAGTTACTTTGTTTGTTTATTAATCTTAAAATACATTTAAGGCCAGTTCTCCTAAAAGGGATTAACGAATTTTTGTGCCGCCGAAAGGTTTAGTGGCGAGTCTGTAGACGCAATTTTGCCGGATTATTGCTGTTCGTTATTACCGAGATATCCTTAAAATCCAATTAAGCTAAAGCGAAGCCGACTTTGGTCATGCACAAAGGCCATGAGCAACACGAGCAACTTAGCCGAATTAAAAATTGCGATTTTATAACTGGAGTCAACGTTGACCTCACATTAGCTTTGGACACAAACATAACATCAGCTATTCTTGGCAGTCGCGACCCAAATAAGGTATTTCGCTGTTGAGAATTACGCTTTTTTATTAGAATAACCGTAAACAACTCAGACATGATTTAAATTTCCCAACAGGAATTTGGTTAATTATGCAGACGGTACGCCATATTTAATTTTTAGTGGTAAGTCATGAATTTTAGGAAAACACATTGGTATTTACTAGCTAAAACAGGAAATTACGGGAATGTAAAACTTTGAAACACAACTAATATTTCATTAGTTTTAATTTCCTTTCAAGCAATAGTTAAAACTTAAGAGTAAGCGTGGATTCGGGCAAGTTTTCGGCACTACGACGATTAATTTCCCTAGTAATCATGAGTTCGAGAAGATAAGAATTCAGTAGAACGTATTGCCCGACCATTTAAGTGGCAATTAATCAATTTCAGCGATAAAACGCTTGACTGTAGTCGTTCAAAGATAAAACAAACTCGCTGTACAAACAGGCACCCGACAAGTGTACCAGCACTGTACTGCCTTTCTATTGTTTCGTAAACAATATGAACAAACAGGCTGCTGTCAGTCAAATACAGCTACCAGCAACTGCTTCGAACTGCTGGTAGAGTGGGTTTAGGAAACGTGGCCATACAGTTTAATAACCTCATTTCCACTCTAATAACGAGTAATTTACGCCCAGGCCTTTGGCGGTGACTTCTATTTGAAGATTTAATCCGCAAATCCCGTTTGATAATGGTGTCAATTTGGAAGTAACCCCAGCCGTTTTCGAACTGTCAATACGATAGTTCTTTATCCTCGCTATTCCCTCGGCTGTATTAAATAAAACCATTTAATTTCATTACCGGTTGGTTTCTCAAATGGGACTTTGAATCCTCTGACATTTTAGAGACGGCTTTCACACATAACTTTAGATAAACTGTATCATGTGATTTTTAATAAATTCATGCCCAATCTATACCCTTAAAATGGCCAAATAAATGTCGTTTTCCCTTTTTTGTTTGTCATAAACAATTGTGAATAATTCTTTATGGTAGAAAAGTAATATTGTTGTTATATACTCTTGGCTGACGGAGCCAACATTCCAAAGCCGATAGTTTGGTAATTTCGCGCTGAATTTGCCAGCAAGACTTCGTTAGAATGATTTATTAAGGTCTGGAAACTCTCCTACTGGGCCCAGTGTCAAGAAAACTAAAAATGATCGTCCATTTTCGAAATACATCAGACGTGTTATCAAAACGCCGTAATTTGTCACCGAAGGTGCCTTTAAGCTGTATAAACACGAATCTCTATTCGCTGCTCAGATAAAAGCCCTTATGTCCGTTGTGATAGATGAGGCCTAGGCGGGAAAAATTTAATTGGATAGTTTCGTTATTTGTATTCTAGGGGGGTAGGCGACCTGTATTGAAGGAGTTTATTGCCAACAAGGGCTGCACAATTGCGGCGTGCCCCGCGAAATTCAGCACTCCACTGTTAGGAATATAATCAAAGTAGTGATTGATTAAGCACTCATTCCGCCAGTTGATAGATCGGCAATCAACCCGCTTTAAAGCACAGCGGCCAAACTAATACATCAAGCAGAAGTAAGAAAGACGAATCGGCACTTGGCACTCTCGTGACAGCCCGATGATGATATATCACAACAGCGCGAATCCGTGTTGTGTTTGTCTCGCTCGGGCAATTTATTTTCATCATCGACCTTTTTTCTGCGCATCTTTGTTTTCTTTTGGCCGTTAATTAAAACCGATGCGCGCTGGACTCTAATTTCGATCAATTTTCGTGCGTTGTTAATATTGAACGGAGTTCACGGCCAACTGGTTTAACAAACTTGATGACCTTTGCAATTAAATATGCGACGCATGGAATTCGTGAATTCGCGGATTTTGCATCGTTTTGCGGATTTTCGTCAATTTAAGTACCATGTTTATAGGAATTTCCCTAACGATAATTTTAATGAAAAGGATATGGCTACATTGAATTCTTGTAAAAAGCATTATATATATATAATATATTTCCGGCGACAAAAAATGCCTTGGTTGTTCGCTAGACGTGAATAGAACAACATTTTTATGTTTATTTCCGGGGTGGAAAAACGCAAGGCGCGTTATCACACGGACAATCGACAGATTACCTCCCCACCGATGGGTTGCCAGAGCTATTTCCCTGTGTTGTATATGATGTAGAACTTTAGGTATCGTGTTCAGCAATGTCCGCCAAATGTCAAACCCAAGGACACAACCGACTAGGGGGCGTTTGGTTTCGATCCAAGAAACTGACGGTCCGACAAACTACTATATTAAGTTACATGGCTGACTTCGTAATATAACTAACGAAAGGCGGAATTCGGCAGATTATGGCGATCAAGAGAGCTGGTCTTCGGATCGTTTTCAGGAATTACGCCGCGAATTACATTGCTTTTCGCATTAAATAAATGGTATACAAAAAAGTATTTTAAATACGCGTTTTATGTTTTTTTCCCGAAACGTTTTTCTATTTGTTGTGAAATACACCCGTTTTACAAAAAAATGTTAAAAGCTTACTTCAGGTTAGCAAGCCTTTCGGCCAAATTTGTAACATCAACAAGGAGTGCGGCATTTAATTAGGATAAAGTATTGGCCGCAACCTCTGTATGTATTTTGTATGCCTTTTTATTCATAAATCTTACGACGTAGCCCTTTGTCCAACCCACACTGTTATAGGAGGCGTTCAACTAATTATTTTCCCTATCTCTCCAATGCAAACTGACCTCACAAAAACGACTGTCACTCAAAATCCTGACATAGGAAGTCTTAGATTTTTTCACAATTCAAAATTGAAGCTTGGATCTGCAACCTAAACTCAAAACCCTACAAAATTTTGTTTAAAAATTTTGAGCCCATACCCCTTCGTACATCGGCAACTTTTTTCCAACAAAACAGCTAGCAGATGAACATTCAACACCTTTATTTTACAAAGCACTGCTCCACGATTACAAAACTTTACAGCTAAACGAGAACACCGGCGCGCAGCCTAGCACATGCTGCTTTCAACAAAACAAACATTGGGGAATCACCACCATTGTTACTCAGCAAAACACTAGTTTAAAAACAATGACTCATGGAGGGTACCACTCGTCACATCCTGCCGTTCATAGAGGTCTTAATTGGTTATACGCCATCTTGGAAACGGTGACCGTTCCAGTTTGGTTTAAACTGTTTGAACTTACTAGTAGAGGTCATTCTGTGAGACTCCGGTCCAAATTTTAACCGTTTCGGTTGACTGCTTCGGCTATTACAGGCCTTCGACTGAAGGGTGGTCATTCTGTAGATTTCATTTGGCGACAGTGTCACTGGTGATGACTGAAACTCTTCGTACACATTAAAATTCACTGCTTGATGTTCCACAAGTTTCAGCACATTTTTTCACTGTAATTTGAAAGGTTTAAAGTCCATAACCAGGGTACAAATAGTTGTTTTTGAGTAAAAAAACACACCCAATGTCACCTTTGAGCCTCGTGTGACCACATTTTGTCTGCCTCCACTTCTTTCACCAATGTTTGACAATCAAGGATGGTTAGGATTGGTAAGTTTTTATATCTTCTGTATGCATAAGTGTCCAACAACACATCTAGGCCTTCACACCTGCCCAAAAATTGAAAAATATGAAAAAAAGGTACACATGTGGATACCAAGAGGAGTACATTTTTCAGTCCTATATCTCAAATCGGATTAACAGTCTGTATCGAAAGATTGTCTGGTATTTATAAAAGCCATTCGAAGTTAGGTTCTTGAAAAAATATCCGAACGACCCTCTACCGGAGTGAAAACAACCAAAAATGAGAAAAAATGACTAATTAATTACTTTGCTAATTAGCATAAGTAATTAAGTGTAAGATTTTAGACAAACAGTTGACTAGTAACATTTATCCACACTCAAATTTCTATAAATTTGGAGATTTTGGCAAAAAATTCAAAATAGCCCGTTTTTCATTTAGGAGGCGTTCAACTAATTATTTTCCCTATCTCTCCAATGCAAACTGACCTCACAAAAACGACTGTCACTCAAAATCCATGACATAGGAAGTCTTAGATTTTTTCACAATTCAAAATTGAAGCTTTGGATCTGCAACCTAAACTCAAAACCCTACAAAATTTTGTTTAAAAATTTTGAGCCCATACCCCTTCGTACATCGGCAACTTTTTTCCAACAAAACAGCTAGCAGATGCACATTCAACACCTTTATTTTACAAAGCACTGCTCCACGATTACAAAACTTTACAGCTAAACGAGAACACCGGCGCGCAGCCTAGCACATGCTGCTTTCAACAAAACAAACATTGGGGAATCACCACCATTGTTACTCAGCAAAACACTAGTTTAAAAACAATGACTCATGGAGGGTACCACTCGTCACATCCTGCCGTTCATAGAGGTCTTAATTGGTTATACGCCATCTATAGCAACAGCCGAATCGTTTTTGGTTCGCAATGCAGTATGTATTTGTGAAGGGCTGTTGTTGTTTTCAAAAGCTTTACTATTTCTGTACAGACTGCGTCAAGTAACTTCATGAATAGCCTTATTATACAAAATATCCTTTGTGGTAATCTCGGGTAAAAGTTTTACTAAAATAAACTCAAAGCTACAGACCGACTTGCGCATAATTAGCATTCCTTTATAGAAGTATAAATTCACCATCGGGAGCGGCAAAACATGGCAAGAAAAACGAGAATGTCAGTTATAAACAGCGGCTGACGATAATTTCTCGTATTGGTAATTAAGAAACATGTAACCTGCAATTACAGTCAATTATGACCGTCGGAATTTCACCACCGCATAGGAAGAAAATCGCCTTTTCACCGCAACGTCTAAATTGTGTGTCGAACCAACACAAATTAGACGTTCGAAGGTGTTATTCTAATGCTCAGCCTCATTATCAAGTGTAAACTCGAGTTCGGTTGAAATGCGTCGCGTTAAATTAAGCTTAAAAAATATGACGATTTACAGGTTCAACATTTCTAAAATATTTGTTGCCACTCTCTTTGTGTGGAATACCTATAAACTCCACCAAATTAGGACCGGGTGGGGTTAAAACAAGAATGAAACGTCAGGTTACCTCCTGCCCATGCTTGGTTACTGGAGATATTGTAGTAGGCCTATGTTGTTGATCTTAAAAATGTTCAGCCTATTTCCTCTTTAGATTCTTAGGATATGGGACAAACAGCGAAGTGCTCGGCTGGTATAAATACCGACCCGAATATCACGAATGCGCAGCCATTCATTTAATGCGCAATATACAGTTATTTTTTTCATTTGTTGGAGCTACATTAATCTGCAATCGAACAGTTTCGGACAAAACCATCCGTTTTGGCGGTGCCACCTGAATACAATTGAATACTGGGTGAAATCAAACAGTAACAACGTATCAATCATACACAACATACAGCAATAGAATCGACAGCTGGACTGTAGGCACGAGTTTTGTTTGATAATCTTAGATATTTCCTTCAACACGGTTTTCCCTGACGAATTATCCCACGATAACCAGAGAATAAATCGTCCTTGTAGATTTCCCAATCAACCAGGATAGAAATGACACATCCGTCTGTATCAGACGTAGAAGTTTGGATAAATCAAATATTTATACCAGCCTATAGCACTTTAAAGGACCGAAGCTGAAAGCAGAGACTATATATTTAAAATAATGAAACGTTTTAAAATTGTATATTAAAATACTTAAAACGAAAACAAACACACGATTGTGTTCAGAATTTTTAGCAATTTTTCACTGTCGATATATTCCAACCTAAACTAATTTGTGGCTTTTTGACAGACGTTTGTTTATCGCAGAACAGTGATTTACCAAGGGAAGTGGTATTAATAATGAATGGAACGCGTAACGCTATCCATCATCCAGAATAGAAACGTTTACTGGAATTGCAAGGAAATCAGCGTTAAGTAATAAAGATATGGATAGCACATTCATACTTATCTCTGGCGATGAGAAAGGTGCACGGTATAAAACGGACGAACGTCAAATTACTTCGCGCCAACTGTTATTGCAGTGTTGTCTATTATTGAAACGTTGTTTTTAACCCATTAATCCGCTGAATAATATAAATGTTCACGAATTGTCTAAAAGCCACGAACACAACCGAATAAGCCAGTTGCTAGTTTCGATGCACCAACCTTTTGGTCGATAAAAGACAGAGCAGCAGACGACAGGACATGCCGATTTCAGTCACCGTCAAATCTGTAACTTTGTTTGACAACTGATTTCCACATTCAGCAACTGTGCACGACATTGAAACCACCATAATATAAAGCACAAAACCAACCGCACAGTGTAATCCTCTCACACACCATAATCAACGAGTGTTGCAATTTTGCTTATTTTTTTAAATAATTTGTTTACCGCGCTAGATTTTGAACCCTGATGGACTAATCCCAAGACCGATTATATGCAGTATGTTTCGAGCATGTGGCAGATTTTAATGATTTTCCTTTTTTATCGAGTCAAGTTACGAACGCACCATACTCGTCACTAGGACCGTTTTTGTATACCAGTCGGTATTTGTATCGGTCGCGTTAACCCTTTGGCCACACCACCGTATACTCTAATATTTTTACCCGGCCTAGTTTCGAACCCATAATAGGTTCGTTGCTAAAGCCGTGTTTTGTATTAGAGTCAGTATATGTATCGGTTGCGTTAACCATTTGGCCACACGACCGTACACATTCCATTTTTTTCTTTGTGGGTACGTTATGTGCAGCATCTACACCTAGTGATGGAAACGTTTTTTTTAATATTTAGTAATTGTGTTTATTTTTCGGCAACGCATTTTATAATAAGTCGGTAACCTACAATGTTTTGGGTGATAAAAGCATATTGCCATGTACATATTTTACATAAGGGTTTATCAAAACTACAGTTTCTGACCCCAAACCCAGTTCAAACGTCTAGCCGTCAAAACACTGTAACGTAATCTATACAAAGGGTGTGTAGGTTATCTGATGACAGCATTTGACAATTGCTTCTATACTCATTTCTCACCACCAGGAAATAAATGACAACTGCAGACCACGTTGCAAGACATTCCCGCTTTAATATTTTCCCGCGCATAACAAGTCAATTGTTTCGACATAAAGTGACTGGGACGTCATAAAACGGCATTATGAACTCATTATAGCCACTTGTGAAGCGGGCTGCTGTTTCAAGCTAGCTATAAAGTGGCCAGCAGCTAAAACACATGTTACGACCGTATAATTGTATTTGTACACCTGTAACGTGCGTTTCTCTTTCCACATCAAGCTATTTTTAACACCGATGGCCCAATTTCGCACTTAGTAAATCGCCCTTTGATCTACAAGCGCTTATTTCGGCACTTTTGTAAAAAGTTGACGAAATTTGTCATAAAAACAGATCTATGATAACAGACTTTCTTTTTTCGAAACGTGAATTTTATTGAATAAATCTTCAACTTTAATGTCTTGTGCCACACCAATAAGTCGTGTAGAGTTTCGTTCATTAAATCACTGTAATTGGCTGCTTCAATATATTGGTGAAGCTTGCCAAATTTATATTGCTGGATTTTGGCGTCAGTTAAGTCCAAAATACCGTTGCTTGTCCAAAGTCTCTAACGATTAAATCAGTTTTACATATCTACAAGCTGTTTTACATGGTCTACAACTCCCAATAGACCGACTGTCAATCCGAACAGTCCGTTTGATATTTAAACGATTGCTGAGTAACAGACACAGTTGATTGATGTACGCTAGTAGAGTTAAAAGCGCCGAAACCGCCAAAGCTTGTCGAAACGACCTAAATTCCCTTGGCGAAACGACGGGCCTAAAGGTTCAAAGGCGGTTTAGATTAAGTGCCGTTAGCTCGTACCAGACCCCATTAATATTCCGATAATTTTATTAACTCCGTTCAACCGGGTTGCGTGTAGGGAACTGTCAAGGTCGTGACCCCTGTTTACCCCCTAGGGAATGACCTCATATTAAGCAACCTCCAGCAAAATGCTTACACTGAATTAATCTTATTTCAGTCCTTAACGCTATGTATATTTATACACAACGTGACTCCAAACCGGACAAGTTTTTATTTTCCTTTAAACGAGATTAATTTTTTTAACTTTTTGAATTTTTTAAAGTTTTTAAGCTTTGAGTTTAGGTTTAATGGAATCCTCTAAAACTCCGTTTTTATGTCAATATGAGTCGGTGTCTTGAAACGTTCGATCACTAGAGGTCAGGAGAAATTTCAGGTTGTTAATTCCAGTGAAGGTTCTTCAGACTAGTACGGTCGTGTGGCCAAATGGTTAACGCGACCGATACATATACCAGAATATAAAAATGGACCGAGTAACGATCCCATCATGGGTTCGAAACTTGGCTCTGTTAAAAAAAAGGTTCTTTAGACTAAAACGGTCGGGTGGACCAATGGTTGAATGTACGGTCATATACTGTCTATTAAATAAAAAACGGTCCGGTAACGAGCCTATCATGGGTTCGAAGCATTAGCCCGGTAACCATGCAACATCGACAATTGCCTTGCCCGAGGGCTCAACCGACTGGTCAGGGGTTTTGATCCCAGTACTTCCGGCTGACAGTCCCTCTAACCTATTAGCGTCAAATAAAAAAAAGATTTTTAAGCTGCAAATAAGTTTCGAATCTGCGATTTTTTATCTTGACAGTCGTGTTTACTCTTTTATTTACCGGCATAAGTCTCGAACCCAAGATGAACTGGTCACCATTTTTGTATAGGAGTTAGTAAAGGTAACCATCGCCTTTACCATTAGGCCACATGACCGTACATGTTATGTATTTTAATATGAAACTACATATATAAATTGATGGTGCTAACCGCAAGACAGATCGAATTCGTGTTATAATCGATGACAAATCAGCATATGAGCTACAACAACAGCTGGTTATGAGAAATAAACCGAAACCTTAAATCAATGTCGTTTCGAGTACGGTCGGTAAGCGTGACACACAATGGGGTATTAAGTGTATTCTCAACGAGCGTTTCGCGATTATTATTTATGACCTCATCGAATAGTCAAATCGTGTAAAATTAGTGACGTCATCGATGAATTGTTAGAGTCGCGAGTGCACTTAACGGTGGGGAGGATTGTTGTGTCATAGACTCTTATTTTACAGACGGAACTGGATACTTTTAAAGCGGCCGCAAAGTCTCGAACTAGCGATGCGCGTAACTACACGTCATTTTTAATTGGTATGGTGTGTGTAAAGGATATTAATTTTTAACCCCGTCGATGGGAAAACGCAAGGAATGTGTTAACACATAGCCAATGGTCAGATCACCTCGCGTCCACCTTCGTGTTACCGGAGCTATTGCAGTGTTTAGTTTAGTTAATTCATTTTTGCCCCAGTTTTTAAAAATGGCAAACGAAGTGTGTTGTGTATGATACAAACATTTCTTTAATTTTGTTGAACCCATCATTTCACTGAGTTCGGGCAATGTCCGTTAAGTGGACACAACCTACTACTTTTAGTGACCGTTTGTAAACCGGCCAAGCTAGCTATTCGGCCACATAATGGTTGCATACAAGAGCTATTGACAAAAGGAATATTACAAAACTCTTTAAACAGTTCTGTGGCCAAGTGGTGAACGAAGTCAATTCACACACAGATTTTTAAATAAAAACGGCGTTAATGACGAGCCCATCATGGTTACATAAGTTCGACGATGTTTTTTATTGCATTTTAAGACCGATGCTGACAGAGAACTTTATAGACTGGATTATTGGGCGATAGTGAAAGGGTTTGTCATCGACAGACTGGTTAGCTTAAGCGGCTTGTTTAGTAGGAAAAATTTCAATTCTGAACCAAATATGTGCATTTGTAAAGCTGTAAATATGTTTAATATTTTATACAAGGCTTATTGTACTGTGTTTATTTCGATGTCCTTGCCGGAAAATTGTTTGTTTTATAATAAGAAAAAAACTTAGGGTCAAAATGGCGTATTAGGCCTTCAGTCGAAGGACTTTGGGGTCGAAACCAATCGCTTGCTAGTTGGTTAAGTCCTTGGAAAAAACACCTAACAGACGTTAAATAATATAAGTGAATTATTGGGTCTTACAAAAATTAAAGAAACGCCTCAATCATACACAACACTCAGTTAAAGCTCCTATAACCCGATTGTGAAAACAAAGAGGTCTGGCGATTGCCCGCGTTTTCGCGTGTTTTCATGTAATAAGCATGTGATGTAGTCTACCTATTTCCTTAAATGTCGAGAGAGCGTTCTCCTAACCGAATTCGTTTAAAGGCCGAACGACTTTGAGAATGACGGCCTTTGAAGCTTCTAATTTTGGAACCATATACCTACACTCTTTGGCTTAGCGGCGTACGCGACGTGTTATTACACGACCCAGAAAAGGCGAAAACCACTTTGCTGACTTTTAAACCGAAAATCACCAAAACTTCAAAACAGTTCGACTTTTCAATTAAACGGACTCGGCAACAGAGTCGGCGTCAAATTAATCGTTAATTTACAAGACACTTATTATACAGAAGTCGCGATTACACTCATTAAAAGCCGCGTTCCAAGCTGACGAGCTCGTCTAAGCCTTATCGGAAATTAAAATCATACTTACGAGCGTATGGTGTATAAGAGGGAACGTGTTTTTAACGTTAAAATTCAATTTGGCCGGTCATAACGAAGATGAAAAACGTATCGCTCAACTGGGTTAACGCATTTCAAATTTAAAGAGGTAAACACAATTAGCATTTTGGCAATAAATGGATATTAAAATGATTATTAATGATAAATTGAAAGCAAAAAACAGCAAAATTAGTTCAAACACATTTATTTAAATACGCGTGGTTTTATTTGGAGTAAAACAGGGACCAAACGTTATACCCAATAGACATTAAATCGGGTAGTATTTCCAAATTAATGAAAACAAGATTTTGAATATAAAAGACTTAAAGAAAAATCTTAAGTTAAGCTCTACCAATACCAATGGCAATATGGTGACTCTAAATACTACAGGGTCGCTAAGATTGGTATGGAACGTAATTCTAACCCTGTCCCAAACACTAATCTCAACCCCAGAACTAACATAAACCCCAACCCTAATATAATGTCATGGCCTTTGCAATTACGAAGTATGGTTAACGATCCAAGCGTTCCTGCAATATTTAGAGGTACCGATGGCAATAGGCTTTGGGTGGAGGGAATGGTCAGACAAGAGTGAAAAAATAAACCATTTGGCAAGTTTAATTCATTAACTGTTTTAAAAGCACAATTGCCTGGGCCTAGTGGACTAAAGGGGTTCTGCCAAATTAAAGGAACATTTAGAATTCTAGATCATACACTATATACCCACTGCAATAGCTTCGGTAACCCGATGGTGGGCGCGAGGTGATCTGACGATTGCCCGTCTGCTAACCCTATTTATTTTCCCATTCACGGGGATAAACATGAATATCCCAATTCTCCAATCCATGGTAGGCTGGTCACAAAAGGCGTTTTTGTATAGGAGTTGGTATATGTATCGGTCACGTTAACCGTTTGGCTACACGACTGTATACTAACTGTTGCGGTTAATCTGAAACCGAAGTCCTAAATTTCGTCTCTCTGGTGACACGTGGCGGATAGAATATTGTGTTAAAAAAAAAATATTGTCTATTGTTAAAAATATTGGGCCATCTGATTAAGTTTCTGGAGTTATTATAGTGTGTGAATGGTTATTTGATTCATATCCTCGTAGGTGAAAAACCAGGCTTTATCCACGGGTGTCGTAAAACACTCCATGCTCACAGTCAAGTTGCTGGAGCTATTACAGTAGGTTGATGGGTGGTTCATTTATGTTCTTGTGGGTGGGAAACCAGACTTTATCTATGGGTATCGTAAGACATCTTAAGCCTACAGTCAAGTTGCTGGAGATATTACAGTGTGTGGATATTTGGTTCATTTTTATCTTCATGGGGCGGAAGCCAGTCTTTATCCACGGGTATTATAAGACACATCATGTTCACAGTCGAGTTGCTGTAGGTATTACAATGTGTGGATGGTTGGTTTATTTGTATTCTAATAGATGGGAAGTTAGGCTTTATCCACGGGTATAGTAAGATACCTCCTACCCTTAGTAAAGTTGCTAGAGCTATTACAGTATGTGGATGGTTGTTTTATTTAAATCCTCGTGGATGAGAAGCCAGGCTTTATCCACCGGTATCGTAAGACACCTCATGCTCTTAATCAAGTTGCTAGAGCTATTACATTGTGTGGATGGTTGGTTCATTTATATCCTCCTGGGTGGGAAGCCAGGCTTTATCTATGGTACCGTAAGACACCTCATATCCTTCGTAAAGTTGCTGGAGGTATTATATTACAGTGTGTGTATGGTTGGTTCATTTATATCCTCATGGGTGGAAAGCCAGGTTTTATCCACAGGTATCGTAAGACTTCATATATATCAAAACACATTTTTTTCTTGTTTTATATTTGCGATGCAGCAGGACAACGAAAGAACGAAAGGAACAAATTAAACGAACGAACGAATAACGAACGGGGCCGTAACATTAAACCTGGAATGAATTTGTGAAACTAACCCAAAATAACTGAATGGAAATTTCCCAAAATTAACAAACCAACAATTTAACTGATTCGTTGATAGATATATATATAGTTAGTGCAAATTGATTGGCGTTTTCAAGTTTCGTTATTTCTAAAAAAAATAATATCTTCTCTAAGCAATCGTCGTAAAAAATAACAAGATTAAAAAGTTTTGTTCGTCTGCTCTGTTTCTTACTGATTTTGCTGTTCTGGGGTGAGCGGCGGGGTCAAAAGTTCACCCTCTGACGTCACGACGGGGTGGGGAATCCCCGTCGGCTCGTTCTCGTGCAGAGTGACGTAATGGGCGGTGGTCGGGTCTACGGCGTAAGGGGCGTACTGCGCATGCGCGCACTTTATGCTCTGCTGGTGGTACATTGGTTGCTGGGGATGGTTTCGACGGGTTAGCTCAGTGGGTTAGTGCGTGGTCTGTTAGCCGAAAGGTTGTAGGATCGAAATCATTTGTCCGGTCCGGTGGTCTAGCGGTTAAGCGCGTAGCCTTTCATTCGAAAGGTTGCAGGTGCGAAACTGGTCGCTAGCTAGTCGGTTGTGTTCTTGGGCAAGGCACTTTACGGACATTGCCTGAACCCTGCAGATTAATGGGTACTACCAAATTGAAGGAACGTGTCTATCATATACAACACACTGCAATAGCTCCGGTAACCCGATCGTAGGCGCGAGGGGATCTGACGATTGCCCGTGTGATAACACCCTTGGTTTTCCCATTCACAGGAATAAACATGAATATTTTATCCTATCCTAAATCAGCCGCTCACTAATCGGTTGTCTTTGTAAAGGCCCGACAGATTAGCTTAGTGGGTTGGTGCGTCGCCTCTTAGCCGAAGGGTTGCAGGTTCGAAACTGGTCATTACTTAGTCGGCTGTGCCTTCGGTTAAGTCACTTAGCGGACAATTCCTGAACCCAGTAGAATAAGATAGGATAATTGTGTTTACCCCCGTAAATGGAAAAACGCAAGAAGCGTTAATACACGGGTAATCGTCACACTATTTCGCTAAGTGCCTTAACCAAGGACACAACCGACTAGCTAGTAATTAGTTTCTAAAAAGCGACACACTGAGCAACGAAGCTGATCGGTGATTCTCAATCATACACAACACACTGTAATATCTCTGGTAACCCGACGGTGGGCGAAAGGTCATCTGACGATTGCCAGTGTGTTACCGCCCCTGGTATTTCCATTCACAGGAATAAACATGAATATGCTGTCCCAAGTATTAACACAGAAAAAAAAGTTTAAGATAATTTATCGGACACATCAGGGCCGTATATTTAAATGCAAGTTTCCATTCATAGATTAAATTTCTTTTTATACTTAAGCATTTTACACATACTTAAGCACCAACACAGAAACGAAAAAGTGAGATTGAGTACGAAAACACGACCGGACTTACCGACGGCATAATCTGGGGGTGTCCGTATGTGGGGGAGGCGACTAGTACTCTGACCGGCTGCTGGAAATAAGGTGCTTTGTGATGTCATAGTTGGGTTATTACGTTCAAGTTAGGTTGAGGGTTATCTGATGAGTAAGTCATGTCTGATTATCCACACACTGTAATAGCTCCAGAAACTCGACTGTGGGCATGAGGTGTATTACTGTGCACCTGAGCAAGCCACTTTACATTGCTCCAACCCAGTGGTATCTAATGAGTCGTCCAAATTGAAAGTCATGTCTGATTATCCACACACTGTAATAGCTCCAGCAACTCGACTGTGGTAATGAGGTGTATTAATGCGCATCTGAGCAAGCCAATTTACATTGCTCCAACCCAGTCGCATCTAATGAGTCTAAAATAGGCTCCAATGAGTGGGCATGGGGTGTATTATGGTAAGTTCTCAGTCTTGTATCCTAACCATTCAAATCTTACCTCAGAGGTCGGTGTATATAGAGGCTTGTCCACTACTGCCTCTGGTGGCCGATTTGGAATTGGATGAACCTAGAAGATTCAATGTTTAAAACTGAGTTGGGGTGGTAACTCTTTAACAAAGAGTCATTAATGAACCGGGTTCAGGCAATGTCCGATAAGCGCTTTACTCAGGACACAGCAGACTAGCTAGGATCTGGTTTTAATCCCGCAACCCTTTGGTTAGTGCCCTACACTTAAACTAACTGGGAAAACTAACTCTGGCTAAAAAGCTAAGGTATTTACAGATATCATCTTAATAAAATAATTACATTTAAATCATGTAAAAATACAACACACTGCAAAAGCTCCGGTAACCCGATGGTGGGCGCGAGGTGATTTGACGATTGCCCGTGTGTTAACCCACTTGCATTTTCCCATTCACAGGGATAAACATGAATATTCTATCCCTATCCCATTCACTACCACCTAGACATGATGACTACCTATGTCTTTCGCTGTTCCTTCACTGTAATATTTCAACTTGATTGATGAGTATTTATTATTGTGGGCGAAATAAACATATTTTTCTAAACATGAATAGCCTTTCTCAAATACCTCATAAATATAATATAATAGTCAACAAAATGCACAAGGTAACCAACATTATTCACCAACAGTTTTCCACTCTGGTGCTAAACTACAAGTCATTAAATTGGCGTGGCAATTGTCATACCTGGGTTTGTGCGGCGGATGGCACAGATCGTGGCACGAGATAACCCGTCGGCACAGCTTGTGTAGGCAGCGTGACTACGTTAAGCTGTTCTGGAGTGGACTGACTGACCGCTGGGCTGATCAACTGACCACAGGCTCCTCCAATCTGTGAATGGCAGTTGTCACTTGACTGTGTGCATGAGGTGTCTTGCGATACCCGTGGGTAAAACCTGCCTTCCCACCCACAACGATATAAATAAACCAACCATCCACACACTGTAATAGCTTCAGCAACTCTACTGTGGACATGAGGTGTCTTACGATAATTGTGGATAATGAAGCCTGTCTTCACACCAAGTCCGCTACATTTATTAATTTATAACCTTTTTTAATGACATGTTTTAACGACTGTTCGATTTGCCGTATTTTCACGTTCCTGTGTTGTGATTATATTCGTTTGCCATTTTTAAAAACTGGGGCAAAAAATGAATAAACTAAAAACTAAACTAAACTATCCACACACTGTTAAAGTGTAATAGCTCCAACAACTCGACTGTGAGCACGATGTGCATTTCAATACCCAGTGACGGTCACTGTTACAGCTATAAGTAGGCTAACGTAAAAGTAACAGAGTTGCCGAAAATATTTGAAACGATCGAAAACGTTTTTTAATTATTGAATTTTAGCCATCTAATTGCAAGGGTTGCATGGCAACCCCGCAACCCACCACCCCTGCAGTGACCCATCACAAATAACCAACATATATCTGGGGGTGTACCTACCGGGGTAGGGGGCCAGGGAAGATGGACGGTGCTGCATGGTTGACCCGCACACGCAGCAGCCGGGTAAGCGTACCCGGGGTAATGGGTGGCAAGTGGTTGGTACGTGGGTCCAGCCCCGTACATCAGGTGGCCGTGTGCGTAAGGCTGGGTGAGGAAGGTGGTTAGAATCGGGGTTAAAAGGGGATTTTAATATTGACCCCAATGATGTAGAGTTTTATAGAGGTGAAATATTTTTGTGTGTGTTCTATTCATTTGTTTTTATTCTGATTGGTTGCGTCTTTGGGCGAGGCACTTACGGGACATTGCTTGAACCCAGTCAATTGATGGGTTCTGCTAATTAAAGGAATGTCTGAACCCATGTACAACATACTGCAATAGCTCTGGTAACTGAACGGTGAGCGCGAAGTGATCTGACGATTGCCTGTGTGTTAACCCCCTTGGTTTTCCCATTCACGGTGACAAACTTGAATATCTTATTTTATAATAGAGAAACTTAATTAATGTTCTCTGATGTTCATCTGCTAAAACACAAGCACATAGGCAAGAAATTTATGTTTATTCTAGTAAATGAAAAATCGTAAGAAGCGATATCACACGGACAATATTTAAATGAATTATCTTGTGCCCACTGCCAGGTTACCTGAGCTATTGCAAATGGTTGTGCATGACTGAGATGTTCTTTTATTTTTGGTAGAACCCATTAATCCACTTGGTTCAGACAATGTCAGTTAGGTGTCTTGCTCAAGGACACAACCTTTTAGTCAACGGCTGGTTTGATCCCACAACCTTTTGCCCAACAGTCCATGATGACAATACTTTTGTCCAACTGGTTAGTCTGGTGGTTTAGTGCGACACCTTTCAATCGAAAGGTTGCAGGTGCGAAACTGGTCGCTAGCTAGTCGGTTGTGTCCTTGGGCAAGGCACTTAACGAACATTTACCCAAACCCAGAAGATTAATGAGTTCTACACTCGACCAAATTGCAGGAACGTGTATACCATACTCAGCACACTTTAATAGCTATGGTAACTTGACAATGGGCGCAAGGTGATCTGACGATTGCCTGTCTGTTAACACACAGGGATAAACATGAATATCCTCTCCATTATTTCCCCCACCCGAATAAATCAAACTCACAAACCTGGGGCTGTTGCAGGGGGGAAAGCATGGGGCTTTGTGAGAAGTAAGTTATCCCATTGCTGTTGGTGAACGACGCGTAACCCGCTGGGTGAACCACCCAGCTGCCGAGGGGACCCGGAACATGGATATCTGTAGTGTCTTAAGTTTAGTTTATTTTTAATCATTTTATGCCCCAGTAATAAAAAATTGCAAAATAATCAAATTACGATACAGGAACAGGAAAAGACGGAAAAAACGATTGGACGGTGCCAATTGTCTCCTACTGAAATTTAAACAAATTTAAGCTAAAATTTAAAAAAGAAGAAATTTGTCCGAAAACAAGGTTCACCTTTAGGAAAGCATATTTGTTGCTTACGGACAGCCTGTCCAATATTTAGTTTCTTTCCATTCAAGTATAAACAGTCCTCCTGTGAAGTAATAATGAAATTTATGAGGTCAATGGTCTTACTGTAGGAAACCATAAAGAAATGCTCATGATTATAGGATAGGATATTCATGTTTATCCACACAGGCAATCGTCAGATCACCTAGCGCTCACCGTCGAGTTACCGATAACTTATCACTGGAAAACTGGTGTCAACAGTGTAGTTGTAAAATAATATACAGTGGAACCCTGCTTACCTGACCACCTATGGGACCGTCATCAAGCGGTCGCGTTAGCGGGGTGGTCGTGTTAGCGAATTTTGCTTTGAAGCAAGTTGTCGTCATATGCAGCCAAAACGTTTGCCTTTTTACTAATTTTGTACTAAATGCCATTATTTTTTGCAAAAAGATTTTAAACAACTGTTAGTTCTGAAATTTATCTTATAAGATTCAGTTCTGTTTGCCACAATTTTCTTTGTGTGTGTGTACGCGCTCATGTAAGCTTATTGTTTTGATCACAAAAAAAGCACATTATTGGGCACGTGTGCTCGTTAAATTTGAAGTTTTGGACCAAAAAATGGCGGTCCTGCACTGGAAACCGGGGTGGTCGCGTTATTGAAACAGAATGCAATGCATTACCATAGTAAATTATTTGGGACCGCACTGAAGTGGTCCTGATAATGAGGTGGTCGTGTTATCGAGGTGGTCTTCAAGTGGGGTTCCAATGTACACTTTTTGACTGGTTAGTTAAATTAGTAAGAGATTTGTTCTGTACTGAAAGGTTGCGGCATCAAAACCATTCGCTGATCAGACAGTTGTGTTTAATGGATATTGCCTGAACCCAGTGAATTAATCGACGTGGATAAATACAAGCATCCAATTATATGACATCGAGCACAGATGTATGGATGGTGCACTGGTAACTGATAGTCTGATACATTACGTATTAGCTAACTGACTGACCAAAGAAGGTTTTTAAACTAGTAAATTTGCAGTGGCAATCCGACAACAAGACTATTACAACTTACATTATTAATCCAATCCACAGGGATAAACACAAGCATCCAATTATATGAAATAGCACAGATGTATGTATAGTGCACTGGTAGTTTGAAATATTTTACCTGATCACGGACTCTGTCAGCTTCTTCGGCTGTTTCAAACGTAACAAAACCGTACCTGTGATGTCATAATAAAAAATAGGTAAAAGGTTACCTGAGCGCAGTAGTTTAATGAGTTAAACAAAAACTGAAGTAATCAACCAATACATTCAACACACTGTATTGGCTTCAGCAACTCGACTGTGGGCACAAGGTGCATTACTGTGCACCTGACCAAGCCATTTTATATTGCTCCAACCAAGTGCTATCTAATGGGTCGTCCAAACTAAATATCTAATTATTCACACAAACACTGTTTAATAAAACAGTAAACCTACAGTACGCATGCAATAATCAATGAATATTTCACATTTGACATTCCTAATCCCTGGATTAATTAAAGTAATATCCCTATTCTGAGGGAGTTTCCCAAAATAAGGCTTTTACCCCTTTGAAATGTTGGCTCGGTCGCGTATTATCTTGGTGTCTTTTACAATCCCATAATTGCAGAAAAACTTTTGTAAGTCCTCTTCTTTAGTCTGAAAAAATAAGAAGTTAAAAAATGGTACAAGTAACTTTTGCCATGTTAGTTTCAGTTTCTTTTATCACAATATTAGTACACACGAACGAAAGTAGCAAACATGTTTCCACCACTAGGTGTTGTATTGAGCACCGGGTCCTCAATGTTTCCACCACTAGGTGTTGTACTGAGCACTAGGTCCTCAATGTTTCCACCACTAGGTGTTGTACTGAGCACGAGGTCCTCAATGTTTCCACCACTAGGTGTTGTACTGAGCACCTGGTCCTCAATGTTTCCACCACTAGGTGTTGTACCGAGCACTAGGTCCTCAATGTTTCCACCACTAGGTGTTGTACTGAGCACCTGGTCCTCAATGTTTCCACCACTAGGTGTTGTACCGAGCACTAGGTCCTCAATGTTTCCACCACTAGGTGTTGCACTGAGCACCGGGTCCTCAATGTTTCCACCACTAGGTGTTGTACCGAGCACTAGGTCCTCAATGTTTCCACCACTAGGTGTTGTACTGAGCACCAGGTCCTCAATGTTTCCACCACTAGGTGTTGTACTGAGCACCAGGTCCTCAATGTTTCCACCACTAGGTGTTGTACTGAGCACGAGGTCCTCAATGTTTCCACCACTAGGTGTTGCACTGAGCACTAGGTCCTCAATATTTCCACCACTAGGTGTTGTACTGAGCACCAGGTCCTTAATGTTTTCACCACTAGGTGTTGTACTGAGCACTAGGTCCCTAATATTTTCACCACTAGGTGTTTTACAAAATTACATTCTATATAGCACAGAAGTGACTATTGAATAAACAAAACACTCACAATCCCAAGAACCCACCTTAAAATCTATCCCTCCCACAAAAATACGGTTCGGGATGACGGTTCCGTATCTTGGGACGTTGCCGTCGGTTAATCCGCTAGAGGCGCTACTGGGCTGGTAGACAGGGGACGGCGAATCGATAGTTTGCTAGAAAAAAAAACAGAGTTTAGAAGATCATGGAATTGCGCGTTTTGATATGTGGCTGGTTGCCTGGATCTTATATTATAAGACATTCTGTGTCTATATGTTAGATATTTTGCTTCTACCAGGCTTAGTTTTAAACCCATGACGGGTTGCAAATACCGTTGTTTTGTATATAATTGTTTGATTTTTAAGCGGGGTTCTCCATAGCCTGTAAGTTAGCTTTCAACGTTGTGTATAAAATGCTTATATTGACGTGAGCGGTATAAAACACAACTACACTAAAACATACAACAGTCATATAAAAGCAAAAAGGTCTTAACGCTTTTTAGCGGAAAAGATAAAGATAAAGGCGACAAGCAATTATTATCAAAGTTGGTCACGAGGCCACCATGAGGTAATCAACGCACGCAATGAGATAAGACATTGTAATATAATTCGGTATTTTTTACGGGGTTAGGTTTCGAAAATAAGATGGGCTGTTTTCTAAAACCGTTTTGTATAGAATTGGTATGTGTGAGTTTTGCTAATCAAGAATATGCTTAACACTTGCTGTTCAGTATATGAAATAAACAAAAGTGGCGTTGCGTTTCTCTCGGTAATTAAATCGCATTTCTTCGGGGGAACGGTGCACGTCATGCGGATTTTGCAACAGATTACAGAACTATTTTAAATAAATATTTTATTTGGGTTTAACGGCCACGTGTAATTATAGCGAAATTTAATAATTTTTTTTTAAAACGTGTTCTAACGACTGTCGTTTTGACGCTTTTTGCCGTTTTCCAAATTTTTAACAATAGTCCTGCTTCGTGTTTTCATCGTGTAAACAAAAAATAAACTAAACTAAACGCACTGTAGATTGAATGTTGATACAACTTTTTAAACTTTTAGGACGAATTCACGCCATTTTACAGAATAGTATTTTAGATTTGTAAAAGAAAACACCAGCTGTGCAAGCGGCTGGTATAGCTGGACAAAGCGGCACATCAACAGGGGCAGGGTTCTACATTAAGCTTGTAGAGAACTTTTTTGTTTGACAAGTTAAGTATAATTAGTAATAACATTCGTCTTATAAGGACAACACTACTAGGAGGAAAATTGCTCACTCAAACCATGGAAACCAATTTTCACCCTGCCCTAAACACTACTCTCAACCTCAAAACTAACCCTAAAAAAAACAACCCCAACTTTAAAACTAACTCTTATGCTCAATTTTAGTGTTTAGTTTCCCGCCTTTCTTCCTTCCCTCTTTTCCTCCTTTTAGTTTTTCCCGTCTTATAAAAAATAGAAGTTTTGTTTAAAAGAAATAACGTAACAACTACACGCGTTAATGTTGTGCCACACCAGCATGTCGTATGATGAATAAGGGACGAGAACGGGAGTCGGACATCCGGTATAATGCCGTTCTATTACATATTAGTTATTATACGAAAGCGCGTTTTAAATAAAGCTCAAATTCGGCGAAAAATAAAAAGAGGGAAATTGCTCACTAAAAGGAATATTAGGGCATTAGGGTTAGTTTTAAATATGGGGTTAGAGTAAGGGTTAGTTTTGGGGCTGAGATTAGTGTTAAGGGCAGGGTTTAAATTAGTTTCCATAGTTTTGGTGAGAAGTTTTCATCCTTCCCGCTTTCCCTCCTTTTAGTGTTGCCCCAAAATTCGGGTAAACGCTGACCCCGTGTTTATTATTCTGGTCACTTTCGCGATCACGTAATTAGTTCAGACAGCGAAATGTAAAAATTAATCAATGAAAGAAATTCAAAATATTAAATCTTGACTTGGTTTTTATTATATTTGCATTTGATTGTTATTTTGCATCGCTTTTTTCGCGTTTGCATCGCTTTTTTCGCGTTTTTTTCGCGTGTTTCATCACAGACAGAAAATGCATTTCACGTTGTTAATGTGCTGTAACTACCGCTAACATTTTGTAATAACTGTGTTTAAAGAAAGAGTAAATTGTAGAAAATTAAGCATTTTCCGTTAACGCATCAGTACTGGTCTGGCTTTATCGCACACTCTTCTTCAGGGCTTAATATCAGGGTAATTAATTTTTGTTTTTTCACAGTATTGTTTTTCGTCTAGGTTTGGCTGTCACGTCCGCTGCATTTATTTATTTATTTATTTATATTACTCTTTTGTTACTGACGTGTTTTAACGACTGTTCGTTTTGCCGTATTTTCTTGTTCCTGTGTCGTAATTTGTTTCATTTGCCATTTTTTAATACTGGAGCAAAAATGTTTAAACTAAACTAAAAAAAGTCCAGTCTTACACTTGTATATTATTTTCAAGTAATTCACGTCAATGTAGTTGCCTTATCTCACTGAATTATACAACTTCGCATGTTTAGTAAATGTTAATGTTTTTAACTTTTTAACATAACCTCGTCAAATTAATTACCGCTATAATGCAAAAAATAAGCGGCCGTTTGGTAACCAAATTCGTCGGGTATTGGTTTAACTATAAAGATAAAGAATGAGGCAAAGCGTCGTACTGTTAAAAAAGTTGCCGATAAAATTTTTGAAATATTTGATTTTTAGGTCATCAAAAAGATAAAACTTTACTAATTTCTTGTGGTTTGGGCTAATATTTATTATTCATTTTTGCGTGATTATGATTTTCTGAATTTATTACAAATATAAAATACCATATTATGTACGATTTTTTGGCGAAACATAACATTATTTGTTTGAATGGTTGCAAAATGCCAAAAAAATTAAGTTCGGTTAATTGGTGGCAATAGAATTAAAACTAAAACGAGAAAATGGCACCTCCTAAATGTATTATACAGAATTTTAATAGTTTATTTCTTTTTTTAGACGTGTTCTAACGACTGTCGTTTTGCCGTTTTTTCCCGTTTTCCAAATTTTTACCGATAGTCCCGCTTCGTGTTTTCATCGTGGAAACAAAAAATAAACTAAACTATTAGGTTTCTTATTTCTCCTTGCGGTTACGGGACTTCGGGCAAGAGAATTAAAGGTTTTTTTATGAGCCTCTTGCTTTCGGCGGCCACGATTGGCATAGAAGAGAATGAAATTTAGTCTGTAATCGGAAATGAGACGCCGTGCATTTGAAAACTTAGAAAACTGTACATGCCTGTGAAATGCGAAGTAAATCTTTTGTAAAGGGTTTATGAATGCAAAATGTATTTTATAATTCGCGAATAATAACTCATGCTTGCACGATTAAATAAAAAAGAAGTCTTACAGCGTCGTGAATTGCCTCTTTAATGGTAAAGCGTTACTCGAATTCTAATAAATTAAAGGAACGTGTGAATCATTTAAAACACACTACAATAGCTCAGCTAACCTGATAGAGGGCGAGAGGTGATCTGACGATTGCCCGTGTGTTAACCCCCTTGGTTTTCCCATTCAAGAGGATAAACATGAATCTCCCATTTTATCGTCGTAAAATACTAAGATCAAATCAAACAGCAATTGCGTGGTGTAATAAGTTCTGATAAACCAATATTATAAACATGGTGATAAACAGCGAAAGCTTCCAACCACAAATTAAACGAAACAAATTCGCCGTTGTCTGATTACACATTCGGACTTATCCTTAACGAACTGAATTGGCCAATGCGCTGGACCACGTTTATATGCCATTAAAAAACAGTGCGAAAACCAACTGTAATTACGGGAATTTTAAAAAAATATGCACCCATCTCGCTTATGCGCAAAATATTAAAAACGTATCAAGTTTTGTACAGTTAAGTAAAATCGAGTAAAAACATGCTAAGTGGGCGCAGTAACAATTTGGTATGGACGCAGTAACCATTTGGCCACACGACCGTACAGGTATTTTAGGCTGTTAAGCCGGATCATTTACGTTCGCCCATAGGCAGACACATCTATTTCATTGTAGTGGGCGTAAGCTCATGTGCATAGCTTAGTAGAAACAACCCGTTATTTGCAAGCGCACAAGCGTGTCTACCCGATCTTACAGTTTGTGAATGTTAAAAGTATTTATATCCTACTGTCTTTAGCAATTGGCAATACACGCTAGTAAAAACGTCTGCAAATTGAAATTAACTTTTGACCTCTTTCTAATTTGGCTGATTAGCTCAGAAGGTTAGATCTTAGACCGCCAAAAGGGATGTTGGCTCCAAGCCAACCCTTGGTTATTTGGTAAACTAGCGCAATGAACTTTTCGTTGCTTGATCCAGTAAAATCATGGGTTAAACAGACACAGTAGAAACGTATCAAGCACATAAAACACAGCTGCGGTAACTGAACGGTAGAGAGGAGGCAATTTGACGATTGCTGGTGTGATAACGCTCCTTGCGTTTTCCATTTACGGAAGAGGATAAAAATTGAATATCCTTAAAGGAATAAACACGACAATGTGCTCCAGTCAGCAAGGCTCACTCCTTAGCGTAAGGAAACGCGTTTCACCAATATTATAAGAACACTATGATTGTTAGACATTGAAGTTTCCATAAAAAGATCTATTTTAATCACTTTCCGCGTATTCAACCATAAGAAGGACAAGTTCACAGCGACGAATAAAGTACTATTGTAGTGACTTTAACACATAAAACACACTGCGATACCACAGTTACCCGACGAGATTCACGAGGTAATCTGATGGATTGGTCTTGTGATAAAAGACGAATATTAGTTTAGTCTAGTTTTTCGCTTCTTCGTTACATTAATGAAGAATGGTATATATACCGTAAAACCTCTATTTGAGTGCGACCTCTAATAGAACGCCACTTTTAGCGACAGAATTGTATTAAAATTAGCAGGTCTCTACCGGTATTTATAAAATTGATTTAGTTTTTACAATCGGGCAGTAAAAGCAGCAATTTAAAAGATACCAACCAACATTTACGAAAGAGTTGAAATATAGAGAGCCATGGCGGTAAAATAGAAGATTTACGGTAATTGATTAGAGTCAAGGAGACTGGATAAAACGGCAAAACCATAGTTTTAAAACACGTCAATGAATAGACACGCTATAATGGAAAAAAATGGCCATTAAACCTTACAATAATAAAAAGAAAGTGCAACAAAAATTGCAAATTGCATCATATTTTTTTAGGTTTACCTATCCACTGGATTAATATATTCTATCGCAATTAAAAATTCCAAGCACAAGTGTTTATACCAAGATGCCAAAATCTCTGAGTCAGTTTAGCTCTTTCGCTCCTATAAACATTGTACTGGTCACAGTTGACGTAATTAAATGGTTTCAATTCTATTTTCAGTGTCGCAAAATCGCTGACTGTGAGAAACCAAGAAGCGTCTGTTACAAATGGCGTTTGGCGAGACCATCGCTTACTATTATAAGCGGTTACGTATGGAAAACCACGTGTATAGAGAGTCTGTGAAATTGATAGTATGATGCAATTGACGTAACGCCTTTATAGAGGTATTAATGCAAGTATAAACAATTTCAACTGAATTATCTACTAAATAGTCTTACACTTCATGCACAGCCTAGCTGATTTTGCTGTAGTTAACATCCGGCGCGCTTACACAGTCTCCAAAACACCGAACTCACCTGGACTGGTTTGAAGTAATGTGGTTGAGTCCTGTCTTTATCACTCAGTTCACATTCGGACATGCAGTTTGGGTTTTGTAAAGAATACATCTGATCACCTATATACGAAGAGATTTTCTCATATTTATCCGTAAAATCCATTGAACTGGCAGTAAAACTGTACTTACTATGTGCAGACTGATAGACTTAAGCTTTTTGATTTAATTTCATGAAAAGTGAAGGAAAACCAGCTTAAAACTAGTCTAAACGAACGAAATTCAGCTTAAACAACCTGAAAAACACGTTACAGTTACTAGAGTGGTGACGGTAAATGAGTTTGGAAGGTCTAGCATTTGCCGTGTCAATCAAAACCAAGTGATAATGCATATTGTGACGTAATAATAAAACACGTGACGGTGTAGACGGAGCGTTAAGACGCGACTTGAGGTTCAAAATCTGTAATTCAAGTATTTATTCCTTTCGACTTTAAATTAAAATTATTTTTTTGCTTTATATAGGTTTTTCAGCTGTGTTTATTTTTATCCACAATCGAGTTTTTTAAGGTCCATCCTTAAGATATGACCAGAGAAGTTGTACAGTTTTTTTTCTACACATTTTATTGTTAATAATCATAGTAATTGTTTATTATAATTCAAACTAAATTCATCACAATAAAAATCTCGCATCTTATACTTCGCGGGGAAAACTAATAGGAGGGAAAGCGGGAAGGAGGGAAACCGCACATTAAAATGAAGATTATGACATTATAGTCAGTTTTAAACATGGGGTTGGAGTTAGGGTTAGTTCTGAGGTCGGGATTAGTGTTTAGGAGCGTTTTAAATTAATTTCCTTAATTTTAGCGAGCAGTTTCCCTCCTTCCCTCTTTCCTTTTACCCTTTTTCGTCGTCTGAGCGGTTGCGCAGACTTCTTATCGTTGTCAACGGGTTTTTAAAGCTAAGTTCCATGTTTATTTTTAACGTATAAATTGATGCGTGTTATCGATAGGATGTAAGGCCACATTAAAACGAGGTAAACTTACACTAGCTTTAATTTATTTTAGCTTTGCTGCTGGTATTCTTTAAAATTATCGCATACTTGCAGTCAGGTCACAAATAGTGTATGTAAAAAATAGTAAAATCCAAATGTGGTCCCTTCGAAATCAAAAGTACTTGTAACTTACAACCCATCATAATTACGATTTTTAAAAAACCACCATTCCTATACAGTAAAAGACTTGGTCAAATTACAAGCCCAAAAGAATAATTGATATAACCGACACGTCTGTTCGATTTGGTTACGATATTTATATATTTCGCTTAAGTTGTCATTATTGAGTTTACAATAAGGTTATCTATAAATATCCTTTAAGAAGCGACGTGTGGGTCATATATTAGTCCCACCGATTAGGTTAGTGGGTTATTGCGTCGTTTTTCAGTGGTACATGTTCAAAACTCGTCCCTAGCTAGTTTGTTGCGGTTCCTCTAAATACCCAGTGTGGGCAGTGTGTAGGCAGTGTGCAAGAGTTAGGGTAAGGGTTTCAAGTAAGCCACACTGCCCACACACTGGATATTTAGAATCAACCGTATTTTGTGTTCTGTGGGGTAATATGACGATTGCCCGGGTGTTAACGCTCCTTGCGTTTTCCGAGTCATATAGGTCAGAGTAAAAGTTTAAACCAAACGTTCTTAAACTGTGACGTACTAGTACTTCTTGCACTGCTAGTTTTATATCACTGCCATTGCGAACGTATTAAAAATAACGCTAAGGTAGATACACCACAACCTATGTAAACGCAGCAAAATCTATTTCACAAAGGAATACATACATTTATGGATCATCAATGTCAAAGCGATTAGCTTGGTAGGTTGGTGTTCACTGGAAATTTCGTATGATGCGCCGGATATATCTGGCGTGGCGCACGGACTACTTTTTCGGGTATTGGCGCAGAAAACTCCAAAAATCATGCTGGCGTGTTTACACTTCCTTTCAAAGGTTTAATTGAAAATGATGCAACTTCGTTTGTGTTGGCGCAAATTAGTATTGCTGGCGTGGCGCAAAATTTAAGTTAAAAATGTTGGCGCAAAAATCCGGCGCACAGAAAACTAACTTTCCCACAGAGGGTGAGTGCGTCGGTCCCTCTATTTTGTACAGGTCCGCTAGAGTTAGTTCTGAACATGGGGTTGAAGTAAGGGTAGGTTCTGGGGTTGCGATTAGTGTTTAGGGCAGGGTTGGAATTAGTGTTTAGGGAAGGGCACTGAACCTAGCTGACCTAGCGCTGGCCGCTGGACATAGCGGACCTGTACAAAATAAAGGGACCCTTAGTGCGTCCCCTTTCAGCTGACGTACATTGCCTCAACCTAGTGGATTAAAAATTAAAGAAACGTCTCAATCATGCACACCTTATCTAGTCTGGTCTGACTTGAAAAACGCATTATTCGAAGTGCTGGAATCAATGCGATATATACGAACTAGGATTACACATGGCCTAGATTTTTCAGAGCTTGCTACTTTACAGAACCACTAAATAAGTCCCAACGTCTTGTTTCCCAACGCAAACTACGGATAACATTTTCACTGCTCAACAATATAGCATTCTGACTTAACTAAAAACGAAAAATCGCATTCAGATTAGTTTTGATAAGAAAAACTATTTTTGCATCACTAAATGAAAAAAAATCTTTTTGTTCAGTCAAAACATACTGCCTTTTTGCGATATTCCAGTGTACAGTGCATTTTAAGACCGAACTCAGCTGTTTCAAATGACAAAACTCATTTCAGTTGATTTTCCAAAAATTACCACACAAAATCCTGAACATAATGGACCCTATTACATCACAGAAGTGAAAATTCGAGAAACTGATTTTTATATGATGATGTCATAACCCCCATTTTTCTCAGCAAATTCGTTACAGCGAATTTCACAATTGTACACAAGGATTTGGCGCGAAATATTCGCGAAGTGAGAAATTTAGTTTTAGTGGATTTTTTTTAATATAATTATATAAAAGATGACTCTTAAACTTAATAGTATATTAAATCTATTTATTATTTACAAACCATTCCGTCAAATACAAGTTGCTTACATTTTAATGCGTTCTCAAACGGCTATTATATGTAATTTAATTATACGTAATAAAATACGCAAGAATTAAAAATATTATTCAAAATTAACTTGCCACATATTAACCGTACCTCTAAATACTACAGGAATGCTTACTATACTCGTAATTACAAATGCCTTGGAGAAAACTTCTCTCACCAAAATAAAGATTATGATATTAATGTTAGTGTTTTTGGGACAGGTTTAGAATTACTTTCCATAGCAATCTAAGCGATCCTGTAGTATTTAGACTAGAGGCACCCCATATTAATGGTAAAAGACTAACAGCTAACAGCCTTTAAAGGCTTAGGGTAAGGGCTTCAAGTGTGCCCACAATGGCCACACTGCTTACAGACTGCCTACACTGTTTACACACTGCCCACACTGGGTATTTAGAGGAATCGGTTTATAATTGAGTTTGTGCATGGACAGAGTCAGTGCCTTGATCAAGGACACAATTGACTAGTCGGCATGTGGTGTTAATCACATCATATCCCTGTCCAAGAACGGGTTCGACTGAACCCATGCGAACCTCCTAAATCCCATCACTGCCTGTCACCCAATACTGTGGTGCCTCTAATTACTACAAGATCACTTGGAGGGTTAGGGTTACAAGCGACCTGGTAGTAATAAGAGGCACCCATACTATGTAACTTAAAAGTAAAATAATTAAAATTAAATTCAAATAAATTGAAATGTATTTTTTTCTATTCAGGTGTAATACTGACACTCCAAATTAAAAAAACTATTGTGAAAATGCTCAAATAAACAACTTGATTCTTTTTTAAAAGCGTTATATATTTTTAATCCATATTTTGTTAATTTGAAAAGTATGAATCAATGCCAACCCTGATGTTAGTTTGATTTGGGCACAAAAATGGAGGAATCGTTCCAGAGTTTGCTCGCAAAGTTGGATTCACAAGATGACAAGGGACAGAGGATTTTGATTTATAAGTCGTTAATCAGGTGGGTTGATGATGTCATAGATCAGGTCGGTTTATGATGTCATAGATAAGGTCGGTTTATGATGTCATAGATAAGAGGGTGGTTTATGATGTCATAGATTAGGTCGGTTTATGATGTCATAGATTAAGTGTTGTGGAAAGAATCAAGATGATAGAAATTCAAGCGAAAAAAAAAATTTGCACTATGCCCCTTATATGAGGGATATTATTAGGTCCCGAAAGCATGGCGCATACATGAGATAACAAATATACATGCCAAAAAATTCACTAGTGCAATTATTTACTGTTGCATGCATAATATCCTATCAAAAACGATTATTTTTTTCAATTAGATTACACAGACAATCACATGATTACTCTTTGGAGCCTTTGCAGTGTGTTTTATTATTGTTGCGTACAGTTGAGACTTCAGTTTGAGTAAAACCCATTAATCCAGTGGGTTAAGTCAATGTCTGATAACTGCCTTGCCAAAAGTTACAACCATCTAAGCAAATGGTTTCGATCTCGTAACCGTTCGGCTGCCTGCAGTCATCTGATGTTGTAACTGATTAAGCTAATACCTGGTTATTTATCTTATATCTTAAGGTTTATGATTTGTTCAAGTTTTGTCATTGTCATTGCTGTTAAAGAAACATTAGATTCAAGCAATGTACAGTGACATAAATATATGCACCTCATGCCCACAGTAGACTAGTTATTATAGCTAATACAGTGTGTCAAAGATCAGACATTAATTTGGAAAATATATTAAAGTTTAGGATTTTAAATGATTTCCATGTTTTAGATTTCTACGAAAACCAAGTGTCTGCGATGGTTTATCCCGAAAAGACGTCAAATTGTTCGGAAAACATTTGTTCACAGATTTTTCAGAAAACAGCAGTGAATTTGTGAATTTAGGACTTAATGTTGTGAAACTGTTGCTTCGGGGGGAAGCTTTATTAAGGTCGGTTGGTTATTGAACTTTTTTTATTTTACTCCAACTCAGTGATATCTCCGACCGATTAGTATGGTTTAGAGCGACACCTTTCAACCGAAAGGTTGTAGGTTCGAAACTGTTTAGCTATTCGGTTGTGTCCTTGGGCAAGGCATTTAACGGACATTGGCTAAACCAAGTAAAATGATGGGTTCTACCAAATTGAAGGAATGTTTGTATCATACACAACACACTGCAATAGCTCGGGTAACCAGATGGTGGGCATGATGTGATCTGACGATTGCCTGTGTGTTCACCCCCTTGATTTTCCCCATTCATAAACATGAATATTCTATCTTATCTAATGGGTCATGTAAAAGTTTAATATCAATATACTATAATTGCTACATCAACTTAAATTCATTTAAAGTTGCTCTAATCCAGTTGTACCTAATGTATCATCCAAATTGAAATTCTTGAATATTCACAAAATTAAAATCGTTCCCAACAACTAGACTTTTTTTCACTTAAATGTTCACACTTGATTATAAGTATCCACTACTGCTAACATATTTATACGTTATGTCTTTAAATGAACTAAACAAATGTTTTCAGTCCACCTCTGAAAGATCTTCATGCATCAGTTTTGAATAAAATTCCGTCGCTTCTAAAAAAGTTGACGGGCTCTGCTCAGTTGCAGTAAGTTATTTTTTTTTTTCATATACCTCAAATTTTATTTTAACCCAATCTATTTTTTTACCTTGAGTTAATTAAATACAATTTATTTGAAAAGATGGGTTCTACCGAATTGAGAAATGTCTAAACTCCAAATTATGCATAAGACACTGCAATGGCTTCGGTAACCCGACGGCAGGCGCGAGGTGATCTGACGATTTCCTGTGTAATAACACTCCTTGCGTTTTGCCATTAACGGCGATAAACATGAATATCGTATCCCTATTTTTTACTTGATTTAATTTAGTAGAGTTTTACCAGGTTTGACCAAACTTCACTTATGTTGTAAACTTGTTTCACTGTTAGTTAAAAGATAAATATAAAACTAGAGAGTGTCAACCACGTGTTTAACCAACACTATTTGTAAAACACATGTTGTATGCCATATATTCATGCTACAGGGTCCCTAACCACAATTTGTATTTTATACACTGAGTATGTAGTTTGTTTCTGCAAGCATAAACGCATGGGTCCCATAGTTAACCAACCAAACCTATTTTCCATGTGTAGTTAAATAAAGAATAAACGTCTTAAATTTACAAATATTTAACCACAAATGCTTTAAATTAAAGCTTCTTTTCAAGCGCTGTAGTGAAATGAAGCTAAATTCCCAGAACAGCCCGATTTAGTTTTTCATGGTTTCGGGAAATTCCCCTGGGTTTAGTGGATAAGTTTCTGTTTTTACATAAGTAGGTCATGTTATGTAACAATTCTTAAAGTTTTAATCTGATTTGTCAACTCCTTGTTGGAGATGTCAGTGCAATATGGCATGCCTGTCACAATCATCTTTTTTTTAATTTGCACAGAGTGTCTAATGGTCCAAGATCAAAATTAGAGCAGCCGTTCAAGCGCTATGCCCCAAAAAGATAATTTATTAGAAAAAAACGTTTTGGTTTTAACATCTCAGGGGAATTCCCCTGGATTCATTACTCAAAATTATAGTTTCTGCATATCTAGATCATGTTCTCTTACAAATGTCAAATTTTTATTGCGATTCCATTACTCTCTCTGGTAGATGTCAGGGCGCCATGCCATGCATGTTGCTATCGTGATTTGAGGAAAACATCTTATTTTTAGGGTATTTCATTAGGTAATCTTTTTTATTTGTTTTAGTTGTTAAATCAGTCATTAATGCACTTACATTCTACCAAATCTGATTAAAATTGGAGAATCTGTTCAAGCGCTATTCCGTAAAAGGCTATTTTTTTAGAAAAAATACCGTTTTGGTTTTTAAGGTCTCAGGGGAATTTCCCTAAATTTATCACCCACAATTTTGATTTCTGCTTATCTATACGATGTTGTGTAACAAATTTTAAATTTTATTTGCAATTCCATTACTCCTTTTGGTAAATGTCTGGGTGAAATGGCATGCTTGTTACAATCCTGATTTGAAAACAAAATCCTATTTTTTGGGGTATATTTCCCTAGGGAATTTTTTTATTTTCTTTAGGTGTTAAATAAGTGACTAATTACTTACATTCCACCAAATCTAATTAAAATTGAAGCAGCCGTTTAAGCGCTATGCCCGAAAAAGCTAAAAAAATTAGAAAAAAAGACCGTATAGGTTTTTAACGTATCAAGGGAATTCCCCTGGATTTATTACTCAAAATTTTAGTTTGTGCATATCTAGACCATGTGGTCTTACAAATGACTGAGTTTCATTGGGATTCCATTATCCCTTCTGTTAGATGTCGGAGCCACAATCCATGCCTGTCACAATCTTGATTTAGAAACATATCTTCATTTTTAGGGTATTTTCCTAGGTAAATATTTCGTTTCTTCTAATTGGTAACGCAGTGGCTAACACGCTACTATTTTACCAAATCTGATCAAAATTGGAGCAGCCGTTCATGCGCTATGCCCAAAAAAGCTAATTTTTTTAAAAAAACAGGGCTCTACATAAAGATTTAAGAGCACTTGTCCTGTAGGACAAGTTCAGTACCAAATTGACCTGTCCCATTTAGCTTACACTTGTCCCATAAAAAATCACAATTTACTTTCCCGATTCCCGAGGTTCCAGACCATGTGATTAACTCACCATTTAGCGATTAGGTCACCCCTTAAAAGTCGTTCCTTATCAGGGCAAAAAATCCGCGTAGCGCACGCCGTGCGAGTAATAATATACTAGCGTTGTGCAAGAACCTAGATTTTTATAACAACTAACCGATTAAAGAGTTTAGCTTACTGTTCTCTCTAGCTAGCTAGTACTTAGCAATGGAAAGAACATGTAAAAAACGAGCGCGGGAGTGCGTCAGTAGTCCTGTATTGAATCTAAGGTCAACGTAACCCTAGGTCAAACCGCCGATCAAAGCAATAAACACCGCTACGAATCTTTAAAAAAAGCGACGCTGCGGTTAGCAACTCCAAGACCTACAAAATTATAATACTATATTTAAACAGTTGTTACGTCATACAAACTACAGTTGGGAGCCATGTTTACTTGCATTGCTTGTGTGAGCTTCCACACGCGAGTGAATTCTTACTCGCCCGAAATTTGATGCTTTTTGGCCTTGCTTATCATGGAAACAGGAATCGCCTTTCTTATTTCGTTGCGGTTTACATGAAGATGCGCGTAAGATTGGTATTAACAAACAACATAGGCTACTCTGTCTTTGGAAATCGTTTTTTATTGTTGCACTC
>CH003110.1:805516-833415 GCA_000149265.1 Ciona savignyi
TAATAACGCCTTTAGTTTTCTTTTAGTACAATAATATAACTCACTTTAAGCCATATATGAGTCAAATCTATAATTAGTTTGTGTATACTGTATTTTTGTTGGTAGAAAAATACTAATTTATTTATCTTTTAGTGCACAAATGTAGGCACGCAGTATGGTGACGCGTTCTTTGTGTTGTTTCTGTACCGGGTACAGCATCTAATTCTCTTTCTGCTATGTTCGTTACTTCGTTCGTATCTTTGTTTTGATTCTACAGCTGTTTGACTGTACAGCGAGCTTGAAAAATACAAATCAATATCAACCCAACAAACACTAACGCTTTAATTACATCCAAACAGAGAAATCTTAGCATGTGATAACACATACTGCATGTTTTACGTATTTTATCAGTTTAATTTTTTAATATTTACATCGTAAGTTGTATACGCATAGTTTGAGCATCAAAAAGACAGTTTTCAGTCAGGGCTACCAGTTAGACAGGTTCACTTTAAAATGACTCTTCTATCAGGTAAGTCAATGTTATTTTTATACTATTACGAATAAGTTGCGTGGAAGTAATAAACATAAAAGCTTTATGTTACTTGGAATGGATAGAACACTGGCGTTTTTAAAGTCCATTCGATATCGAAAATCAATATTGTATGCACAGCACTAACGGACAGCTTTCTAAACTAAGTAATGCATTTGCCTGGAGTTCTTGGTCAGTGGCAATTAATAAATAATAACCTTTTATAACTATACACTATATGCCTTTAGTTACCGGTACGTAATTACGTTTGTGCAATTCGTGCGCTGACGCATGAACAAAGTGTACATACTAGATTGATTATTCAAATTATGTCACTAACACAAACATAAAATATTTATTTAGTGTTTTAATTGCTTTCGTTTTTTTAATATTCTTTATTTGTGTGGATTTAGTGTGTGTATATGCAGCATAATAATAAGTAATCGGGGACTAAACAAATACTTGATGTTTTTAACGGAATGCTGTGAACATAGTCATGTTTGGTAATAATAGCCTATATGACGTAATAGTGTGAAGTAATACTATGGTGGATCCTAAATTAAACGTTTAGGAAGTGTTTTATTGCGTTAGATAGTGAATCAGCCTAATACTCATGTTTGGTGTCTGGTAACGCGATCGCACCCGCGCACTCTTTAAAATTAAAACCAGAACTCGATTCTGTAAACGGGTGCTTTCCCTAACGCGAATCCTGATTCTGCAGAAACGAAAACCACGCCCGGGAATTCGATCGCAAGTCAAAGAGAAACTCAACTGAACTCGGCAAATTCTTGTCCTGGACGATCTGCACAGGTCAATAGCAAATTACCGCCATCTTGCGGCAGAGAAAATTCGAGAGTTTACGGAGATTCAGCAAATTTTCTCGAAAAGTGCACTAGCAAGCGCAAGTTACGGATATCTCCTTTGACTGGAAACTTTCATCTGTGTCGGGTTGAAGAGAGTAAATCGTCAAGAAAACCAAGTTTGCGGACCCAAAGAAGTACCGGAAGCACCGCTAGCGGCGAAACCTATAATAGGTCGCCACTTTTTAACGAAGACGTTTTTAGCTTCGATTCTAACGGCCATGGGAATTCCCCTACAAGACTAACGCGAGAAATCTCCGTTGAAAAAGAAAAAAGGTAAGAAATAATGTCAAAAGCAAAAAATTGGAGATTTAGCTGAAGCAAATGTAAGATAATTCATATTTGGTCGCAATGTATGATCCAAATTAGGGTATTTCCCGAATAATCTTTAAACTACGCAAAACATTATCCAGGTTGGGGTATTTCCCGAATAATTTTTAAAATACGCAAAATATGATCTAGGTTGGGGAATTTCCGGAATAATCATTATATAAATAAGTCGATCACCCATATTTCAAATCAGATTGGTTATATGTTAACGGAAAATCATGTCTTGTAGCTCACTAATGGTACATCACTGGAATAAACTAGTTTACAACCAAATCATCTGACTCATGCCGTTTCGAATTCATATTTTTTACTGCGCGTGCGCAGTTTGACTTTTAAGTGGATATCTCCCTGAAATTTAGAGCAGATATCTCTTCTGAAACACAACCGATTTGTTTAAATAAAACCATAATGGGTTCGCCACCAGGTTCGTTTAAATGCATTCTTTATATGAATAGGTCAAAATAACCATATTGCCAAAATGGTTGTTGAATAAAATGGTGACACTAACTTGAAATACTTTAACTTGTAGATATTTCCCCGAAATTTAAAGGAGGTATCTCCCCAACCGTGTTTTTCATTATAATCTGTGATTAGCTCGATTTAGAGGACATTCCGTGTATGAATACTTCAAGCTTACCATTCTTTTATAGGACTAATCTCTACACCAGTCGTTTATACCAGGCCAAGTTTCAAACCCCCTAATGCGCTCGTCCCTAAGAATTTTTACATGGAATTTCGTATATTAATCGGTCACGCACACATCCGGTCACATAACCAATTTCAATATATAATTATTATTATTTTTACATGGCTAAGATTCGAACCCATGATGGGCTCTTTCCTAAGACATATTTTGTATAGAATTCACACATATGAATATCGATGAATAGCCGTTTTTTCTACGATCACGCGTGTGTTAACACCCATTGTGTTTTTTCCGTTAACGGAGCTAAACCTGAATATACTATCTCATATCAACAATTTTGATTAAGTTTTATTTTTAAGGGACCAGCATTCGAACCCAAGATGAGCTCGTCCAAAGGGACCGTTTTTGTTAACCATCCGGCCACACGACCGTACTTTTTTTACCGGGCTTAGTTTCGAATCAATAATGGATTCGTTGCTAAAACCGATTTTTTGTTAATAAATAGGTATATGTATGACACGTTAGCCACACGACCGTCCTTTTTTATATTTTTTTCCCGAGCCAAGTTTTGATCCCATGATGGGCTCGTTACTCGGACCGTTTTTTTATAGGAGATATGTATATTTATAGGTATAGGTCGCCTTAACCATTCGGCCACACGACCGTACTAATCATGATCGTTTGTTTCTTGTAGGTTATCGTCACCCGGTGGGAAAATGGGTTGCCGATTAAGCTCGGTCGAACGACTTAAAGACGCGAACGGCTCCAGCAATGACGAGGACGTCGACCCGCCAGCTGACAATGACGTAGGCATGACGTCAGTGAGCAAAGCCGATTTGCTGGACGCGCAGCGCCTCAACTTAACTGATGTCACACGCGGGTTGGAGAACCGGTGGATTAGGAGTCACTTCCAGGAGCAGAGTAAGAATACCAATAGTGACGCAACAAGGGCGAAGAGGAGAAAGAGCAAAGTGTGTGTGAGTGACCCGGATGAAACCGACACTACGGCCGTGCTATCCGAGGTATGACTTAAGGAGGTGCATTTGAGACCGGCCTTGGTATTGTGATTTTAGCAACTCGACTGTGGGCATGAGGTGTATTACCTTACGTATTGGTATAATCTAGATTTTTACCTACATTGATATAAATAAACCAACCATCCTCACACTCTTATACCTCCAGCAATTCGACAGTTAGCACGAGGTGTATTACGATACTTGTTGATAAAGCATGGCTTCCCAACCACGAGGATATAAATGAACCAACCAACCACACATTGTAATAACTCCATCAAGTCGACCATGGACGCAAGGTGTTTTGTGAATATACCGGAAGTAAATTACCCAATAAAAGATATTTTAGTCTTGCATATCTTCCTTATTTCTCAGGTTCGAAACCACCTGTCCATTCTTCATTTCAATGACGTGTATGAGATTACGCAGCGCAAAAAGGAACCGGTAGGTGGCGCAGCGCGGTTCGCAACACTTATAAAGCGACTGGTGGAAGAGACAACCCGGAAAACCGGAGAGAAACCGCTCGTTGTGTTTAGTGGGGACTGCCTCAACCCCTCCACGCTCAGTTGCGCCACCCAGGGGAGACATATGATCGAAATTCTGGACACTTTGGGGGTAAGATTTAGGATATAATCATGTTTTCTCCCGTTAGTGGAAAAACCAAGGGGGTTAATACACGGCGAATCGTCAGATCACCTTATGCCAACAGTCGGGGTACCGGAGCTATTGCAGTGTTTATGATTTAGACATTCCTTTAATCTGGTAGAACTCATCATTCCACTAGGTTCAGGCAATGTCCGTTAAGTGCCTTGCCCAAGGACACAACCGATTATTAACAAGCGACCAGTTTCGAACCTGCGACCCCTTTGGCTGAATCAAGCTGATCGGTAAGGTATGTCTGATTATCCACACACTGTAATACCTCCAGCAACTCATCTGTGGGCATGGGGTGTATTACTGTGCACTTGAGTAAGCCACTTTACATTGCTCCAACCCAGTGGTATCTAATGAGTCGTCCAAATTGAAAGTCATGTCTGATTATCCACACACCGTAATAACTCCAGCAACTCGACTGTGGGAATGAGGTGTATTGCTGTGCATCTGAGCAAGTCACTTTTCATTGCTCCAACCCAGTGGTATCTAATGAGTCGTCCAAATTGAAAGTCATGTCTGATTATCCACACACTGTAATAGCTCCAGCAACTCGACTGTGAGCATGAGTTGTATAAAATCCCCACACTACCCATCAGGTCGACGTTGCCGTTTTCGGAAATCACGAATTCGATTTCGGGGTTGAACACGCCACAACATGCGTCAGCAAAATGAGCTCCAAGTGGTTGCTTGGCAACGTCATTGATAAGCTGACTCAGCGAAACCTAGGCGACGGATTATCGAAGCTCATTATCGAGCGAAAGAACGGCATAAAAGTGAGTGTTACGTAATAATGCATATGATTATGACGTAATAACTGCGCAATGTTGACGTTATGACTCATAGTGATCGATTTTACGTCGTTTGTGCGTTGCCTGTTGTTTAACAAACAACAGATAATGCGTTTAACGTGACGGTAAGCTCGTATTCATGACGTCACAGTGTGTATTGTTTCCGCCCAGCTGTTGGCTCATCAGTGACGTAGAAACTGAGTTGTCAATGCTATTTGACGTGTTTCCCAGTGATGGGATTCAAGAGGTTCACATGGGTTCGGTCGAACCCGTTCTTGGAACGTCGGGATAATCACCGATCCGATTTCTTGCTTTTTACAGACATTAGACCTTTTATGGACCCTGTTGTTAATAAGTACGATACAAAAGGGAACCTGTTCTTAAATTTTTGAATCCCATCACTGTTGTGTCCCTACAGTCGAGCTGTATTCACATTCTCAATACACTGACTCAAAGATTTAATCCACGGTTTCTCTTTTTACTAGACAACTCTAGTCCACATTTGAGCTATCAAAGCTGTTACACTATGAATGTTATCAAATTTTCAGCTGGATAAGGTGTTTTAGAATACCCGTGGATAAAATCTGGCTTCCCACCCACGAGGATATAAATGAGTCAACCATCCACACACTGTAATGGCTCCAGCAACTCGACTGTGGACATGAGGTGTCTTATGATAATTGTGGATAAAGCCCTGCTTTCCACCTACGAGGATATTATTGAATCTTTTTTTCTGAGGATATTAATGTGTTGTATAAAAAATAAAATGGCCGGACAAACCAATCAGTCAATAAAGCTCTTGTGACGTCACAGATAGGTTTGTTGGGCTTGGTGGAGGAAGAATGGCTGGATACGCTCGCCACCGTCAATAAATCCGACCTTGATTTCCAAGATTACGTGGACCGAGGGCGGGAGTTAGCCGCCGAGCTACGGGTAAGCGGGGGGAGCAGTCGTTTCCCTTGTTTGTATGATGTGCATATGATTTACGTTGCAATGTCCCAATTACTTTTGTACACAAATCAACCTGGATATAAGCTCCACTTTACAAAGACCCGATAGTATTTTGTAAACAAAGTAGGTATGAGACTTATAAATGATGGACATATAACCATAACATTAGGTCCGTGCTTTAAACACACGAATATGCCCTTCTATCTACAAACTGTCATCTAACAGTGATTCACATGTTTATATGACATAACAAAGCATTGCAGTTTGTATTGTTACCTAACAACTTGGTTTGTCAGTGTTAGTAAACAATATCTGTGCTTCCCTGGACTTTGTAAAACGACACAGTTTTTTTTTATTTCGTTCGTTGGTCCATGCCATAGTGTAACTTTCAAATAGCTTGGTGGGTTAGTGCGTTACCTTTCATCCTAATGGCTCTAGATTCGAGACTGGTCTCTAGCTAGTCGGTTGTGTCCTTGGGCAAAGCACTTAGCGGGAATTAATGAATTGTACTACAACTGAACACAAGTAAACACGACCCCCTTTTTACCCAGCCAAGTTTCGAACTTATGATGGGCACGTCACTAGGACCATTTTTGTATACAATATGATATATATCAGTTACATTAACCATTCGGCCACACGACCGACTTACATCCCTTTTTACCAAGCCAAGTTTTGAACCCATGATGGGCTCGTCCTGTATATGTATCGGTCGAGTTAACCATTCGTCCACACGACCGACTTACATCCCTTTTTACCAAGCCTAGTTTTGAACCCATGATGGGCTTGTCCTGTATATGTATCGGTCGCGTTAACCATTCGCCCACATGATTGACTCACACCCCCCCCACAGGCTGACGGAGCTGATTTTGTCATCGCGCTAACCCACATGAGATGGCCGAACGATATCAGATTAGCACGACTGGTACCTGACATAGACCTCATACTCGGTGGCCACGATCACGAATATGCAGTGAAAGAGGTGGACGGTAAGCTTTATATAGGAAAGAATATTTATGCTTTCGGTTGAAATGCTACACACAAAGCCAACAAGCTAATCAGTCAGTCAACTTGTTTTAATTAAGTGTTTCCGATCAGTTTCTAAGTGCGTCGCCTTTCAATCGAACGGTTGCAGGGTTGAAACTGGTCGCTAGCTAATTGGTTGTGTCGTTGGGCAAGGCACTTTACGGACATTTCCTGAGCCCAGCGAATCTATGGGTTCTATTGAGTTGAAGGAACGTGTCTATCATATAAAACACACTGCAATAGCTTCTGTAACCGGTCGGTGAGCGCAAGGTAATCTGACGATTGCCCGTGTGTTAACCCTCAATGTTTTCCCATTAACGGGGATAAACATGAATATTCTATCCTAATTAAATAATCCAACTCCACCAGAGTGCTTGGTGATAAAAAGCGGTTCCGATTTCCGCAATTTCTCGTCCCTTGACGTTTTCCTTCGCGATGACGGGTGTGTCGACGTCAAAATCAGCCGTTATGACGTCACAATGGACATAGCGGAGGATCCAGTGATGACGAATCTAGTGAACCGCTATACTTCGGTGTTGGAAAAAAGCCTCGAGAAATGCATTGGGGTTATGCATGTGAGTATTTTTTATTCTTTTTTAATGCGAGGTATAATTCAGTTTTTATATTCCTATACGAAAGTTTTCTTTCTATTTATCAAGTGTCGTTTTCAGCTCAAAGATTTAGGATTAGATATTCACGTTTAACTCCGTAAATTGGAAAACGAAAGATACAATATCACATGAATAATCGTTAGATTACCTTTTGAATACGTAAGGGGTCGTTATTACACGAATAATGTTAATTTATGTTAAACTCACCGTTAGGTTTCCGAAGCTTTTGCAGTGTGTTTGTTACATATCATAAAACATTGCTACAGTTTTACTAAAACCGGGTTAAAGCCATATCTGCTAAGTGCAACACTTTAACTGAAAGCCGACGTTCTCACCGATTGAGCTATTCGGCTGGACAAGTTTTTTTTTAATCCGTAGGATTTATACCTTTGTTACAATGTTTTATCTTGTTTTTTTTGTGCGTGTGCCGATTACTTGATGATGGCCTAGTAATCAACTCTTTGACAATAATTACCTGTCGCATTTATCGTTATCTTACCCGCCAAAAAACGTTAGACTTTACCGCCTATTTCATTTTATATGACCGTTGCCTTGTGTTTTAGTGTCGTTGAGATTTTATGATGATTATATTAATACAAGCATTATATATATATATATATATTGAAAAGCCGCTGACTACAGGTTATCGAGAAGCCTGTCTAAAAGTGTAACACATTAACTGTAATGGCTCACTTAAGTAAAAAATGGCCACGGTCAGGCTGAATACTGAACCTGTAATCTTCCATTTCCGACTGATACATTATAACAAAGCATTGTAACTTAATAATCAATCCTGCAGACAAAACTGGACGGACGGTTCAAAATGGTCCGAAGCCGTGAAACCGAACTCGGTAATTTTGTCGCTGATATAATGGCGTCAGTGACGCGAGCAGACGTCGTGCTGATTAATTCTGGAACATTCCGTTCTGACGGGATTCATACGAGCGGGGATTTTCGGCTCCATGATTTGATGACTATCCTTCCTATCAATGACTGCGTCGTTTCAATCGTTGTCACTGGAGCGCAGCTGCTGGAGGCGCTAGAGAACGGTGTCGGCGTTGTGCCGAAGTACGAAGGGAGATTCCCTCAGGTGAGAATGGGTAAAATCTCATTTTTTTGATGCTGCTTATTGTGTGACCATTTAGCTTGGTGGATTAGTGTGTTGTCATTCAGCTGAAGGTTTCAGGTTCGAAACTGGTCGCTAGCTAGTCGGTTGTGTCCTTGGGCAAGGCACTTTACGGACATTGCCTAAACCCAGCGGATTAATGGGTTCTATCAAATTGAAGGAACGTGTCTATCATATACAACACACTGCAATAGCTCCGGTAACCCGACGATGGGCGCGAGGTGATCTGACGATTGCCCGTGTGGTAACGCCACTTGCGTTCACGGTTATATAAACATAAATATCCCATTCTATTAATGCTTTTCACCAGAGAAATATAACCGCAATAACAGAACGGTCGTGTGGCCGAATGGTTAACGTGGCCACGAGATACCGATATTTATATAAAAGCTGTCTTATGGACGAACTCACCATATGTGTGAAACTTAGCCCGGTAAAAAAATAAACGATCAGCCATTCGTTTACTGTTTAATAGCTTTAGCAAGTGCACAAGGTGTATTTGGATAATTCCTTGCTTCTCACCCATGAGGATATAAATTCACCAACCATCCACACACTGTAATAACTCCAGCAACTAGACTGTGGGCATGCGGTGTCTTATAATACCCGTGGATAAATCCGACTACCCTACATCTGAACCCCAAATTCTCAATCCCAGGTTTCCGGGGTAACTTTCGGCTTCAACCCAGGAGCAAAACCTGGGTGTCGCGTCATCCAGGAAACAGTACGGGTTCAGGGAAAGCCCCTTGATCTAGAAAGAAGGTACACAATGGCGACGAAGGCATACGTGGCGCGTGGTAAGGACGGTTACTCGGGACTCAGCAAGTGCCAGATACTGACAGACCCGGACTCCGGTCCTCTGCTTTCCACAGTGGTTAGGAATCATATCATGAACGTCAGCAAATTACTCGAGTTTGAAAAGAACAGGAATTGCAAGGTGAATATGGATTTGTGTGCGTTTTTCCGACATTCGCTCTTGATTAAAGAAAAAATTCTTTGCAAATGCTGCAAGAATTTCACCTCTAACTGCACAGTACGAATGCCCCCGTCTGTCCCTCTTAATCAATACCTCGCGCTCCGAAAACCAACAAAATAGAACCGAGGTCCTATTCCATGGTCGCTAGCTAGTCGGTTGTGTACACTTAGGCAAGACACTACGGACATTGCTTTAACCAGTGAAATAATGGGTTTTACTAAGTTGAAGAAATAACTGAATCATACACAACACACTGCAATAGTTCCGATAACCCGACTGTAGGCGCGAGGTAATCTAACGATTGCCCGTGTGATAACTCCCTTGGTTTTCCCATTTACGGAGATAAACATGATGATCCAATTCATTAAATATTTTTCAAAAAATTAAAAAGAATGTCTGATGTTTCAGATTTCTATTTCCAAAGACGGAAGAAAGGTAGTTTGTGACGATCCCACCCTCGACCCGAGCCTTGCGTTTAACGAGACTGATATTGAAGAGTTTGAAGAACCGATCAGCGCTATCCAGCGTGATATGAAGCCTGTCATCGACGGCAACAATAACCCTGGTTACGCTGGGAATTCCCCGGTTTCCACCCTTCATTTACCCACTTTTATCTCAATGGGGGCTGTCACCGACCCTGACGATGTTGCCGGGCAAAAAATCGAAGCGCTCCGGAAAAAAGCGCTGTCTGGAAACACTGGTAATAATAAACTGCTGGCCGAGCGCTCTGCTGATCCTACACAGTTGCGCTGGCAAGTGTTGCCGCTTTTGGAAGCGAGAATTTTCCACTGCGAGAGCTTCGCTGCGTAATAACAGTGTTGCCGTTTCAAAATATCCCAGTGTTACCGTTTCAAAATACCGCAGTTTGCACCTAGCACTGTATTTTATGCAAAAAATGCAATTTTTCGATGAACGCTTTGAAATCTTTTATTTTGTTTATGCAACTGTATTATGACGTCATACCCACATCGCGATTTTCACTAGAATGCGTCCGCCCTGAAAACAAAAATGAAAAAAATTGTTTCTAGTGGTACTAGACTGTGAACGAAAGGCTATTCTGCCATTGAGATTTCAGTTCTAATAAAGATACAAAATTGATTGGTCAAATGCGTGTTCTACGTTTTAAAGCTCTTGAGGTGTCTTATGGTTGATTAAGTGTGAACTATCTAATACAGGGCTATAAACACACCGTAATAGCTCCAGCAACTCGACTGTGGACATGAAGTGTATTACTGTGCACTTGAGCAAGCCACTTTACATTGCTCCAACCCAGTGGTATCTAATGAGTCGTCCAAATTGAAGGTCATGTCTAATTATTCACACATTGTAACAGCTCCAGTAACTCGACTGTGGGCATGAGGTGTACTACGATACCCGTGGATAAAGCCTGGCTGCCCACCCACAAGGATATAAATGAACGAACCATCCACACACTGTAATAACTCCAGCAACTCTACTGTGGGCACAAGGTGTCTTTCGATACCAGTGGATAAAGCCTGGCTTCCAACCCACAAGGATATAAATGAACCAACCATCCACACACTGTAGTAGCTCCAGCAACTCAACTGGACTACAAAGATGATCAAACCTCATTTCTTATGTTTTGAGAATCTTGAAAGCTTCCTGGCATAAGGTTTGAAGCCAAGGGCTCTTCTTTTAGCCTGAATTTCATTGAATCTGCAGAAAAAAAGGTTATTAAGACCATTTACTTTCCAACTTGAACTTCAAACGCGGCCCATAGTCTGGTGGTTAAGTGCGTCGCCTTTCAATCGAAAAGTTGCAGGTGCAAAACTGGTCGCTAGCTAGTTAGTTGTGTCCTTGGGCAAGGCACTGTACGGACAGTGCCTGAACCCAGCGGATTAGTGGTTCTACCAAATTGGAACATATGAATCATACTCAACACATTGCAATAGCTCCGGTAACCCGACGGTGGGTGCGAGGTGATCTGACGATTGCCCGTGTGTTAAACCCCTTGGTTTTCCCATTCACGGGAATAAACATGAATATTCTATTCTTACTTTCGTTTCTGATATTTCTTAAACTTGGCGTCGGCCATAAGTTCATCAACAAGCGTCGATTTGCGTTGTTTCTTCGGGATTCTCGATGAATAAAAGTCGGCAGCGTTATCCATGATTCGACCCATCTGTTGAATGTTTGTATTAATCTGTATTGCTATGGCAGAAACAATTGGACTGTGGGCATGAGAAGTATTAGGAATTAAGATACCGATGGATTGGGCCTAGCTTCCCACCCACGTGGATATGAATAACTCAACCATCTACACAATATAATGGGTCCAACAACACGATAGTGGGCTTGAGGTGTCTTACGATACCCGTGGATAAAACCTGGCTTCCCACCCACTTAGAAATAAACGAAACAACCATACACACACTGTTACAGCTCTAATTACTCGACTGGAAGCATAGGGTGTCTTGCGATTCCCATTAATAAAGCCTTGCAATTTCCACTCACGACGATATAAATAACTTAACCATCTACAGCAGTGGTTCTCAATATTTTGGCCTCACCCGAGACCAATTAAGAAACGAACGGGCGTACTTTGCACGGGAAGTAAAAACAATATGCTAAATACTCAAACAATTCAGGAAAAATATATAAAATTAAAAGTTTAATTTAGATAATTTCATTACTGAATTTTCCACATAAAGTAATTACTGTTTCTTGAGCGCTTGCTTTTGAAAGTTAATGTAAAACTAACGTTACAATGAAAAAAAAAACGAACAAGACATTAACCATTTAGTAGTTTATGATCTATGCACACTATATCGTAAATTTAGGAACTGCAAGTGTGGCGCACCATTTGAGAAGCACTGATCTACACACTGCAATAGCAACTCGACTATGGGCACGAGGTGTCTTCCAACAGCGAGGGTAAAATCTGACCTAAAAATCAGAAGAAAGTTTACCTGGAAATACTTGGGCAACGTCTTGCGGTCGTTATGCTTGTAGAATCGCTTTGGATCAAGAATGGAACGCATTTGTAGAACTTTGAGGTCATTTTCGATTTCTTCAGTCAATTCAGGGGGTTTCATATTAAACCTATCAATCAATAGATTTGTTGAATTAAGTAAAAAAGAGATTTCGAAATAAAGAGTAAATTATAAAGTTAAACCTGTCAAAAAAGTGATTTAAGGAAAAAGGGTAAAAAAGAGAAGCGTTAAAATATAAAATTCAAATTATATACATAGAACTTACATGCAGTATTGTAATGTATTATGTAATGTATTACTTATAGACGCGCTGGTTTAAATTAACCAGGTAAACCTTTATTACTTTTGATTTTTTTACAATTTATTTTTGAGACTTAAATTTTGCAACACTTGAGATTTTAAAACGTTTGATTTATTTAAAAGTTTTGATTTATTTTATACCTTTTTACAACTTTTGATTTTTTTTAAAACTTATTTTTCTGGAAACTGTTGAATTTTTAGTTATTTTAGTTTTTTTTTTAATTTGATCTTTTTGGAAAAATTTGATTTTTTGCAACCTTTAAAAAACCTTTAAAATATTTTGCATTTTTATTCGTAATACTGGAAAAGAGGGCAAAATAAACTCTTCAGAAGTTCCATTAATTTCACAATCTGACTCACCATTTCCCTCCGGTGGTAAGTTTCTTCTGCAACCGACGTTGTTTGGTCTTGGCTCGTTTGTTTAATTCGGCAGGGACTTGGTGTTTTGCTTCGAAGTCAGGAGTTAAAACCGACTTTTTCATCACCTGGTGTGACATGGGAGGGTTGGTAGGCAGGGATGTTGTCAGGGTTTAATTGAACCCAGCGGATTAATGAGTTCTACAAAATTAAAGAACGGTGTGAATCATACACAACACCCTGCAATATCTCCAGTAACCCGACGGTGGGCGCGAGGTGATCTGACGATTGCTCGAGTGTTAACCCCCTTGGTTTTCCCAATCACAGCGATAAACATGAATATCCTATCCTAGTTATCACCAGATTGATAATAATAATCTTTTCTTAAAATAATCTTTTGTCAGGGTTTGACTAAAATAAGTTAGGTTTCGGCTCACTTAGCTTGTTATGAAATTGTCTCTGCTTCGTTTATTTAGCAATATTATTGGCGGGAAGGTTGTTGGATAAAAACCAGCCACTGTTTAGTCGGTTATATCCTTTGTCAAGGCACTTTCATCATTTAAACCCAGTGGATTTTACTAAAACTTAAAGAACGAATTAATCATACCCAACACACTGTAATAGCTTCGTTAACACGACGGTGTATGTTAGGTGTTCTGCTATTGCCTGGAGAGTTAACCCCGGTGGTTTTCCCACTGACGGAGATACCAAGAATATCTTTCGCTATCCTTGTGACTCCGTAAACTCGACTATGGACAGGCGTTGCAATTTACCACATCATTTGAAGAGTAAAGCTCAAGTATATTATTTCTATGGACAGCAGGATCGACGGTTATGTACGAGTCGTCCATCAAATCGCCGACATCAATTTTAGATGATGGACTGAGGGGGAAGATAGGAGCATAGAAGATAATAAACAAATAATTTAGAAAAAACTTATATTTAGAAAACTTGAATTTATTATAAAAAAAAATTTTTTTGGAAAGGAAAAAATTTAGTAAAGAAACTTAAAGAAAAATGTAGATGGATTTTGAATATAGAAAAAAAATTTCTGCCCACAGATGGATTAGCTGAACTTTTGCAGTATGTTGTATATGATACAGAAATTCAGTTTTGGCAAAGTATGTCAGCTAAGTTCCCTGCAAAAACCATTGCTTTTGTTAAATTATTAACTGGTTTACTACGAAGACTTAATTGCCATTTCCTGGATCCATTATTACATCCTGGGTATTTGGGAATTTTGCTATTGTGGACCTGGAACTAATAATAAAATGTTCTAGTTTGGGCAATGCTCGCTAAGTGATACAACTAACTAGCTAGCAGCTGGTTTCGATCTGCTGCGACTGTAAAAATAGGATATTTATTTTATCTCAATGTATAAATTAGAAGTTCCTTCTATTTGGTAGAACCCATAATTCCACTGAATTCAGGCATGTCCGTTAAGTGTCTTGCCCAGGGAAACAACCAAATAGCAACCAGTTTCAAACCTGCAACTGGATCACTCGCCCGAAATTTGATGGATTTTTGGCTCAAAAAAAAGAAGATGAATGCAATAGTAGCTCACCAATTAGATTTCTGTTTTGCTTCAATCTTAGAATCTTCATTTTGTGTTGATATTAACTTTACTTTGGGTTTTCTGCTCTTTAAGTTCATATTTTTAACTAGTTTATCAGCGATTTGGTCAGCTAATGTCTCTACATCGAAATCTGAATCATTTTGCTCGATTTCAGAGTCTTTTTCTAAACAGTTTACGTCAACCTTTTCCGATTCAATAATTTCTGTTTCAAATTTTTCAGATTTGCTTTCTTCAGGAACTTTATCGATTTGTGCCAAAAATGTTAACTTTTCCTCGTCATTTTCTTGATTTAAATTCTCAAATTTTTCGGATTTTTCATTTTTTTCCGATTCTTCCTTTTTCAAAATTTCAAGTTCATTTTTTTCCGCAATTTCATTTTTCTTTGACAACAAGCGAGTACTCCTACGTGGCATGGCCACTATTGGGGGTTAAATATGAAAGAAGGAACTTATACCTGTAGAAAATTCAAATTAATGTTAGGTTAAAAGTAGAGTACGTAATTAAAGCTTGTAATCAATGTAAGGCTTTTTGCTTGGATACACAAACAGTCCATGCATAACATTTCAATTCTTTCACACTAAATTGTCTTTTGGTACAAAACCTTTTAACCGATTATTGCACAAAACAGAACAAACATATAAATACTGGTACACAAAAAAAGAAACACAAAAAAGCACCTTACTTTAGATTTTAAAAAATGCTGAAAACTTAAATGAGCAGAAGCAGAATTTTTTAAAAGAATTAGTACCAGATACAAACGAAATGTTAAGTTTATAATTTAGTTGAACTTTAACACCGAAACTGTAAAAAATACAACACTAATTGTGCAGAATGAGGGTCACAGTATGATAGGAAAACTGCCTGTAAATATCCACACAAAAAGCTATATTTAACTGTAAGCTAGTGATACAATAATGTGTGATCGGCACCATGTAAAGTGGCAAATGAAGTGACCACAAATGATAGGTGAATATCTTAAATGGCATTAACTTAGTTTCACAGGCTAAGCTTTGATCAAAAACGCTCTGACAAAAGATTTTAACGAGAAAGATTGTCTGGCGCTGAATTTCCTCAACGCTGAAGGTTGCGCAATGACAAGTTCATTGGATCCATCTGATATCGACGTTTCTCTTTCAGATTCCCCCGTGTGGTACTTCGTGATGAGACGGGAAAAAGTGTCAATGATTGCGCGATTGAACGCACTCGTGTGGATTAAGCAGCCGGCAACATGGCCACTGTTGATCTCACGGATCTTGAAATAAAAGTTGAAAATGAAGCAACTTGAAATAGAATTACAGGATATTCATGATTAATTCCCATGTATAAGAAAACACAATAGTCTGTAATTCTATTTGAATAAGATAAAAATCTCATTTTATTCACTTCTCTGTGCTCACAAGAGTCATTTTACTTGTAATTTGAGAATTTATATGGCAACAGTCCGGCGCCTTGAAAAATCGTATTAATCGGTAGACCTAGTTACAGTATCCGGTCTCAATACTTTCAGTTTTAGTTTAACCATTATTCCAGTGGGCCTAAGGAACGTCAGCTAGTACTTTACCCCACAGACACAACCTCTTAGCAACCGAATGGTTCGATCCCAGAACTTTTCAGCACATGTACAATATCAATGGACAAGGAAAACTAAACATATGTAACGAACAAACCTGACATCCTGGCCATATATCCTTTACTGGGGTTAAGTTGGACTTGGGAAAATATGCATCGCCTTTCGCTATAACGAATGTTGCCATGGTGGGGTCTACGGGGACCGAAAAGTTCCCCAAATGGGTGACTTGGTCCATAACCCCCCTCATAAACCTGACGGTCTCTCGCTGTCGACGTTTTTCGTCTTTGGAATTGTTTTCCTTGTCCAGAGCAGCGTCAGGTAATTTGCCTTTAACATGGAGAATAAAGTAAATTGTTGGATAAGTTTATTTTATGTGTTCAAAACAGAATATAAAATCTTCCTAATTTCAACGCCCAATCAGGCTAAGCAATTTAATATAAAAATACTTAATGTATAAATTTATAAAAAGGTAAGGACAGTGTCAAAGCTTGTTTAACTGTTTTAGTTATTTTTTCTTGCTTAAGTTTGGAACCTTAAGCCAATGGCTAGTTTCAAAATAGCAACTACTTGGTTGTTTACGGTTCCTATATTTAAACTTAAATTTGTGTCAACTCATGGGTTATTCAAAACTTAGTGTGGAGCCTTTTAACTAAAAGGTTGCTGGTTCGAAACTGGTTGTTAGGTAGTTGTGTTAATGGGTTCCCAACGAATTAATGGGTTCTACTAAATTGAAGGAAAGTGTGTATCATATACTACACATTGTAATATCTCCGGTAACCCGATAATGGGCCTGAGGTGATCTGACGATTGCCATGTGTTAACCCCCTTGGTTTTCCCATTGACGGGATAAACATGAATATCCTATTTTATAATTGGCAGTTATTAGTACCACGATACAAACAACAATACAAAAACACAATTTTTAATAACAGGAATTATAAGCTGATTTAAATGTTAATGTTATGCAAATAAAAAAAGAAATATTGCTATTTGGTAAGAAGCCGACTTGCCGCATTTCAAACAATTATTAATTTTTTTTTCAAAGTAACAATTTTATGGGTGAATTACTACAGGATCACTTGGAGGCTTGAATCGCTTGAATCGATTGCTTCAAACCCTAAACCTTACTCTATCCTTAACCCTTCAAGCGATCCAAATGATCCTGTAGTAATTAAAGGTACCGCAATTTTATTACCTTGAGGCCCATTTGATCCAGTATGGCCCGCAAATTCCTTCCCGAGAGTGTAAGAATCTACTTCCTTAAGAAACTTGCTGATCTCCTTTTCGAAAATGGGGTTCTTCGAGTATTCCTGCTCTAAAACTCGCCACGGTATCGCCCTGCTAAGCACACCCTCTGTCCAGACGACAGACGCCGACGTCCATGACATACACGGGATTAAAGCGACCGGTTCCGGCCAGTTTGTGGCGGCTAATGATGCCATATGCCCGCCCATGGATATACCAGTAAGACCAAGAGGACCAAAACCGTTTCTTTTCAACCAGTGCAGTAAAACTTGTGCTTCTAAAATTAAACAGCTTCCCATAACAAAAAGGTCATTTACATGCAATAGCCCAGATCTCCACTGGTCTTTGGGTTTTCGTGACCCATAAAATGGATTTTCAAGCAAAACTGATGTAATCCCAGCCTCCAAAAGTGGTTTTCCAAGCAGTTCTCTACGACGATGAAATCCGTGATCACCAGTCCCGGCCATATGAATACAGGCTGGTTTTAAGCCGGGTTTTGTTGACGTGAGTAGCCTTTTCGGCATTACGACCTCAAATTTTGCCGTTTGTGACACGGAAGGAACTACGTCTGGTAAGATATTCATGGTGGGGGTAACGAAATTCCCGCACAACACAGTACAATCCGCATAATCGACTTGCTGATCTATATTAACGCGATAGCTTGGAGATACCAGCTTGATACACGAGTCTCTGTTGCAAATAAGTTTGTGCATTTTGAGAATTTTTTTAATTTCTTCTGGTTTCCCCCATCCTCGCGTGTAAAATTTGGTGAGAATTAACTTTCTATAAAATAAATCCACGCGGCTAAGCGTCATCGCGTTTATACAGCAAGCTTCGACTTTCTTCAGAACAAAATAACCTGAGATCCGCAGGTCTATTTTAAAATTTACAAAAAATTAATAGATAATCGGTCTTCCATTTGTTACGGTTTAGCACAGATTAGTGTTCCTTAATAGAGTTCATTAAGGGACACTAGCACAGATTATTCACCCCATTCCAAGATTAGCGAATGAAGCGCTAATCTCGTAATCTGTATTATCGTATTATAATACAGGCGCTTCAAAGCGCTAAGATTTTCTAACCTAGACGCTTTGTTGCGGCTAAGTTTTGACGAATGGGGTGGATTATTTGTTACGGATTAGAAATAAAACGGGAAGAAGTAGTATATAGTTTTGGTCAGGGCTGACGGTGGCGTAAGGTAATCTGACGATTGCCAGTGTGATAACGCGAATAGTTACACCATTCATCCGACCGAATATCGTGGTGGTCTAGCGCGTTGCATTTCAGCCAAAGATTTGCAGGTTTTTGTTCGATATAGCTAATCGGTCGTCTCCTTGGTCAAGGCACATAACAAACATTGCCTGAACCCATTGAAATAATAACTTCTACCGAATTAAAGGAATTTCTCAATCATACACAACACGATACAATAGCTCCGGTAACCTGACGGTGGGCGCGAGGTGATCTGACGGTTAACCGTGTGTTAATGCCCGCCCATTTCGTTTTCCAATTTACAGGGATAAACATGAACTATATTCTTCGATTCTAGCTCCATTCTCAAGGAATAAAACATAAATCTCTACTCCAATCTACCAAAGTCCATTTATTAAAATAAAATTTTATAATTCGTAAGTTTACCAAACAATAAGCACAGATATTAAAGTTCACAACTAAATAGAGCCAATCAACTTATTGAAGTTACAGTTTTAAAACATTATAATAAACATTATGGGTACAAGAAATAACTAATGTCATCAAACTTGGGCAAGTTTACATAATACAGTGTTGAATATATTCAACCACAGCAAAACACACGGGGTCGATGAATAATTCGGTCATAAGGCGAACACGACAAAATATTAACAATTCTTTTCGGCAAGATGACTTCGATAACGTAAAGTAACTTGATTAAAAAATGCTTTTTAAAAACCACGTGTTTATATAATTTACGATCTCTCTCCAAAGAGGCCATCATTTAACATAGTGTGCAAAAAGGGGAGTCAAAAACGACAAAATGGCGTATAAACAATGACTGTTCGTGGATTTACTACAGGTATTCGAAACCAAAGAAAAATTTCCGTGGTGTTTTTTGGCGAAATTGCAACGGAACGTATAACACATTTAGACACCGTAACATCGCGGTGTATACTGCGAATGTCGTAACCGTTTAAACGCGATATATGCGCAGAATAGAAACAGTGCGAATACATAGAACATGTAGATCAGCCACTTTAATGGGGACCCACTCGGCCCTGATTTTGGCGAACAAACCGAAAAGTGTTCCGAATCCGGGGAATACCCGGAACCGTACCAATATAAATCCAACCGATCTACGACCGAAGGTTCTGGGTTCGATTTTAACTTCTCACAAGCCGCGCAAATCCCTATCGCCCCCATTTTTCTACTGTCTACTAACGCCTTTATTTCGTCATAAGGCCGTGACGTGGGGATTTTCTGCTGCCACCCCGGGAAATCCCCGACTTTCCATCTAAGGTATTCCCCATACATTTCGTCGTTGCCGTCAAGTTCGAGCAAATAGTTCGCTAGCTCCTCTAGCGACTCAAAATCCTCGACAAAGATAAAGGATTTCGGGGGCGCCACGAGCTCGTATTCCTCTCGTTTCGGTCCGATGACCACTGGTACTGCTCCACTGAGCAAGCCATTCAGCCAGAACTTCTCAGAGATGTAGTCCTTACATCTTGAGTTCTCGAATGCGAAGTAAAATTTATATCTGAGAACACAGAACGGGATGGGTTTATATTTAACCAAAACAATTAGTTAAACATTTATTTATTTTTTTACCGAGCCAAGTTCCGAATTCAGGTTGAGCTCGCCACTAGAACCATTTTTTATTGTATAGGAATTCGGTATATGTAAAGCAAATTCTGTATATTGATCGGTTGCGTTAATTACTGGGAATTGGCTTTTGACCATTATATATAGAATTGGGTAAATGAATCTGAGAAAGAACTAAATTATTTGAACATGAATTGCACTGGCAACACTAGCATGGAAATCAGCACCGCACTGACGCAAACGTTTGTTGCTTAAATGTCCCGGGATATAATAAAACGTGTATGGTAACGATTTAGAGATAAAACAAGGTAAAAGTGCATAGAAATTAGCTAAATCTGACATAAAATAAACAAATAACTAGGTGTTAAACGTATCAAATGTGAAAAAGGTGTAATAAAAGATATAGAAAAGTGTATAAGCATTGCACGCCAAACGAGCCCCAGGTACGTTAAAGAAACAAATTTAGTTTAACTTATAAATTGACTCATACTGCCAAACTATGGTAAAAATCGTCACAAACCTTGACATGACGTCATATTGACATGGAGGTGGACATAGAGGTTCTGATCCGCATTTTCCGAAAATGTCGATTTTGATGAATTTCTGCAATTCTCGGATTGCCTTCGATCTCTCTGCTACAGCGCAGTTGGACGAGGTCCAAGCAGCCAGAGACGTTTTCTTTGCCAGTATTTCGCTCAGATTCCTTATGTGTGGGTGGGGATAAGCATAACTAATGTTTAGTTAACCATAATAAGGGTAAGCATAATTAATCACTGTTTATTTTAACCCACCAAAATACCAGTCGTATGTGCATGAAATAAAAGAGTAAATTAAATGATGAAGCCAGGAATTTGAACCAAAACTGTTTTAAGTCCTAAGTGTTGCTGAACCGAATGTAACATTCTTTATAACATGCAACTTTCATGCATCTATAGGCAATTAAGCGTGATGTTTAAAATTATCATTTACTCACCTGTGCTTAGTGTTACTAAAGGTTATTCACTATCAACCATACACTATATTACAATAGCTCCGGTAATCTGACTATGGACACAAGGTATTTTGACGGTTACCCGTGTGAGAACGCAATCGTCGGTTATGGCGAGGTAATCTAATGATAGTCCGTGTAATAAATAGCGCTTAGGAGTATTTTAATTGATGAATAGAAAAGGTCAAGAGCCCGAGTGAATAACGCAATTCTTATACAGAATTTGCTGTAAAATGTGGCATGGCCCATTGTGGAAACTTTCCCATAAAAAATAATATCCTATCCTAATAAAACTGCAACTAAAAGGGTGGAAAGGGGGAAATAGGAAAATAGTGAAACTTGGGTTATAGTTAGGATTAGTTCTGGGTTTAAGATTAGTGTCTCTCCTTGCTTCCTTTCTTCACCATTTCGCGTCATTGAGTATTTTCCTATTAAAGAGAGCGATTGATAGATTGATTGATACTTACTGTGAAACTGGTGGAAGGTCTCTTGAATAAGGCGCATATACGTCACTATCAACTCTGTACGTCATAGTCCAGTTGAAAACTCTATGAAAGTTCACCAGAGTTTTATCGAATACATATCTCGTGTTCCACGGCGGTTCGCAGCAGTACCATATCCACCTGTCGGATATGACTTAATTATTTGAAAGATCCTATCGCGATCTGACGTCAATACCTTTGGTCTTTATTCCTTTGTGACGGCATACCGATCATCGAATCGCGGCGAGTGGCGCAGTCGAAAATTACAGCGTCGGCGATTAATGACGTACTTCTGTCGTACGTCACGTGACAGCCATGACACGTGACATTGTAAATGAATCCGTACGGTGGGTCGTAGATTAGAATCAGTTTATCTTCGTCCCTGTGGAATGGTGTTAATATGTTCATGAGTATCTTCACCACGACTTAATCTTAAATGAAAAATCGAATGACTTAATTTTCTCTCGGGCCAATGGTTCGGGACCGCAATCGTGTTAAGACACTCTTTTGTATAAAAATGGTTTTTATATGCTCATTAGTAACATAAACACGACTTCATCATAAATGAAAAAAGAAGAATAGAATGACCTAATTTCATAATGGTGTTAAGACAATGTTTTGTATATATATGGTATATATTTCGGTCGCGTTCACTATTCCACCATACGATTGTATAGAAATACTTATGATGCATAGATTGAATTAGGAACCAAAAAACGAAATTTATCATTAATGGATAACGAAGAATAGAATTACGCATTTTTATCTGGTCAACCCATGATAGACTCGTTGTAAAGATCGTTATTTATATATAATTTGTTATATGTATCGGTCGCGTTAACAATTTGCCCACACAAATGTATAGAAATGATGACTACAGTTAAGAGAGTGCTATGGCTAATACCGGGCGAAATTTGAGCGACTGAAAATATTTCAAACAGTCGGATGGAAATAGTCGGAAGGATTACATTAAACGTATTTCCGCAAGTCCCATAACAAGTCATTTAGGGTCGAAATTGTATTAAGTATTCTCTGTTAAGCCACATTTAATTAAAAAGTCAACACAGATTATAAACAAAATATCTAAAAGCAAAACTGAGAAAAATGTACTTTTTAAGATACAGCAAAAAATTAAATCATTGGTCGTTCCTACACGCAATACGATTTTAATCTTATTATACGATTTTTCTTATCATAAAGAAAAACAAGATTCTAATATAAAATAAAACAACCTGACATTTTCTTGTAGTTAAAGATATTTGTGTTTAAATCTTTGTGTTTTGTGACGTACTTGGATAGAATTATGCCGTAACAATGGGAACCAGCAGACTACAATTACTGTTTTTAGATGTATTAATACTTTAGTTCTGTATTTCCAATATAAGTTACATAATTTTCTATTTTAGAAAAAAAAATTGTTTAAAATCTTCAGATAAACATAGTTGGTTGCGTATTTTATTAATAAACACAGACAGAGTGGTTCCTAGTTTACCTAAGAAGAATGAAACTTAATTTATTAAATCTAGTTACCGAAGCGGATTACAGCCTTTTAATTTTAGCCTAGATTTATTAAACTAAAAACAACCAAAATGATAGGCCTAATTTATTGATATTAAATGGTAAGTGAAAGCCATTAAACCGTTGCTATAGAAAATAATTAAGTACTTTTACGATAATATTGTACTTGGAGCATTAGTTATTAACTGGACAAAATGTAAGCCGCATTCCTAATGTTCCAAATGTTTTATTAACACTTAGAACATGTTACCGCCTTTGCAACAATATTCGTCGGACAAACACAGTGTCCGGTATATCGTTACCCCACGCAAAATGTCGGGTTACCGGAGCTAGTTCAGTGTGTTGTGCACGATTAAAACTTTTCTTTAATTTGGTGGAACTGTTCAATCCACTTGTTTCAGGCATTTTCCGCTAAGCGTCTTTCCCATAAACAACCGGCTATAGCTACCAAACAGTTCCGGAACTATAGCTTATCGACTGAAATGCGACGGACGCACCAAGCTAAACATTCAGAAAAATCCAGTAAATTTCTAAAGTTAAAAACACTAACTATGGCAGTGTATCCTAATTATTGTAAAACCTAGGGGAAACCGACTGCTGGCACGTGTTACAAAACCAAATGCCACTGCCGGATTAGCTTAATAATTTAAATCACAATAGCTCTTTTTAGCAAGGTTAGGATATTCCTGATTTATCCTTGAAATTTGGAAAAAGCAAGAGACGTTATAACACGGACAATCGTCAGATTACCTTGTAGCCGTTGCCTGAACCCAGCGGATTGATGGATTTTACCAAATTAAAGGAACATGTCCATCAAATACAACACACTGCAATAGCTCCGGTAACCCGACGATGGTCGCGAGGTGATCTGACGATTGCCCGTGTGTTAACCCCCTTTGTTCTGTCCCCAGTTTTATTTTATACGTCATTGCATGCATCGCGAATTGAACCGCATGATTGGGTATGTGATGCATGCAATACGTGTCCTGGATCTGCATTCACTTTCATGTTAGTTCTGTAGTGAACGGAACCTGGCGTTTTGCAATTCTATTAGTTATTTCTGCACTTCTGTAGTTCTCGGAAGTATATTTAAAGGCACAAGTTTCAGGTGGCTAAAGTGTTCTTTATGGTATCGCACTATTTCTACAAATGTTAATTTGTTTCATTATTTTATAGTTACCGCCACTTCGCCACGTCATCACGCATCAACATCTACTTTGTATGTCAATGGTTAGCGTAATACAAAACAAAATTCAGAGTGGCTCGTAAGACTGAATTCTGCCGACAGTCCGAAAAAGATTAGGCACACGGCGCTGCCGAAACACCCTTGGTTTTCCCATTCACGGGAATAAACATGAATATCCAATCCTAGCCACCATCGGGTTGTCGGTAAACCCAATAATAATGGGTTCTACCAAATTGAAGGAACATCTGAATCTTACACAACACACTGCAATAGCTCCGGACTCCGGTAACCCGACGCTCGGTGCGAGACAATTGACCTTGTGTTAACACCCTTGATTCACGCATTCACGGGGATACACATGAATAAATAGTATATCCTGCTCCACTGGGTTCAGGCGATATCCGCTTGCTGCAATTTCTGCAAACCAATAAAGATAAAGAAAACCAACTTGGCGAACACTTGTCTAAGACGGCAAGCACATTTAGCTCTACGACTAGTTTATCAACGTAATATTAGTTTAACGGAAAACATGAGGGAAACCGACTTTGCGAAGCCAGTAAGCGACATCGCCGAATTTACAAAAATATTCGTTTCTAATCACCGAGACAACAGCGAATCTTAACTTCTATAATTCGGAGCAACTTAACTTACCGAATAGGTTTAAACAACAAATATAATTCAGTCTTATTAAAATTATTACGATTTTTACGACCGACTATTAACTGGTCACCATATGTTAAATGTTACCTCATAAAGCTTCTATTGAAACGTAACCATGATGGGTCGAACTTGTCTCGCAGGGTGTGAATCCATTGATGGGTCAGTATGATTGTCTCGAATACGAATTTATCTAGAACCTCACCCACTATGACGTAACATGTCAGAATGGCAAATACAAAACTACACACGGACACTAAGCGCATTCTATGGCGTCACAAACCTAATTATCACCACCTGAAAATGAGTAACAAAATTAAGATTTGCATAATCCATCTTAAGGTAACCATGTACTAGCTGGCTAAAAATGCCTTCTTATTAAAATAACGGAGCTACTTAAACCCTTAACATGGTATTTACGTATTTTTATACCATACTTCATATACCAAGACATAAAACATAACCAATAAGTTGTATTGAGCGAATGATAACGAAACTTAACGTTCATTTAGATGTGTGCGTTTCAGAGTGCCCAGTGACCCAATATGTGATTACGCCTATCTGACGGTAGGATAAATACACCTATCTTTAAAAGTACTTGCAGCTGAATTAAATACAATTCTATACCACCACGAACCATACAAAACACATAGGAATAGACGATTCATTAGTATAAGGAAACATGAAGAAATTTCATGTTTCCGTTATCCGCAAAGCATCTATAAAATTATATTTGTAATAATATACTCTGCAGTTGAAATTACTTATTAGGTTGATATGCAATTATTTATAAGAAAATTAATTTAAATACTCAGCAGTGTGACATGTCGCACTGTAGCTTACTAATTATAAAAAGCTTAAATGTGAGCGGATAGCATAGAATAAGATAGGATATAGGCCTACGTGTTTATCCCCAAGAACGGGAAGACCAAGGGAGTTAACACACAGGCAATCGTCAGATTACCTCGCGTCCATCGACGGGTTACCGGAGCTATTGCAGTATGTCGTGTATGATTGAGACATACCTTTAATTTAGTAGAACCTATTATTCCGCTAAGTTTAAGCAAGGTCCAATGCTCAAGAACACAACCGACCAGCTATCGAACAATGGGCAGGGCATAAGAACACAACCGACTGTCAATCAATAACAAGGGAACAAGAAAATATGGCAAAACGAACAGTCGTAAACGCGTCAAATAGAGATATAAATGTCAAATAAACTCGTTAAATAGAGATATAAATGTCAAAATTAACGAACGCAAACACCGAACAATAAATTGAAAACATAGTTTACCCATAAAACACCCTAACGAAGTAAATACGTTTTTTTACTAATCATTAACTTACCTTTACCCTCTTTAGTATTTTAAAATAACATATTTCATTTTCATAATTAAGCGTTTATTTTTTATATATATTAGGTTTTTGTGTTAGAATCGCTTGGTCCTGACTTCAAAACACGTTCTAATCTGTTCCAAGCATATCACAAAAATTATAATAAATTAAATACTTATATATATAAAGCTGCAATGAAAGCCGCCAGGTATTACATTATTGGTGTGCATTTCACTTTAAATAAAATATCAGATATCTATAAAGTAGAAATAGCGCACTTTGAGGCAAAATTTGAAACAGCTAATAATTAACCTTTTTTGTTTATTTTTTTGCAGGCATGACGTTCAAGTTTACGATGAGCCGGTCCCACAGACCTTTTGTATACAAATCTTTACATGAATCTGTCGCGCACATCATCCGGTCACACGACAGTTCATTTAAGAGCGTTTTAAATTAGGCTACTTATATGATTGCTTTTTAATATATACTTAAAGCAAGGGGTTAACAAAAAAAGCAAGGGGTTAACACACGCGCAATCGTCAGAACACCTCACGACCAGCATCGTCGGGTTACCGGAGCTGTTGCAGTGTATTAAGTACGATTTACACGTTCCTTTAATTTAGTAGAACCCATTAATCCGCTGAGTTCAGGCAATGTCCGTAAAGTGCCTTGCCCAATAACACAACCAACTAGCTAGCGAGCAGTTTCGCACCTACAACCCTTCTGGCGAAAGCCGACCATCTCATCTTTATACAAACACAGGAGATTGACTGCACAACACTTTCACTGTTTATTCCAGTCCGTTGAGTGCTGGCAGAAATCACTAGTTGTCGTGAACATTAATGTATATTATCGCATCCTTTTGTTCGTTTAGTGAAATAAATTATCATAGGAAAACGTTTTATTTCTTCGGTGAGGTTCTGTAGATCGAAAAGGTCTGGTGTCGTTGAACTGACCAAACAAACAGCAAGTCACATGTAATCACATGGTAACGTTAAATGTTTGCTTGCACATATACAGCCCAGATAGATTTACGTGATATATTGGTGAGAAGAAATGTAATCACTTCTAGTCGTGAACAGTTTATAGTCAGTCATATTATTGGGTCATAACTCTGATCATGTGAGAATTATACGAAAGATAAGTATGTTTTTTTTTCAGGAAGAGAGAGCCTTTTTGATTTGTTATTTGTTTTTGTTTTTCTGGCATCTTATAGATTGTTTAGAATATGGATGTTGTTAAGAATTACACGGCAGATAAGTTATTTTTTTAAGTAAAAGAGAGAGCCTTTGATTTTTTCTGGTATTTCTTAAGATTGTTTAGAACGTATATGTTTTTACTCGGCTTAGTTTTAACCCTATAGTGGTGCCGTCAGTTTTTATATTTAAATAGTGGTAACCAATTGCCCACACGACCGTTAAGATTTAGAATGCAGAAGCTTAAAAA